>JAVSCE010001356.1:0-173034 GCA_032199065.1 Smutsia gigantea | reverse complement strand
AGTATCTCGGAGATGACTGTGGTTCTCACTTCTCTGTAGAGGAAAGTCTCCTGGACCCTTCCAACCTGTTAGCCCAACCAGCCCACCATCACCCCCATTCTTTTCCTCCTCCAGGTTCCCCCTCTCCCTTCTCTCTGCCCCCACGATCCAGCCCCTGCCAGTCTCTGCAGCCCCATCTCTCATTACTGCATCCTTCCCCATCTGGGTCTCACAAAACACCACTACTTTATTTTTCCCCAGAATACCCAACTCTCTTTTGCTTCCTCAATGCTTTCATCCGTAGTGTCTCCTCTGCCCAGGATGCTCTTTCCTTGTACCTCTCTCAGTTGTCTAGTCAATCCTGCTCACACTTCAGAAAGTCTTTCCCGGCCATCAGGAAGGCTAGGTCCTTGTCATATGCTTCACCAGCACATCCTACCTTGGACCATGGTTCAGATAATCATTTATTTTGACTCTCCACAAGGGCATGGACTGTATCTGTTTTGTTTATTCCTCTCTCTCTCTTCCCTAGCACAGCACCTGGCATATAGCAATTGCCCTTTAATATTTTTAAACTCTCAGATATAGTGCAATTCAGACTCAAGTTCCTTCAGGGAGGCTGAGGAAGACAGTGCAGAAAAAGCAGGGCAGGGAGTTCTTGAATTAGCTTAAACGTGTCCCCACAAGGCTCTCCTGGGGCTTTTCCCAGGTGCCCGGGTCCCAGGAAACCAGGTGAGCGTCAGAACCGCGGCCATGCTCACTGATTTTGCTGTGAAAGGCCCCACTCCAAGGGTGGAAAGTCTTGTATTTCAGCTCGGGCCATTGTCTAGCTGGCTTCTTGCAGGGGCACAGGTAGACGGTAAGGGGGAGATCTATAAGCCACCCAGGCCTTGGCCCTCTGAAAGCAAGTATCAGTCCAGAAACCCCATACTTCCCTCCATCCACACAGCCCTCCAGCCCCACCCCCAGAGACCAGCGGCATGAACCCAGGCTTGTGTAAACAAGGCCACAGGAAAGCAAGCATCCTTATCTGTTATCAGTTCTTTCTCCAGCTCAGCAACTAGGCTGGAAGAGCAGCCAGGAGGTGGGAGCTGGCCAGGCTCCTCCCCTTTTCTCCTTTATCTTTTCTGGCTGGCCAGCTCCTCCTCCCCAATGGCTTGAGCTCCCTGGGGTCCCTGCTCTCTGCCAGCTGGACATGGGAGGCAGTCCTATCTTAACAGCCTAAGTCAAGGCCGAGTCCCTGATTGTCTGCACTCTGGGGAGGCTCCCTCCTCCCTCCTTCCTGCCCCCCCAGTTCCCTCAGGATGGTGCCACAGATGTGTTTTTCTTGTTAGAGGTGATGGGGAGGGGTGGTGGGCTGCAGTCGGGAAGTTGCTGAAGGATGTGGGGTGTCCATGGGGTCCTAAGCTCTGGCTCTGACACCTGGGACAAGAGGGCTGCATTTTGGCCCTGATGATGTTCAAATATCCAGTTGGAACCAGATGGAGGAGGATTCATTAAGTGCAAGGTCTCTTCCTGCTCCAAAATCCTGGCTGACCAGCTAGAGGGCTGCGGGGGAAGGTTGTTGGCTGGGGTGAGTCTCACTGTCTGCCTGTCTCCTCTTTGGACTTCTAATTACATAAGTCTTGTACTGACCCAGAAAGAGGGGGTAGCCGGCTAGTCCTCTCCAGACTGTCATATCACACCAGAGGCATTCCAGCCTGACAAAAAAATCAGTGAGTCTGAGGCATCAGGTTCCATGAAATGAAAATATCTGTGCCACATCCCTAAGAAAACAGGTTTCTATACTTCTCAGACCAACCGAACTGTGACAGGAGAGGCAAGCTCCTGCCCCAAAGGCAACCACACACCTTTCTCTCCCCCCACCATAATCCAGGGCCCCTAGAGAAGGTCAAACAGGGAGAGTGGATTCATGCCCCAAAAGCAAGACAGATGAGGTATCAATGGTGTGGAGCACCTGGGATTTACAACAGTAAAGTGCCACCCAAAACCCGCCAGGTCAGGAATGTTTGGGGGTGGACATGCTCCCTGGATGAAAATAAACCAAATCCCTAACTCAAGGCAGGCATCCAGAGGTCTTGAAACTATGATACTGTGTCACTTCATTTTATGGTGATGAGAGTGATAAATGCATGATCCTAAGATGCTTCTGAAAAGGACATGGGGGAAAGCAAGAGCTTGAGAAGTCAGCCCTGTGGCTAGAATAGGAGTAGGCAAGCTGTGACCCACCAGCCAATTCCAGCCCACTGCCTGTCTTTGCAAATAAGTTTTATTGGAACACAGCCACACTTGATGGTTAACATATTGCCTAAGGCTGTTTTCATCCTACAACAGGCATGAAGAGTTGTAGCAGAGACTGTACAGTATGGTCTACAAAGCCCAAGATATTTAACATCTGCCCTTTACAGAAAGTTTTGCTAACTCCCAGGCTAGACCAAAAGGGGACTGAAAACACAACATCCCACAGTGGAAGGTGCAGTCTCTCTTACCTTGTTCCACCAAAGAGCTACAGGTTCTCCAAGGATGTCCACCTCCACACCTGAAGATACCAGAGTGTGGGACACAGATACTCCTTGGCTGAGGCAAGAAGGGTCAAACTGCATCTTAAGCCCATTTATAATTCATTCAGCAGCAAATATATGTTGAAAGGCCATTCTTGGCCCTTAGAATACACCTGTGAATGAAACTGACCAAGACTCATCCCTCATGGCACTGATGTTCTAGTGACTGGTTTATCACTCCATCCCAGATTGTCTCCAACTGGATTATGAGGCCTCTACATGTCACAAGAATTAGTGAGCCTGCTATTTACAATAGCCAAGAAATGGAAGCAACCTAAGTGTCCATCAGTAGATGAATGGATAAAGAAGATGTGGTACATATACACAATGGAATATTATACAGCCATAAGAAGAAAACAAATCCTACCATTTGCAACAACATGGATGGAGCTAGAGGGTATTATGCTCAGTGAAATAAGCCAAGCCGAAAAGACAAGTATCAAATGATTTCACTCATATGTGGAGTATAAGAACAAAGAAAAACTGAAGGAACCAAGCCGCAGAGACTCACAGAACCCAAGAATGGACTAATAGTTACCAAAGGGAAAGGGACTGGGGAGGATGGGTGGGAAGGGAGGACAAGGGGAAAAGGGCATTACGATTAGCAGATGTAATGTGGGGGGTCGGGGAGGCGGTACAACACAGAGAAGACAAGTAGTGACTCTATAGCATCTCACTATGCTGATGGACAGTGACTGTAATGGGGTTGGTGGGGGGGGACCTGATGAAGGGGGTAATTTAATCACCATAATATTGCACATGTAATTGTAGATTAATGATACCAAAATAAATTATTAAAAAAAAAAAGAATTAGTGAGCCTGAAGAAGAACTGACTTCAAGGACCTTTGTGTAGCAGACTTTATTCTTCTTCATCGGATGAGAATTACACTTCCCTCTCCCAGGGGACTGGAGGCTTAGCCATATGACTTGTTTTGGCCAATGAAATATGAGCAGCAGTGACAGATGTGTCTTCCAGACAGAAGGTTTAAGGATCAGTGAGCGATTCATCATGTCAGTCTCTTCCCTCTGCTGTGAAGCCATCAGTATCGCAGATCAAGGAGTCCCTGTGTCCCTCCATCAGCCCAGGAGTGAAAACCACTGAGCAGACCTCCAGCCAACACACAACAGGCATGTGGTACACATGAAAAACAGCCTTTGTTATTGTGAGCCACAAGATTTTGTGGTAGTTACCACAAGATAATCACACATACCCTGACTTCGTTTTTATACACTAGATGTGTCCCAGTAAAATTGACTCTAAGTCTTTATTCTATTTCCCCCACTGACTCTCACTGGGAAAATGATCACCTGATTCCAGTAGCTGACATTGAATTCTCCATAGATTGCATGTACCCTTCACTGCTCTTCCTGCACAGCCCAGGGCTCCCAAGGACTTTCTATTATGCTTGACTGTCACACTCACAACATTCCATTCCTTCTCTTTGTGACCCTCAAGGGACAGTGTCTTGTAGATTTGGGTTGTAATATCACATTTTTTTAAAAGGGGGACCCATCTAATTCATACTTACATATCCTACCCTAAGAATTCTAGGTGAAAAATACCAGAAGCATTTTTCAACGAACTAGAGAAAATCATTCTAATATTCATATGGAACCACAGAAGACCCCGAATAGCCAAAGCAATCCTGAGAAGGAAGAATAAAGCTGGGGGGGTTATGCTCCCCAACTTCAAGCTCTACTACAAAACCACAGTACTCAAGAAAATTTGGTACTGGCACAAGAACAGACCCATAGAGCAATGGAACAGACTAGAGAGCCCTGATATAAACCCAACTATATATGGTCAATAAATATATGATAAAGGAGCCATGGACATACAATGGGGAAATGACAGCCTCTTCCACAGCTGGTGTTGGCAAAACTGGACAGTTACATGCAAGAGAATGAAACTGGATTATTCTTTAACCCCATACACAAAAGTAAACTAAAAATGGATCAAAGACCTGAATGTAAGTCATGAAACCATAAAACTCTTAGAAGACAACATAGGCAAAAATCTCCTGAACATAAGCCTGAGCGACTTCTTCCTGAACGCATCTCCTCGAGCAAGGGAAACAAAAGCAAAAATGAACTCATGGGACTACATCAAACTAAAAATTTCTGTACAGCAAAGGACACCATCAACAGAACAAAAAGGCATCCTACAGTATGGGAGAATATATTTGTAAATGACATATCAGACAAGGGGTTAACATCCAAAATATATAAAGAACTTACACACCTCTACACCCAAAAAGCAAATAACCTGATTAAAAAATGGGCAGAGGATATGAAGAGACAGTTCTCCAAAGAAGAAATTCAGATAGCCAACAGACACATGAAAAGATGCTCCACATCACTAATCATCAGGGAAATGCAAATTAAAACCACAATGAGATATCACCTCACACCAGTGAGGATGGCCAACATCCAAAAGACTAAGAACAACAAATGTTGGCAAGGATGTGGAGAAAGGGGAACCCTCCTACACTGCTGGACAGTGACTGAATTGGGGTATGAATGGGGTGGGAATGTAAGCTAGTTCAACCATTGTGGAAAGCAATATGGAGGTTCCTCAAAAAACTAAAAATAGAAATACCATTTGACCCGGGAATCCCACTCCTTGGAATTTACCCAAAGAATACAACTTCTCAGATTCAAAAAGACATATGCACACCTATGTTTATTGCAGCACTTTTTACAATAGCCAAGATATGGAAGCAACCTAAGTGTCCATCAGTAGATGAATGGATAAAGAAGAGGTGATATATATACACAATGGAATACTATTCAGCCATAAGAAGAAAATAAATCCTGCCATTTGCAACAACATGGATGGAGCTGGAGGATATTATGCTCAGTGAAATAAACCAGGCGGAGAAAGACAAGTGCCAAATGATTTCCCTCATTTGTGGAGTATAACAATGAAGCAAAACTGAAGGAATAAAATAGTAGCAGACTCAGAGACTCCAAGAAGGAACTAGTGGTTACCAAAGGGGAGGAGTGTGGGAAGGTGGGAGAAGAGGATTGAGGGGTATTATGTTTAGTACACATGGTGTGGGGAATCACGGGGAAAACAGTGTAGCACAGAGAAGGCAAACAGTGAACCCGTGTCATCTTACTACACTGATGGACAGTGACTGAATTGGGGTATGAATGGGGACTTGATAATATGGGTAAATCTAGTAACCACATTGTTTTTTCATGTGAAACCTTCATAGGAGTGTATATCAACAATACCTTAACAAAAAAAAAGAATTCTAGGTGAATGCACTGGTTATAAAAAATATAGCCATGCCTTCACCTATCGATCTTACTAGTTCAAAATCATATACATCAAATTTACTTGTGCTTATTATGGAGCCAGACCACATGTGTGCATCTGTGTCCAGCTCTGTGACTTTTCTTTTCCTCATCCTATAATCTAAGTCCAATGTTTCATGTTGGCCCACTTTGTCCCATCTCTACATGGAAGGTAGTTTTCCCCTGTGGCCAACCTTTCTTGTTCTTTAGTACATGACTCCATTTTCTTGTCAAAAACATTTGTCCCCTGGGCTTCTGCACACCTTTCCTCTGACTCTGTTACTTCACCTCCCCAGCCAGCTAAGGGCAGGCTGCAGGGGTTCGCTGGAGTTTCCAAAGCTGGAATCCCCAGGCTGGAAAGATTAGTGTGTATGCTTATGGAGAAATATCAGAGCACTTCTCCAAGCCAGGTCTGAGGCTGCCATCTGTGCCATTTGGCAGGAAGGAGGCTGAAACCTGAGTTGGTGTGGAAGACAGGTAGTGAGTGACCTTTGCCTCACATAGCAGACAGATTCATGGGGCCATTGGCAGAGCAAGATGGAAAGCCACGGGTGGACCTAGTAGGTAGGGCAGATGAGGAAAGAAACAGATTATTATAATGTCAACAAGGTACCAGAAGCTCTGGTCCCCCTCCTAGCCCAGAATGCCTCTCTTCCAGAAGACACAGAAAGAAAGGGCCTATCCTTGTCTTCCTGGGAATCCTGATGAGCCAGGTGTGGGAAGGAGAGAAGGCAAGAGTAAGGGAGAGGCAAAGAAGCAACCTTCCAGAGACTCATCCCACCTCCACCCTGCCCCACAGCTGCCCATCCCAGTACAAGTTCTCAGGCCCAGAAACAGGGAGGGGAGATGGAAGGGTCGGGCTCACTCCCTCCTGGGAGCAGAGAGGGTGCAAGCAACGCAAATTCCACAGTCCTCTTTCTGTTCATGAACCAATAGATGTGAAAGCCCTTCATACACTGTGAAACACTACACAGATGTAATTACCACTCTGGTACTTCTTGTTCACTCTTTCTTGCCCCAGGGGTCAGCCCAGGTTCTGCCAACCCCAGGGCTCTGTGTCTCCCTAATGACACAGGGCCTGTCACATGCAAGGCTTGCATTTTGAGTGCCATGTCTTCCTGTCCCTCTCCTGGCTGGGAGGCTCATTGTTTGGTTCCGCACACCCAAGTCGCCACCTCTCCTGAAGCCAGAGCCCACTCCCACTTCCCTGAACTGCACCTTCATCCAGCTGGAGGCCAGCAGAGGCCTCCCCAGTCTGAGCCCCACACTGACACAGAGAGGGGCATGTGCGGGATTCCCTGGATGGTTTCAACAAAGCCCTGAAGTTAGTGAGTGGTCTCCCTTGTCCCAACACCTCTCCTTTTCCACCCCAGCCCTCTCTCCCCAGGCTGCATATATTCTCTGGCTGATCCCATCATGAAGCTCCACTGTGCAGCCCACCTTCCTTAGGCAGCACCCCAAACTCCAGGCCTTTAATGGCTTCTTCAAAACCCACCAGTTCTGTGACCCATCCTCTCAAGCTCTGCTCTTACTGGCAGCCACCACTTCTATAAGGCCTCGGTGAATGCTTACAAGTATCCAGCACCATGGTGAGTGATGTGTGGCTATCAAATGGGACCTGGTCCTTGCCTTCGAGGGAGTTAAATAAATAAACATACCTGGAGAAAGAGAATCATTCAGGACAGCTGAGGCATGAGTGGAGCTCGGTGTTATATTCTAGGAGTTCCATGTAGTTCTATGGAGCTCAGAAGTGGGGCCCAGTCCTTCATGGAAGATAAATTTCGTCTGGCAGAGAGGATGGGTTAGGCCTTGCTGCCCTAACACATTCCAGAGAGATGAAACTCTGTCCCGTTAGCGAAGGACCTCCAGGGCTGGGGGTTCACAGCAGCCCAGACAGGCTGGTTTCCCTTTGGCCTCCCTCAAACACGCTGCCCATTGCAGCCCAAGCTCCCTGCTTGTCCCCAGGAGACGGAGAACAGCTGGTCACCAGCCTCAGTGCAATCGCCCTGAGTGGATGAGCACAGGGATGTTGCTGAAAACTGAGAAACCCAGCCCCAGCAAGTCCTCCCAAAAGGGCTGAATGAACAGCTCTTGCCGGTCATCCCATAGCAGCCTCTGGTTTCCGTGATTGACGGACATTTAATTAACCACCATGCCAACAAGGGGGTGGGAGGTGTTTGAGGTTCTACTGGAGACAAGAGAATCCCACGTGTTCTGGGTTAGTTAGGATGGTTTGGAATGAAAACATGGCCAGGTCGTGAGAGGAGGGGGCCCCACAGTCCCAGAGGCAGGAAGTCTAAGCTTCCAGACTGAGGAGGCTGCAAACTGCATATGGTTCTGTTGTGGCTGGTGGGCATGGGCCCAGCCGGTGTGACTGACGGCCTGGCTAACTCCCCAGAGGCACAGAGAGGGTGCCTGGGGGAGGGCTGGCCACGGAGGGAGCGGCCTTGCCTGGCCTCCGGGCTGGGCGTCGTCCGGATGGCTTCCTGATTGAACCACAGAAAGAGCCAGGAGGGGAGGATGTCATCTTCCTGTCCCTTCCCCATGCCCTCATTTGGGGCTGCTGCAGCCACCATAGCGGCTGACACTCACTGCGCACTGACTGCATGCCCCTCACCATGCAGACAGCTGCTTTGACCCTCCCCTCTTTGCGATTCTGTGAAGTGGGTTGGGCATGTGACCCCCACCCCAGACATGAGCAAGCCTCAGGAGGTTTGGTGATTTTCCCAGTGCCACTCAGCAAGAAGCCCCCACGCGGGACTCCTGCTCCAGGTTCCGTCATACCACATGACCTTGCTAAATCGGGGCAGGCTCTCCACGAGGACTCTCACTTTAATTACCTGCATTTCACAGAGGAGGCTATTGAAGCTCAAACGGGTCAAGTGACTTCCCCAAGGCTATGCAAGGAGCAAGGGATAAAGTGGGGATTGAACCCTGGGCTACTGACTTCAGAGCCCACACTAGTAATCACCACCCCCTGCTGCCTCCCTTCCATCCCCACCCAAGGAGCAGAGGGGCATTCTGCCTATTTATTCCAAAAAGAGCTGTCTTTTCAGAGAATAACATGATCTGTAGCATGAAAATGCACATAGGGAAACACACCTAAATGAGCACAGGTTCACAGAATGGGGCTCCTGGGACCAGGGGTGAACATGGCAGACACAGAGACAGAGCAATGCTGGGTAGTCCACAAACTAGTAAATGGACTTCTCATTTCATCTGCTCCTCTGTGTCCCCCAGTTTTAAAAACAGGTCCCTGTTTAATGTCAGGTGGGCACGGGACATCTTTGAGTTGGGATATCATCGTGCTTTTTTTTTTTTTCTACTGCTTAATGTGGGTGAATTGTTACTGGGTAGGAAGCAAACGTCCTCCTGGCAAAGCATAAGGCCATACATGCCAAGACGCTGTGTCCCCAAACACCAATACACTGTCACAGCAGCCAGTGTGCTGTGAGAGGCCCCCAGTTCACACAAAGGGAAGGCAGGGGAGCCACAGAGTTAGAGGGTTGGCAGAGGACCTCATTCTTCCTGTTTCCACAACCCAGGAAGGTCAACCTGGTTCCACTGAGACTGAGTCTTGTAAGAGGAGCCATGACAGGAGCAGACAGATACACGATGAAGGGCCAGTTCCTATCCAAATCCCCACCCCACAAAGGATTTAAGTACCAGCTTCATTTCCTGAGCTTCTATTCTCCCTCTCCCTGAGTGGACAGGAGTGGAGACTCTGGCAAGCCAGGGCCCAGCTCGGCTTCAAGGTCCCAAGGAGAAAGGCCTGGTGTTGCTTCAGGCCTGGGCCCACGCAGCAGAGGCAGAGATGCAGTCCAGCTGCATGGGGTCAAAGCAAGAACAGCTGGAAACTTGGGCCAGGCCCCTCCCTGCTAAAACAAGGTGCACAAGTGCTCTGGCCTTCCCAGAAGCCCCTCATCAGCAGGTTTCCCCTGCAAGTCTGAACAAAGTGTCCTTGCTGTCACCTGGTCCTCTCAAGTGGTCCAGTGCTGTACTCCTGATTCTATGATTTATTGTGCCTTTGTCTCTAAAGCTTTTATTGCTTATATTGTCATTTAACTTTTCATGTCTATTACAACCTCCTTTAATATGAGAGGGAAGGGCTGGATTGCATTCATAGCTACATCCCCCATTATACCCACAAGCACATAGTAGGTCTCAGCACTTGCTTGTTCAGTGAGAGCCTGTACAGGGCAAGTTAGGACTCGCCACATACTCTCTGCTCCTGCCCCACGTCGCTACCACAGCACCACGTCAACATCACCTTCTCAATGCCTCTACACGGAGTCCTGGACTCTTGTCCTCCCATTAGAATCTTTCTTGGCTAGCACAGTGCCTGGAGCACAACTGCTACGGGTATTCATTCACTTAGCATTGATTCCATTCCTTTCACCATCTATCTTACATGTTTTATACATTTCTCTTTAATTTTTAAACTCTGAAGAGTCCATAAGGTAGGAATGTTCCCATTTTATGTGACGGGAATGATGGAAAAGTTGAGGTTCAGAGGAGTTAACTGAGAACATCCTACTGGAAAGAGGCAGAGGTGGGATTCAAGTCCCGGCTCATCAGGTGCTCAAAGCCAGGCTCCCTCTTGCAGGCCCACTGCTTCCTCAGCCTCAAAGCAATAGCCTCTCTGCTCAAACCCCTCTAGGCCTCGGGCCTATCACGCCAGTGGGGAGCCTGTTTCTTCTAGGACCTGGGAGAGGTCTCAGGGAGCTCCAGCCTGGAGCTTTCCATCAGCTAGGTTGGGAGCATGGGAAGCGGGTGTTTTTCTTCCTTGTGGCCTGGTGACTGTTTCCTACAATGTATCCGCCCTGGAGAATGTCCGGAAGAAGTGGTTTCCTCTGGCACAGGGAGGAGCCGGCCTCTACAGCCCTACAGAGAAGGGCATTTTGCCCCAAAGCAGCTGCCATCTCTGCCTTGCTCTCGGACAGGGAGCATAATGGGGTTTGGGTGCAGGGTCTGATTCTGCCTGCCTGTTTAGGGCCTGGCCGGCTTTGGGACCCACCATCTGAAGAGTTGAAGGACCTTCATGGTTTTGAACACTTGACCTAGAAGCTCCCAAGGAAAATGAAATTGAGGTCCAAGACATAGCCTAGATGTGGACTGTGCGGGCTGATGTATTAACAGTTACTGAGCATCTCCTAGGTACAAGGGACTGACTGCCTGACATGGACTCCTGGCATTGCCACCTTCCACTGGGTGACCTTGGGAAAGGTATTCAGTTGTTCTGAAGCTATCTCCCCATCTGAAAATGGGGAAAAAAACAATACTTATCTCATTGGGTTGCTGGAATAGTAACAAAAAAATATAAGCAAGGGGCTTAGAACAGTGCTTGGCACATAATGAGTGTTCAGCAAATATTCAAAAGCCATATGTTCAAAAGCACGAGACAGATACAACAGATACCCAATTTTCAGATGAGAAAACTGACACTAATAGTAGTTGCTCCTGATTAACAAATGAGAAAACTGACAGACAGTAGGAGTGAAGCCGGCACCTGAACCCAGGGAGCGTGGCTCCAAATCCTCCACTCTTCCCAGGATTCCTCCCTCCTTTTTGGCACTCACAGCATGGTAAAGTCCCACTGCTGGTAAGTGGTGAAGCCTGGATTCCATCCCAATCCTGTAGAATAAAAATTAGGAAGCAATGGGTTGGTGGGGGGCGGGGGGGAGGCTCTATTACATTTGCTTTTAATATAATTTATTTACTTAATTATAAGTTTGTCTAATTTACTATTTAATAACAGCTGTGTTTAACAACTGACTCACAGAGTTCCTGGAAATTTAGCAATCAGCTCTCCTGAACCAATACTATACAAGGCAAATTACTTCTCTGGGCCATTTTAAAACCAAAGGAGATCATGTCAGTGTCAATCACCCATGTGTGCTAGAACCAGCCGTGAGACCTTGGGCATGTTTCTTCACTACCATGTACTTCAGACTTCCCCCATCTGTAAAATGAGGCTGTTGTGAAGATTACATGAGAAAATGTATTTAAAGAATCCAGCCAGAGCGGGACCAAAGTGAGTCAAGCACGGAGCCTACAGTGCACAATTCAATAAGGCACTTTCTCTCTGTTCTACAAGGCTGGCACCGGGTGCCTCCTTAAATTTTGTATGTCCAGTGCCTGACTTGCCTCACCCTCATCTCATTCCTAGTCCTGGAACATAGTAGGTACTTGTTGTTATTACAAGAGCTTCAAGGATGGTGTAACCTAACAGGGTTAACAAGAAAACCTATCTGACAATACATGAGAAGAACAACAGCTCAGTACACTGTCCTGAGGCATATGGCAGATACCCACTGAGCCTTTCAAATAATGAGTATTATATTTCGGCCAATAACCCCCACAGCCTATAGAGGGACTGAGCCATCTCTAGAACATCCAGGGCTGTCTCTGGAAATAATTGCTGTAAGCAATAATTTCTTTGCATTAATTTGAAAGATAAACGCTAGTCTTCAAAGTATACTTTCTTCTATATGGTAGGTAGATCGATGCTGTAGTATTATTCTCCCCAAAAACTTTTCCAGTAAAGTTGATGCCAGGGAAAGATGGGCCTGTTGACCTGTGGTCTCTCAGGCTCCCTGACTCCCCACTGTGCACCAAACACCCAAAGGTGATGATAGAGAAGGGGAGGGTGCCAGACCACTGGCCATATCCTGTCTGGAGAAGGAGGAGGCTCTGTGAGCTGGCAGCAGTGAGAATATTTCACTTGTTGAGAAATTGGAGTTTGTATTAGGGTTCTCCAGAGAAACAGAACCAACAGGGTATATAGAGATACATAGAAAGAGGGTTAGTATGAGGGATGGTCTTATGCAACTATGGAAGTCCAGGGTCTGTCATCTGTAAGCATGAGGCCCAGGAAAGCCAGTGGTATAGTTCATAGAGACATCCTGAGATAATGGTTTTACCCACTATCTGGGCATCCCTTAGCCCAGTCAAGTTGACACATAAAATTAACTATCACAGGGTTGATGCCTTGAAAAAGGTGGCTAGAAAATTCCTGAAGTGTATAACATTTTGAAGGAAGACAACTCTCAAACCTCTACTCTAAGTCATGCCTCTTCAATGCAATATTTGAACAAATTCCAGATTAATAGTGAGGCATTGTTATAAGAGCATTGGATTTGGAATTAAAAGACTTGGTTTCCACCTCTTACTATTTCCATAACCTTGGGCAAATCATTTGATCTCTAAGAGCCTCAGTTTCTCCATCTGTAAAACAGGGACTGTGGTGAGGAACAAATGAAATGAGAGTCCTTTAAGGTGAAGAGTTTCTACACAAATGTTCACAACAGTTATGGGCTGGTTGACCACCTGAAGATCCCCAGTCAATGGCACCAAGAGCTAGGAATAAGGTCCCTTTGTCCTCCAAGATGCACAGTGAACACTGCAGGTGAGGGCCACTCACATACAGCAATCCTGACCTGTGAAGACTTGAACTCTGCATGCTTAGTCCACAGCCAGCAGGTTCCATGTAGATAAACTACAAGAATGTTTCTGTTTCCTGGGTTGGAAGGAGGGGCTTCCACTACGGTCACAGCAGACTTGATGTCTTAGCATCAGAGGCTTCCCGCACCCTTTCTACAAGCCCACATCTCTAGGCAATGAGGAGGGGCAGGAGGCTTTCTTCACACAGAGGTACAGCTCCCAAGTCCAGGAGCATCTCGTCCCTCTGAAGGTGGGTTGGCCTGGAGGTCTGTCCCTCCCTGACTACTCTAGCTCTGTTAGCCTGAGACCTTGGGAAGACATCTGAATTTGCTCTCTTCCAAGCCAGACGGTGCTGAAGGAATGCACAGGTCACTCAGGAAGAGCAGGGTGGCGAAGCAAAAAGGTTGGGGACCTGCAGGAATCCCCTGAACATAAGCTGGGTGATGGTGGGAGGTTGGGTGATCCCCGGGCCATCCGAGAAAAACACTAGAGCTGGCCACCTGCCCCTGGTCCCCTGTGTCTTGACAAGAACTGTCACTCCTCCCAAGGTAAACAGCAAGGCCATATTGTACACTGTTTGGAAGCTTTTTGACTTGGCTTTTTGTAAGTGCATTTCTTCTGTGTTTAGGGAAGTGAACTAATACCTCTTGGTGATGCCACTGACCTTCAAAGTAGCTGCCAAATTTCCTTAATCTCAAAAGTAAACTTTTTTTAAGGGTTGATAAACTGAGGGAAGCAATAATATCCCATGTAATCTGCTTACCTATGTTTTTCTATAAAAATGTCTTCTATTAAGGAAAAAAATCTGCTTATTAGCTAAGCAAGGGCTTTAAAAAAGTAAACCACTAAATACAAATTACATGTTCTTGACTCAACTTCACTGTTACAGTGTGTCCCCATCCAATCCTGGATGTTCTTCAGGGAAAAGCAATAAGTTTTGCACCCAGTTCTTCTCCTGTGGGATGAATGACTGCTTCATGTCTCCCCTTAACGCCACCTCTCCCCTCCCACTGAAGCAACCAGACCCTTATGTCCGCTCCAGGGCTCGAAATAGGAAGCACACAATACCCCTGTGTCTCCACATCAGCCCCCCTCTCTCAGAGAATTATCTGTCTGTTTTCCAGCTGGGTTCTTAAAGGGACAAACCCTTTATTTCTAAAATTATATTAAAAAAAAAAACTAATAAACTATCACATGCTTTCAAAATATTACCCAGTTTTTCCAAGGGGGCACATCAGATAAAACAATAACATAGAGCCAGTTTCTTCTTTCTGTCAACCTCTCCCTCTCTTTCTGTTCATTTCCCTCTCCATCCCCACCATATAACTTAGAATCCCTAGCTGCAAGCAAGAGAAATCATGTCTGGCTGATTCAAGCAAACCAGATATGCACTAAAAGGATACTGCATACTGCACATAGTCTCTGGGAGACCTTAGAGAACCAAGTTTAGACTCTGCAGCCAGAAGTAATTCCCCTAAAACACATCACAGAACTTGTCTAGTGAGAACACGCCTGGTGCAGACAGTGGACACTAAGGTTTGTGCCACCAACATACTAAACCTGGGCACTGGACCCAGCCTCTAACCCCACAGCCACCACTGCCGCAGGAACTCAGACCACCCCCAGGGAGAGTTTACTAACCCTACTTATTTGTGTTACTACCTCCTGTATGGAGTAGTAATGGGGCGGGTGTGTCTGATTGGCAAAGCCCAGGTCTTATGCCCATGCCCTGGCTGTAAAGGGAAGTAGGAAAGGGAAAGAAACACTTGGAACTTCCAGATTCTAAAGTGACAGGTTCTACTGCCCCCCATCAGGACTAGGAAGATAGGAATTCCCTAAACATGGGAAAAGGGTCAGACACTGATGAAAAAGAAAAGCAAACATGCACTACACTATCCAAACCCACTCAGCTCTTTTCTACTCTCCCCACCCAAGCAGAACCACTGCCTCTGTAAGTAGAGACTTAATGTGTTGTCTTGAAGAAATAATTGCTTTCTTAAAAATGCCCTAAGAAAGGACAATGTTTAACAGAAAGCATCAGAGGGAGAGATATTGTAGGGCAACGACCTTCCCGCACTCGACCCAGACAGCTTCTGACTCCTACTATGTCCAAAGGGGCTCAGCAAACACTGGTGTTGGTTGTTCACCAAATCACAAGATGCCTAAAGGCAAGAGACATGTGGCGGATTATTTGCAAAAATGGCTGCTCATGTTCCTCTTCCTGCAACAATCCTCCCAAATATAACTTTGCAGCGTCCCCCAAGAATCGATGTCCCTACCCCTTGAATCCGAGCAGGCCCAGTGACTTATTTTGTCCAACAGAATGTGGTAGAAGTGACGTACCAGTTTCAAGCCTAAACCTCCAAAGCTCTTGCATGCCTACACTCAATCTTTTGGAGCACAGCTGAGGCCATGAGAACAAGCCTCAGCTAGCCTGCTGGAGGACCAGACCAAGCTGTCCCACGAAGGCCATCTTACGCTGACCAGCCCCCAGTACCAGCTGGCTTCAGATGCACAAGTGAGATACACAGCTGAGACCAGAACTACCCAGCTAAGCCCAGCCCAAACTGCCCACCCACCAAACTGTGAGCTACATAAATGGTTATTTTAAGCCACCAAGTCTTGGGGAGGTCTATTATGCAGCAAAAGCTAATTGATACGGGACAGGCACAGTACCCTTGCAAGGCACCCTGAGCTTCAGAAAGAGGAGATGGGGACTGTAGATGCAGCTGGTGTCCCACCCATGTCTCCTCACCCTCACCATGTCAGTGCATGCCTGTCCAACTGCCAGTTGCCAGCACCTGGGGGCTCTTTCTGGCCACGAGAGTCTACTTCCCTACTCTGACAGTAGGCCAGAAGTGCCGAGCAGCCCTCAGCCCACAACTGAAGGCCTGGTGTATGAATACTCCAGCTCCCTTGCCCCTTGGGTGTGCCATCTCTGAGGCATGCATCCTTATTTGGCTCCCAGATAATCCCAGCAGGATCAAGATCCAGCCTCCCCCAGAGATAACTGACTTGATGACAAACCCTCTGTTAGCTACCTTCCCTTCTCTGGCTCACCTACCCACTGCCCTATTGGGGCTTTCCCAGGATCACCTCTCAAATATTTGCACCCAAATCCCTGAGATTTGCATCAGAGCAACTAAGATCAGTGGGCCTGTGATGGAACTTCCTTCCACACAGAGCCTCTGCTGTCATCAGCCTCTCACTTGGGGTTCCACTGCTTCCCACACCCAGTCAGGGAGCCAGATGCAGAGCCACTGCCCACTAACCCACTCCTCCTGCCCCTGCACAAACCCCGCAGGACTGAACCTCCCAGGGCCCCAGTTGCTTGGAAGACTACTTCCCCCCCCCCCACCCAACCTGGCTTCATCGGCAGTTGTTGCTTTTTCCTGCAGTCTCCAGTCCACCAACTGTGTCCTTTCGTGGTCTGGAGGGTGATGGTGGGTGGAAGAGGGAAGACTCAGAGGAGAGGAAGAGCCATACTTGGAACAGAAGGGTGTGCAGCAGGCTAGGCTGTCCTTCCTGTCCCTCTTACCTTGCTGAAATCCAGCAACAGGCCCCGCCTGGGCCCCCAGCAGGATGCAGTACTCAGAGGAACAAGTTCAGCGAACACAGCCCCAGTCCTTGAAGGCTCAGGAACCCTCTGCCCAATACATACATCTGAAGATATTTACTGAGTGCCTATTAGGCACCAAGACTGCTCTGGGTACACATGCACACACACAGCATGCATCTATCCCCCAGTCCAGGGGCATCTCCCTTAGAGCTTCACAGCACAGAGGAAGCAGAGTGGGAATGGGCTTTGGAGCCAAGCAGACCTGGGTTCACATCCTGTCTCCAACCTCAAGCAGCTGTGAGACCTTGGGCACGTTGGCTAACCTGTTTCCTCCTTTGTGAGGCAGGGATAATAGCAATACCCCTACCTATCGGTGGGGTTGTTGGGAAGGTTAAGTGAAGTAACACCTGACACCTGTAAGCCATTACTAAACCTTAGCTAATAGGACCTTTCTTAAGGTGGTTCCTTTCTGTTACATAACCCGCCATGTTTCCCACAAACTCCACTGGTGCTGGGCTCAGCAAGAATGTACATGAGTAAGGCGAGTTGGCTAAATACCTTGAAAATAGCTGCCCTTTGTGTGCATGTTCTTCACTTCTATGAAGAAATAGGCTTTTTCTTGTTGCTTTTTTTGTTTTTAGCACAGAGCCCTCTTGGACTTTTTTCTTATTCTCAGTGGAGATACGAGTACAGAGAAATGTTTCTCTACCATTAGGGAAAAAAGGTTTAGGAGGTCCTGGGAACTTACGGGGAGTAGGGGGGCTGGGCAGGCTGCACAAGCCCCATCTTAAAGAAACGGACACCACTTAGATCCACATGAGGATGCCACAGTTGGTGCTGAAGGGGAGTTGTGAGCCTTCTGTGGCCAGATACCCCAGGGCTTCAAGGACAGCCAGAAAATTGGATTATTTTTTATAGCTATTGATTTTTGAATGTTGGCTCAAAGTATTTAGAAATATTGTGTAGATCACTTCCTTCTGTCCAGGTTAATGGTTCCAGGGGCTGACTCAAACCCGTGGCCAGTGACCTTGAGTGAGACCTCTCTGTTCTTTGCTCATCTCTAGGTCTCTGCAGTCTGAGCGCCTCATGACACAGGGTCACCATGCTACATAGCTCGAATAGGTGCCGTTCACATTCAGTTCCTTGAGATTTCTGGCTAAGAGCAGTGACAGGGAGGATTTGGGTGTGCCTGGGGCTGCTTGGCAGCACCCCCTTCTTCAGCCCTCACTAGCTGGGCAGCTGGCTGGAGCTCTGAAAACCTACCACTTTTCTCCCTCTGATTCCTGCAATGGCAGGAATGAACAACTTCCTTGGGTGTAGGGGGAATGCTGGAATGCAATCCAGTAATTATGTGCTGCATCTCTCAGAAAAGGAAGCATCAAAGGAGGAACATCGGCTCCAGCAACCGTCCAGTACCTTCCAAGGCAAGCCCCTGAGGTCCCAAGTTTCCCATAGACAATAAGGCTGGTAGCTAATTAGAGAGCCATTGCCTTAGCCCTCAAGAGGCTCCTGTGTTACCCAGTGTTTCTCCATGACTAACAGGCAGACGACACACCAGGAGGGGTACGAGATTATTCCCTCTGCTCGCCATGCAGCAGCACAGCCAAGGCAGGGACTTGGTTTACAATGCAGCTGCTGCACCAGAGGGTGAGCCCAAGTGCAGTCACCAACCCCACAGCGTACCTCAGTTTCCCCATTTGTAAAAGAGGCAGAACACAAGCCTACCCTCTGCTCACCACCCCAAGCCCCTGGGCTGCAGAGAGGGTGACTAGATGGAATGGAAACACCCAACAGTGGGCTGGGAGGAGACATATTCTGCTCCATGACTGTGGGTCCTCAGGGAGAGCAAATATCAGAACCCAGACCTGCTGAGTGAGGCCAAGTGCCATCTGGCATCCGCCTCCCAAGTCAAGTGGGAGACACAGAGCTTGGGTGCTGGGGTCAGACAGACCAGGGTCCCAGCTCATTCACATAGGACTATGTAATTGGGAATAGTGACTCCTGCCTTAGCCTGACTTTCCCCATCTGTAAAATGGGTCTAATGAAGTACTTATTCATGAGTACTATCAAATGAAACCATGTGACATAGGGCTGAGCCCAGGCCCTAGCAGGTATGATAAGCCACAAATGCTGATCATGTTATTTTTTATTATGTAAATTTAAAACAATCACCTACAACACACACACCACACGAGTTTGGAGCAGGAAATCCAGAGGATGGGCCAAGGTAGCAAAAGCACAGGAGGTCTTCTGACACTAAAATGTCCCTGGAGGAGGGGCTCTGTCACCCTGAGGGCTGCCAGCTCCTCCCACACTCTTGATACTACCTTTGTCCAGAGTCTTTTCATTCCCCAAGTCCTTCCTCTCCACCCACCTGAGCCTTGCACAGCCCTGTAAGGTGGGCAAGGTGAGTATGCTTCCTCTGCCCATGCCTAGGGGAGGAAAGCCTGTGTCAGAGAGGTTAAGTGACTTGCCCATGGTCACATGGCTTGTAAGTGGCTGGGCAGGGTCACAAATCTAGGGCTGGAATGAGAGGGAGGCAAGTGAGGGGCCAAGGGCGCAAAACTTAAGGCACTTACTTGTTGGACCCCAAGGACAGCATGTCCTTCAGCTGTGCCCTGCTGCCTGCCCTCAAGCCTTGGGCCCTTCCCAGAGCACTGAGGCTGCTGCCTCCACACACCGCCCTCTCAGGTCAGCCTGGCAATAACCTGTCCCCAGAGCCTTGGGATGGGCAGATCTACTGGCTAGGCCGGGCATCTCCCTCTGACAGGATCCAAGAACATTCTCCTGGAGCCTGCAGCTGGAAACACTTCCCAGAAGAATGGACTGGAACAGAGGGTACAAGTGGTGGCCATGTGAGACTTCCCTGCACCCTTGAGCCTGAGGGCCAGGGAGGACAAGCTGAGCCAGGCAGGCCAATTCCAACTCCCACCTAAGCCTGCCAGGCCCCTCAGAAGCCTCAGAGCCCCCATCAGCCTTGGGGAGAGATGGGCTGGGACTAGCAGGCCACATGGGCGACTCCTAGGACAGCGGTCCCTTGATGCTGGCCCACCTAGCCAAGCCCTCCTCTCTCCAACCCCTCAGAGTAGCTAGGCCCCAACTTGGCCTCCCCCTACTTCACAGAACATGGAGGAGACACAAACGAGCTACAGAAGATTTACTTAGAATCTGCAAAGAGAGAAACTTTTTTCTAATGCAAATAATTACATTTACTAATTAAGCCAGCTTGCTGGAGTCTGGATCACTGTGTGTTTAGCTTTTCTAAAGAAGCAACTTCTGCACCCCAACGGGCATGAAGGGTAGCAGGCAGCTCCATAGCATCAGAGCAGTGTGCTGGGCTCCAGTCCCACTCCACCTGGACGAGTTACTCACCTGCTCTGAGTTCACTCCCTCCTTCTCTAACGGGGAGGGAGCCGTACTGTCATCCTCAGGTTGTGACTATTACAAAACCAGCCACAATGTGCTAAGTGTCTATAATGGACCAAGTACTGAATTCTTTTTTTCTCCTTATGTGTATTATTTAACACTCATGATAACTCTATTCATTTTTATTTTTGAGGTGTAACCTGCATACATTAAAGTGCATAAGTCTTCAGCATGCAGCAAAATGAACTTTTATGTGTATATACAGGTAGGTACACCTTGGAGATATTACAGGTTCGGTTCCAGACCACCACAATAAACCAAATATCACAATAAAGCAAGTCAATGAATTTTTTGGTTTCCCAGTACTTATAAAAGTTGTATTTTTATTCTATTTATATATTATAGTCTATTAAGTGTGCAATAGCATTATGTCTAAAAAAACAATATATAAATCTTAATTTAAAAATGCTTTATTGCTAAAAAAAAATGCTAACCATCATCTGAGCTTTTCAGCGAATCATACTCTTTGCTGGTGGAGGGCCCTGCCTCAGTGTTGATGGCTGCTGACCAGGGTGGTGGCTCCTGAGGGTGGGGGGCTGGGGCAGCTTCTTAAAATAACAGTGTGAAGTTTGCCACATCGGTCGACTATTCCTTTCACAGTTTCTCTGTAGCACATGGTGCTGTTTGATAGCATTTTAGCCATAGTAGAACTTCTTTCAAAATCAGAATCAGTCCTCTCAAACCTTGCCTCAGCTTTATCAACTAAGTTTATGTAATATTCTAAATCCTTTGTTTTCATTTCAACACTCTTCACAGCATATTCGCCAGGAGTAAATTCCATCTCAATAAACCACTTTCTTTCCTCATCCCTAAGCAGCAATTACTCATCTGTTAAAGTTTTGTCATGAGATTGCTGCATTTCAGTCACATCTTCAGGATCTACTTCTAATTCTAGTTCTCCTGCTATTTCTACTACATCTGCAGTTATTTTCTCTATTGAAGTGTTCAACTCCTTGAACTCATCCAGGAGGGTTGGACTCAACTTCTTCCAAATTCCTGTGAATGTTGATATTTTGACCTCCTCCCATAACTCATGAATGTTCCTAATGGCATCTAGAATGGTGACTCCTTTCCAGAAGGTTTTCAATTTACCCTGCCTAGATCCATCAGAAGAATCACTATGGCAGCTCTAGCCTTATGAAATGTGTTTCTTAAATAATAAGACTTGAAAGTAGAAATTATCCCCTGATCCAAGGGCTGCAGAATGGATGCTGTGTTAGCAGGCATGAAAACAACACTCATCTCATTGTATAACTTCATCAGAGCTCGGAGGTGACTGGGAGCATTGTCCATGAACAGTAATATTTTGAAAGGAATCTTTTTTTTTCTGAGCAGTAGATCTCAACAAAGTGGGCTTAAAAATTCAGTAAACCATGTTGAAAATAGATGTGCTGTCATCCAGGCTTTGTTGTTCCATTTATAGAACGCAAGTAGAGTAGATTTAGCATAATTCTTAAGGGCCTTAGGATTTTCAGAATGGCAAATGACCACTGGCTTCAACTTAAAGTCCCCAACTACACTTGCCCCTAACAAGAGAGCTGGCCTGTCCTTTGAAGCTTGGGAGCCAGGCATTGACTT
The DNA here is from genome assembly GCA_032199065.1 of Smutsia gigantea. Lineage (NCBI taxonomy): Eukaryota > Metazoa > Chordata > Mammalia > Pholidota > Manidae > Smutsia > Smutsia gigantea. Next base: position 151,184 of record JAVSCE010001356.1, on the reverse strand, counting down.
CTCCTCTCTAGCTATGAAAGTGTTAGTTGGCATTTTCTCCCAATAGAACACTGTTTCATCTACACTGCAAATCTGTTATTTACTGTAGCCACCTTCACAAATTATCTTAGCTAGATCTTCTAGATAAACTTGGTACAGTTTCTACATTGGCACTTGCTTCTTCGCCTTGCACTTTCATTTTATGGAGACGGCTTCTTTCCTTAAACCTCAAGAACCAGTCTCTGCTGACTTCAAAGTTTCACCTCTCTCAGAGTTCACAGAATTGAAGAAGTTAGAGCTTTGCTCTGGATTAGATTTTGGCTTAAGGGAAATATGGCTGGCTTAATTTTCTATCCAGACGACTAAAACTTTCTCCCTATCAGCAATAATGCTGTTTCAGTTTCTTATCATTCATGTGTTCACTGGAGTAGCATTTTTGATTCCCTTCAAGAACTTTTCCTTTGCATTCACAACTTCCTAATTATTTGGCGTAAGAGGCCTAGCTTTTGCCATGCCTTCCTCAATAAGCTGAATCATTTCTAGTTTTTGATTTAAAGTGAGAGATGTAAGACTCTTCCTTTGACTTGAACTCTTAGAGGCCATTGTAGAGTTATTTATTGGCTTAATTTTGATATTGTGTCTCAGGGAACAGGGACACCTGAGGAGAGGGAGAGAGACAGGGAATGGCATGTCAGTGAAGCAATCAGAACCCACAGAATATTTATAGTTTAAATTTGCCATCTTATATGGGCACTGTTCATAGTGCCCCAAAACAATTGCAATAGTAATATCAAAGATCACTGAGCACAGATTACCGTAATAAATATAATAATAATGGAAAAACATGAAATATTGCAAGTGTTACCAAAATGTGACATAGAGAAATGCTGTTGGAAAAATGGTACAGGTAGACTTGCTCTATGAAGAGTTGCTATAAACTTTCAATTTGTAGAACATGCAGTGTCTAATAAGTACAATAAAATGAGGTATGCCTGTACTCTAGTAATTTAATCTCTAGCATCATAGATCAGTTTTGCCTCCTTATGAACTTGATGTAAATGGACTCATACAACATGCATGCTCTCTTGTGGCTGGCTTCTTTCACTCAACTTTATGCTTTTATAATTCATCCATGTTGTGTGTATCAGTCATTTGTTCTTCATACAGCTATATAGTATTCCATCATGTGACTATGCCACAGTTTGCTTATCCACTGAACTAGGTGTAATTATCTTCATGACCACCTTCAATTTTGCAAAAAAAGGAAACTGAAGCTCTGAGCTTCTTGCTAATTTTCAACCTGATGTCACAGAGCAGATTGACATGGGACTTGAACCCAGGTTCCCTGACTCCAAAACCAGCTCCTCATCCTGGGCAACAGAGCTTCCCATACCCTGAAGTACTGGGGTGGACAGAAATAAACTGTGTCCCATGTGCTCATGAGCTCCTTCTCCCCAAGGTACAATTGGGAGTCAGGAGGCAGCTACCAGACTGGTTCCAGGTGGTGAGAAAATTGCCTCAATTTTGGCCATTGACAATATTTATTTTCACTGTACCCCAAGCTGATAGCACAGGTAAATGTCACTTACAGCCCTGTACCTTGCCATTCTGCCTTTGCCAACATGTCAAAACAATTGCAAATAGCCTAAACATGGTGGAGGTACCCTTGTCCCCAGGCCAGTTGCTGGCTCTCACAGGCAGGAAGAGGCCCCTGCCTGGCTCCTCACAGACTAGCTTTTTTTCCCACAATGGTAACTCAGATGTAACCCTTCGGGATGCCTACAAAAAGCACAGTAGGCCCTCAGGCCAGAAGGTTTCTCTGTAATCCAAGCTTTACCCTCCAAGCGGTGGGTCACCACAGGAACTCCCAGTGTTGACCTGACTTCAAGAAAAGATTTCGCCCTGCTTCCCAACTCTCTGAATCCCTGCTCACTGCCCAGCAGACCAGAGGTCGGCCTGAGAAGAGACATCTACAAGGCAGCAGGGGATGGTAAAGAGTCTGGATGGTCTCCCCTGGCCCTCCCCACCCCTCTGAACTCGGGTAATGATCCCGTCAGTCAAGCTAGACATGATTAAATGGTTGGCATGCAGTGGGGGTAAGTCCCCAGGGGGAAGAAGGGCACAGGGCCAGCTCCCCAGGTAGCCCCGAGGCACCCTTTGCTCTGTCGATCATTAACAGAAGCCACCCCATGGCAGGAGGAGAAGGGGAAAGTCCAAGGGGGTGGTCTGCCCCTCCTCCCAGGCAGTGCTCTCCAAACACCAGTCCAGGGCCTCATGGAACATGAGATCATGACACTCATAGAGGGGATATATGCAGAGTCATCTAATCCAACTGGTTGCATCTCATGCCCCTGCAAAATCTTCACCAAAGGCCAAGGGAGATGGGAACTAACACCAGTCAATTTGCAATTACTATGTGCAAGGGACTGTGTCAAATATATTCAGTGTGCCAGCCTATGACATGGTAGTGAAATGCAATGATGGAGCTTGCCTGCCTGGGTTCAAATCCTGACACTTCCAGCATGGACTTCGCATGACCACATGGGACAAATCAGTAAACTTCTCTGTGCCCACAGGTAAAATGGGGAGGGTATAGAACTGCCTCTGTGGGGTCACTATGAGCATTTAACCAGTTAACACACACAAAGTTCTCAGACTACCTGGCAGTTATGAAGAACTGTCATTGCTAATGGTTCACTTGATCCTCATAGTCACCCCTTGAGAGAGAAATGGAAAATCAAGATTGAGGCATTTGCCCAAGGCATAAGTTCGTATAGGGGAGCTGGGATTTGAACCCAGGTTGAAGGGGCTCCTACACTCTTCTTCCCCCTTGCCATGGAAACCTCCTCCTGCCATGACCCTCTTGGCCCCTTTAACCAGAGCTTCATGATCCAAAGGGCTGCAAAACTTACCTCATGTCCGTGTCCCTATTCTCTCAAAGGCCCTCCACCCAGAGTGCCATTGACATACACCAGGCCCCCAACCTTCCTCCTGAAAATGAGGCTTCCAGGCTGGAAAAGGTAGGTCATTGCTCAGTGCTCAAAATAGCTCATTTGTTAGAGCCGCTCCAAGACAAGACCATTAGCCAAGGCCAGACCATGGGTTGCAGGGCCAAGGGCCATGGAGGCGCAGGGCAGACCTTGTACATGCCCCCAAACCAGAGATGCCCTACAGTCTGGGGCAGGGAGTGGGAACGTAGGCCTTGTGTCCAGGAACTTGGCTGACAGAGGCAGGCCTGGCCTACCTTGCCCCCTCTTGGTGCTGGCCTTACCTCCAGCTCTCTCTGCATAGCTCCTGTCCTCCCTGCTGTAGGGCTCAGAGACGGAGAACTGTCCCAGCTCTGGGCTCACACCTCCTGCTGCCGAGGCCTCTTCATCTTCTGATATCCTGGAAGAAGAATGGGCTTGAAAGGGTTCTGCTATTTCCTTTCCAAAGTAACTTTGGACTTATCTCCTCTACCTTTCAGATCTAGATGGTAGAAAATCAGGCTCTTGTGGCCTGCATGGGTCTGGGTGGCCTAAATCCCAGCCTGTGTGGGCTTCCCATGGAGACACGTAAGTGAATAAAGGGTCAAGGCCTGGGGACAGAGAGCTTCCCCAGGCCATGGGGAGCACCTTGCTTTCACAGCCAACCCCCAGCCCCCAGGGCCTCCCAAAGTCAGTGCCTCTCTCTACCTGCGGTATCACTCAAGGGACTGACTCCAGTTGAAGACATTTTTGGCAGGCTGGTAGGTATGCTCAGTCCCCTCTGAACCAACAACCAATGCCATCCTGAGTCAGGGAATTAGAAGGATGTCTGTCACATGCTCATCTATGCCTGCAGGGAATGAGCTCAAGGTGAACACTTAAATGTCTTTTTTGCTTTTAGTCCAAAGGAGATCATATGCCACAGCCACAACCATCACCACCCACCATAAACACCCCCACCACCCCACATACACACACTCTATCACTCCATCCTAACGGGACAAAACGCCCAGGTTCACCCCAATCCCAGAAGGGCTGCTTTTCCCCTTCCTCTTTTTTGCTCTCAGGCCCTGGCCATCAGCTACTGGCCAAGGAGTCTCAGGGACCAAAGTAGGTCTTCCCCTGCCTCAAGGACAGCCCTGGCCAGCCAGTGTCTGCTGCAGACTGAAGTCAGGAGAGGCCAGGTAGAGCCAAGATGGAAAGTCAGCTCACCCCCCAAAACTTAGGGCAAGGAGCCAAAGGCAGTCAAGCCTAAAACAGCGATCATCCTTTGCTGCCTCCCCAAAAACAAATCCGACTCAGGGTTTTCAGATGGTCCAACTTTTCTGGCAGGCAAAACACCCCCTTCTAAGTGGTCATCTGGGGTATTCCTAGCTCCGAGGACCCCACCCTTCCCTAAAGGACAACCTACCTGTTCTTCAGGGCATCAGAGTGTAACAAAGACTACGGGGGTAGGAACTGCTGACTTCCTGTTATGCTTGATATTTCAATACCCACCTCCCATTAACAGCTTTCCAAATACAGAAACCCCTGTCAGACCCAGGTGAAACCATCCCCACTCCCAAGGCTGGTTTGGGCCCCTCACCACCCTGATGTGCTGCTCCCCAAGCCTGCAGTGCTTCACCATACCCACCCCAGCTAAGTGGTGAGAGGCTAGGGCCTTACATCACTTTCCTGGAAACATCCAAGAATAACTCACTCAAACCCAGGCTCGCTGGAATCCTGCGTGCTATGTTCCTGCTCCATTTCTGCACCCCAAACACAGTATTAGGACCACAGGCTGTACAGAGAAGACTAGAGACCCCCATGCCTCAGCATTCCTGAAGAACTTCCGAGGCTGAGGGTGCATGGGTGGGCAAGGCTGGCCCCTTGCCGACAACTACAACGAGCAGGGAAAATAGAGCACAGGCACCTTTGCAATCAACCTCCATCCCATCCCCTCTAAGCTCTGCAGGCTTCCAGCATCAGCAGAGGGAGCTCACCATTGATTTAGCAGTCAACCAACCAGCCCTCCTCTTCCCCAATACCTACTTTGTGTACAAGGGACAACCCTGCAGGCAAAGTCAAACTATAACCAAGGAAAATCAGCTTCACGAACATCAGTTTCTTGAAAAAACGGGGTTTTATTGATTTTTAAACTGCAAATAGTCGTTACAAAAAGTTTTCTTTTAAATAAATTCACACAAAGAAAGAGAAATAGAAAGCGATGGTAGTGACCAGCAAGAGGAATAATAATTACATTCATCTTAATGTGTGTATGTGTGTGTGTGTGTGTGTGTGTGTGTGTGTGCCAGTTGTTTGCATTTACATTGGAAAACTCCAAAAAACCAGGAATCCAGAACCTCAAATGTATGATCGGAATGTCTTGAGATGGGCACGTGGAAGTCAAAGGGTTTCTTTTTTTTTTTCCCTTTTAGAAACTATACATAAAAGTTGTTTTCCTTCTGTACTGTCACAGAATTTTTACATACATTCTCAGTCCTAGTTGTGAAAGGCCTAAAGAGAAAGAAACTCAATTTGCAGTCCAACACAAAAGGGGGAAATTTCTAAAATAAATAATCCAACAGTTGTTTGCATTTTTTTAAATTAATTTTTCATTTTTTTAAAATAAAATAACCAAAAAAAGTGTAAAGTTACAAAAAAATGTCATTGAAGAATAATATATTAAAACTGTGGAAAAAAAGGAAAAAGACACGTCACAAAATTTTAAGATTAATATGAAGATCATAATTTAACATAAAAGAATATATTCTATGGATTTGTCATCCCGATAAATATGAACAAAATTAACAAAAAAAAGCATAGTTTTGGCAATAAATACGTTTTGATAAGTTAAATAAGCTTTTTTATATTGATGTGCAGTGACAAGCAAAATTTTTGCTCTCCAATTTCTGAAAGTTATATGAAGTTTAAAACCCAGGGAAAAAGCATGGCGTGAGTGCTCTAAGGATAGACCTACGGTATTCTAGAGCAAAAACCATTAAAGCTACTTCTACAGGAAATCGTTTTACACAGATATTGTATGTGGAATGAATACCATTAACTGCTCACCCCTTACTTAATTTTTTCAGCTTTTCTCTTTTTTTTTTCTGTTATTTTAAGATGTCACATATGAACTGGGGAACTTTAGCACCAAAATCAAGTCTCTCATAGTCCATCTAGCTTCCCCATCCTCCCCACTTAAAAAAAGAAAAAAATTAAATCACAAAGTCCCACTTAGTCACAATCTTCATCCGCTTTTTCAGTCTTCCTTCCTGTAGACCTACACGAACCCAGGCAAGATTAGTCAACAGAGGTTCAGGTCGGGAAGAAAAAGGTTTTGAATGTCAAGACAGGTCTCCCCCCCTCAAACCCAAGTCTGGCAACACTCTCCCAAGAGGGGTATGGAGGGCACTGGGGGGTGGGGGTGGGGGGCGGGGGGGGGGGCAGAAAGTGTGGGGGAGACTGAAAATAAGGGAAGGTGCAGTTGTCGCCAGTGGAGGGAGCTGCTGGTTCTGGGTCCCCTTCCCCTCCCCACGGGCACAGGCTCTGGGAGGCCCACGGGTGCCCTCTGGCGCTGAAGAGGTAATGTAGTCACAGTGACAAAGTTAGATTACAAGGCACTAAGTTGCTTCTGTAAACTGTTACTGCTTTTTCTTTTGTGATTTGGCACTTAAGGCTTAAGCCAGAAAAAAGGCATCTACTGATAAATATGGGACTTGTCTGTTACGTATGGTAAGTGGGCTATAAATTGAGGGGAGGGGGTTTCAAGCCAGAGGAAGCTACTGACAAAATGACTTGTCCTTGTTAAAGGGGGGGGGGGGGGGTTAAAAGGGAGAGGGGGGAGGGGCATTCCAAGGTTCTGGGGGAAAGGGGCTGAGCTTAACCTTGTTAATGTGGAGTTGTAGGGAAGTAAGGGTAAGGAATGTGGGTGTCGGGTGGGGGAATGGAGTAGGCAGAGGGTCCCTCCCTACTCTAGTTTAGTCATCTGAGATGGAAAGTCTGCTGAAAATGGGCAGGCGTCTTGAGTTGTCCAAAGTAGGGGAGTCTGAGCCACTGTGGCTGCTGCTGGAGCTGCTCAGGTAGCCCTCCTGGTCCGAAAGAGAATCCTGAGGGCTGGGGGGAGAGTCAAACATGTGAGGGGACTCGGACATGGGCCGGAAGAGGAAGGCGGTGGGGGAGCCACCCCCAGGCAGCCCCATGCTAGGGGCAAAGAGGCTCGCCAGCTCCTGGCTGGAGAAGGCAAAGGGGTTATTGGTGCCGTCTGGCAGGGTGGGTGAGCCCAGGAGGTCATCCGCGCTCAGGATGGGGGGTGGGGTGATGGATGTGGGGCTGTCCAGCAGCCCCGTGGCAGCGGCCGTGGCAGCAGCACTGGGAAACCCAGCAAAGCTGAAGCTATGCTGCAGGCGGGGCCGGTCAGCAGAGAGGTCCCGGGCCCCGGCCAGGGCGCGGCGCTCCTCAGCGTTGTGGATGAAGTGGCAGCGGGGCCCATAGGGGCAAAAGCCAATGGTGTGGAAGGTGCGGCACAGCTCGGTCTTGTACTTGGGGTGGCGGGTCAGGCTTCGGAGCTCGTGGATGCCGTGTGCGAACTGGCACTTGTCACCGTACTTACAGGCACCATTCTCCTCGAAGGGGCGGCACAGCTCCGTCTTGTAGCGGCTGGAGTTGACCTGGCCATTCCCAGGCTGCTTCTGGGCGGGCAGCAGCCGCTCACCTCCTTCTGAGAAAGAGCGGTCTCGGAAGCGGCTATCCCGAGAACTCAGAGCTGGGGCCGGCTCACCCTTGAGGCTGCTGAGGAGCTGGTTCTGGTGGAACTTGGAGCTGGGTAGGGTGACCGAGTGCCTCCGGGGGAAGCCCCCACCAGCAGGGGTGCCCACTGCCTTCCTGTCCAGCAGGCACCCCCCTGCACTGGGAGTACTGTAGTTGAGCATCTTGTTACCCTGGAGGGAAGAGAAAGAAGAGAGAGATGGTTAGTGATGAAGGCCACCCACCAAGCTCAAAAAGGGTACCTACTAAGGGCAGCCCCTTCCACAACCAGAAATGCCCCACCTCTCTCAAAGGAACCATCTCCACACCTCTGCCTTGACAAGCCTCCATCCCCTGGCCTCCCACAGACCCGTCACCTGGATTTAGGTAGGCCTCCTGCATAAGAAACCACAGAATCCTGGCCTGTGTGAGAAATTGCTTTATAAACGCACCCTATTCTATGCAGATCCCTAGACTGTATCCCTATATCCAGTCCCCAAAGCCACCACGTTTATCCACATAAATTTTTTACCATCCAAATTGATTGCTCAGCTCAAGATATTTCACAAAACTCTGGTTTCTCTGCCCCCCCCACCCCTACACAAACAGGTAAACCACAGGAGACTGTGAGCTAGAGCCTCTTTAATCAATCCCTTTACATGACCACCCTCCAACACCCAGCCTTCTACTTCACTCTCCACTTCCTCCTTCACAAGTGTTCCCTTCCCTTGGCAACAGGTTTCCAGACAGCCTTCGCTTTATCTTGCTGGGGGAAGGGAAGGAGGAGGAGCAGAAGGAAAAATCACTGTTTGGGGGGACAATGCGGTTCCAGAAAATAAAACTCACTAGCCCCATGCTTCGGGAAGGAGTGCCTCCCACAATGATCTCCCCCACCATTCCCTGCCCCCCCCTCCACTGGGAAGATGCCTTTGCAATTAGTCTTCTGGCTGCAAGAGTAGGCTTGGGTAAGAGCGCCAGTGTTTATTAATCTTTAACGCAAAGCTGCAAGTGGGTAACACCAAATCCCCCCACCTACCTCCCAAAGAGGATTTGTGGGGAGGAAGGCAGAACCACCACAGGGAGATTTCTGTTTTCAATGGGACCCTGGTCACCTGTCCAAACTGAACCCAAGATTTGGAAAGGGAGCGAGCCAGGGACCTAGAGGAGTAGGTTCCCAGCCCATGTGGGTGTTATTGTGCAAATTCTAAAGTTGGTCCCTTAGGATCAGCTGCGGGGGATCGGGAATCTGTAACAGCAACCACCCCACGGAGCGGATTACAGAAACCAAGTTAAGCGCCGGTTCCCAACAAGGAGGTTCATTTAAAAAGTCCTGCGGGGGAGCTTTGGGGGAGGGGGGGGGGTGGACGCGCAAAAGAAAGAGAAACAGATCAAAGAGCTGGAGACCCGGGAAGAGAAGGAAGAAGTGCTGGAGAGCTCGGGTAGGCGCCAGGGCAACTGGACTTTGAGAAAGCACAGAGAAAGAAGGAAGCTGAAATTCAAAACTTTTTTGATGTTGCTCTTCAGGTCCACGGCGACCTGTACACCAACACTGCACCCCTGGGGCCCTGGCAGCTGCGCCGACTGGGGAAGCAAGCTGGGAATGGAGAGCAACGTGACCCGACTAGTTTAAATGAAAGGAAAACACTTTAGCAACTAAAAACAGCCTAGCAGCTTCCCGCTTTCAAACTGGGGAGAGGGGGGTGAGAAACATTTAACATCCATACGCTTTTGGTATGTACATTTAAACGCCACGCCTTGAACATTCAGTGTTTAAAAGTTGCTCTATTCCACACAGGCAGGGAAGCTACACGGCTTAAGGAGGCCCGCATTAAATCCTTTGCAGAGACCAGAGCCCAGGCCAGCATTTTGTCATATCCCCCCAGCCCTGCGTATCTGCGAGCCGCAGTCCCTTAGAAAATAGGTAAGCAGGTCAACCCGAGTCCCACTTTCAAACCAAAGTTTGCAGCATGCTGAGCTGCTGCAAACACAGCACAGGAAGAAGCCTGGCAGAGCTGGGGCGAACTGAAGCCCCACTGCAAACTCGTTTTGCAACATGCCTTTGAATCACAATTCTGGGCCTTTTTCTCGCAGATTCTCTGCCCCTCCAAGAACAGAAGGGGAACCTCCCAGCAATAGGTCGTCCCGAGACTCACTTCCCCAGGGGACCCCCGGCCAACCCTACAGGCCAGCAATGTGGCTGGAGAGATTCGAACCCCTCCCGCGCCGGCGAGACTCAGAGCGCGCACAGGTAAACAGAGCCGACGAGCGACACCGGGCTCAAGCAGAACCGAACTAAAGAATCACCAGAAAATCACCCCAACCCCAGCCAATGCCCTGCGTCCCCGCGGCAGCCCCACCACGCAAATTTCGCCCCCCAAAGCTCCGATCTCCAACTTCCCATGTAATCCTCTCCAGGAACTAGTGAAAAGAGTTGGGAGGAGAACGCGAAATTCCTTCAAACTGGGAGGGGGGGGGCGGGGGGGGAACAGAGCGCTAAAAGGAACCTGCCTTCCTCTCCCTCCTCTTTCCTTTGCTTTCCAAGACCTAAACTTTTGGGCGCTCTTTCTGAAGACAGGAGAAAAAAAGAAAAAGACTTTGAAAAGCAAACGCTCCACCCCATTTTACCTTGCATAAAACTTCGCTCAAGTCGAAGATGGTAGCAGACACGAGGGTGGTGGTCATCCTGGGCGCTCGCACGGGGCAGGGACAAGAATCTGGTGTCGTGAAGGTCCCGGTGCGGGGAAGGCTCAGCCTCCGGCTCTCCGCTCTGGAGTCCCACACGCCTGCTCCAGGCGCCCCTCGCGTTTCTGACTCTCTCGGGCTGAGGCGCGAGAAGCCCAATTTATAGTTTCAGATTTGGTGGGCCGGGGGAGGAGGAGCTTTAAACTTATTTAAATGAGGAAGAGGAGGAAAAAAAGTTGATTGACACTGAAGTTGAATCAGCCATGCGGTCAAGCTCGGGAAAAAAAAAAAAGAAACTTTCAAAAGGAAGAAGGGAGGGAGACAAGGAAAGAAGGCGAAGAAAAAAAAAGAAAAAAAAAACCACTGCGAGCCGCGCACAACTTTTTTTTCTTAAAGAGGAAAAGTTTCGAGTCTGTTCCATTCGCTCCTCGGCACTGGAGGCGCCCCTCGGTGGGGCCGCACTTGGCGCAGAGGGGGCACGCCCCCCTCCCCCTTTGTCAGCCTGCGAGCCGGCTCTGTGACATCACTCATTCCACCCTCCTTGGGGTGCTTCTTGTTGTGTTGTTTTTTTGTCGGGCAGGAAGGCGCGTTCGACTTTCTCTTTTTGCAAGCAGGAGCAGAAGACCGTCCTTAGCGCCCGTGCTGCGGTTTCCATCTTGTGCAGATCTCCCTGGAAACTTCCCGGAGTGCTCCCCACAACGGACTCTTTTCCCAAGTTTTCTTCTCTACTCGGCTTCCCGTCTGCAAACCGGGCAGGGCGAGGAGACTATAAATTTGGGACGCACAAAGCTGTTCTAGGGTTTTATGGTTTTTTTTCATTAAGGCGTGGGGAACGTCGGGTGGGGAAAACTAGGGAGACTTCTCCCCAGGGAGGACCCAGCCGGCTAGGGAAGAGCGCAGCGCGATTTACCCAGTCGCACGCGTCTACGCTCGCGCGCTCGCTGCGTGGCCGGCACCCCGACCTTAGGCGGGAGGAAGAGTCGCGAAAAAGACCACCGCCCGGGTGGACTGTATGTTATAACAGGCCTGGGAGTGGTATTTATTTCACGCACACAATCTTATACTTTTTAACGAAACCTAAATCCTCGTGAATGTCCTTCACCTCCCTGACACCCCCAAAACCCACCCAGCAACGCACAAGTTTTCAACCGCGTTCTGAACTATGAGCCACGCCGAAATTCCCCCCTCACGAGCGCGCACGCACACACAAAACACACAACCACATACATGCGCGCGCACACACATCACCTCTCTAGACGCTTTAACAATGAAAAAAGTTACTTTGGCAAGAAAGAAGGTAAAGGGATGGGGGGTGGCCACATTTTAACTTATTGTTGCTTCTCCCCCGCCCCCACAGGAACGGAACATATGGCTTGTCACGCTGCGCTGTTTTGGAGGGATTGGGGGGAAAGGGGCGTGGGATCCTAGAAACCGAAAGGCCCCCAAGAGAAACTGTAAAATACATATTTATTTGCTGTTAGGTTCCGATGCCTTTCCACCCACCCAAAAAAAAAGTTAACGTCCCCCCCACACACACACCCATCCCCCGCGTCTTCGCCGGGGTACTGGAGTGAAGACCTGGGCGGAAATCGCCAGGTTACGTTTCTTTCCTATTTCCCCGCGTGGCCCGCCGCCTCCTTGGCCCTCGCACGTTTCTTCCCAGCACTCAAGGCCGCCGGGTCTGTTATGAAACCCTGTGCGCTGAGTGGCTAAGAGCGGGTTCCATTGCGATGTAATTAGGTCACCCCATTATGAGCACGTTTCTTTGGAAAGGACGGGGCGGCCAGAGCTGAGCGCTCGAATCGCACTCTCGCCACCCCCCTCCCACCCTGTACACCCACACACAGTTTTACTGGATTTCTTATTTATTCGTCAACCTCCAAGCAAACTCAGGGAAACTTTCCAAATCACAACCGTTTTAGGAAAGGGCTGTTTTTCATCTTGGCGAAACGCACTTTTGCTGCAGCCACCAACCTACGTGTCTCAGCCGGTCTGCTTTTATTTTGTCCCCTCTGACTTAAATTGATGGCACCATTTTTAACCCGCCGCTGCCCCTTGCTTTTCCTTTTGCTGCTGTCCAGCCTCCTGTTGCTTCCCTCCTCCTGCTCCCATTTTTCAACATTTCTTGAAATCTGGCAAGCGCCAGAAAGGGAAATAACTTCCATCCACCTTAATTTAAATCATTCAAATGTAGGTTTTTTTTCTTAAAGGGATGTTTGCTCGCTCCTCTACTCAGCTCCAAAAAAAAAAGAGGCTCGTGCAGTTTCTTAGTGATGAAGTAATGAGTTCCAGATTTCAAGACAGAGCAGGGTGCGCGTTAAAACCACAAGCTTAGTCTGCGTCCTGATGTGAAGCTATTGCAGGTTTTATTCAACCACCCCCCACCCTCCTACATTCCCCCTACACCACCCCCCGCACCCTCCCCTCACGGGCCTTGTTGGTCTTAACTCTGAGGGTTCGCGAAGCTCCTCGGGGGGGACGAGGGAGGGGTGGAGAAGCGAGGGGGAAGGGGACCGGGAGCGGGCGGGGCCGCCTTCCCGGCCCTGGGCCCGTGTCCGCCGGCACCCACTGTCCCACCGCGGCCGCTGGCCAGAAGCACTACATGCGGTCGGTCTCGGCGCTCTGGGCTGGCTAAAAAGTTTGGGTTTGTTTTTTTTGTTTGTTTCGTCTTTTTTTTTCAAAGAGAACGCCGATTCCTGAATTTTCTCCTCTTTTCCAACTCCCGGCGGGGCTCCCCTCCCCCGCGCCCAGGGGCACGGGCTCCGCGGGGCGGCGGCCAGCCTGGCCCGCTTGCTCCGGAGTTGTTTACCGGCCCCACCGACCGACCGAGTTTGTTCCAGCTCCCAGAGCCTGTCTCTATAATTAAACTCTTTTTTAATTGTCGGGTTGAAACGTCATTTCGGGGACTTTCCAAGGGTGAGGGAGCCAAGGGGAGGGAGCGAGTCTCCTTAACCCTTCGCTGACCCGGCGTCCACGAGGCGGAGGAGCAGCGTCCAGCCCGGCTGCGGCGGGGTGGGGGGGGTCTGAGGCCCGGAGCCCAGAGGAGCTCTGCAGGTGCCCGATGGTGGCGGGACGACAGCAAGCCACCACCCGGGCAGGAAGCCCGACGGGAGGCGTGCGCGGCCCTTGCCTGCCTCCTCCGCTCCGCAGTCCGCCCTCCGGTTCCTCACCCGCGCAGTGCCGGGAGAGGCCGCCCCTCCACCTGCGCTGCAGCTTCCGACCGGGAGGCTATGGGCCAGGTCCTTCCCGCCAGGCCCGACTTCCGGGCCCTCCGGCATGCCGGGAGCCGGTCCCTTCGCGTGGTGGGGCTACCCAGGTATTTTTGGCTTGGGGGGTGCTGGTTTTTGTTAAAGGGGTAAAGTGAAAGTCCTCGGAATTAGTTAAGTGCGACGGATATCCTCGTCGGCCAGTCTGGACCCTGAGCGCAGCTTACAGCAGGTGAGAATGTGGGGCGCCTGGACGCCCGGGCCTTGTCACCAGCGCCCTGCAAGGCACTCCCCCTCTCCAGGGCCACCTCCACCTTCCGTCGCAGAGCCTTGCCATGTTGCATATCCTTCCCAGCTTAAGGTCATTTGCAAAATCCCCCGAATTCTTCGGATTGGGCCCCGCTCTTACACCTTTGCTACTGGAGATCCTGGGACAGCTGCAAGGTCCTAGGGTTAGACAGCGAGGGAGGTAGGGCCCAGTGCGACCCCAGAGTTACCTGCTCTAGAGTCACCTGGAGTGCTTGTGGAATGTAGATTCCTCAGCCTGGACCCAGGCCCAGTGAATCAGAAGCTCTGGGGTGGGGCCAGGAATCTGTATTTTTAGTAAGTTTCCTGCTAGTAATTCAAACACTAACGTTTGAAATCAGTGGTCCAGGACTTTGAAGATGGGACATTCTGTATCCAAATCTTGGCTCTGCCGTTTTCTAGCTGTGTGACTTTTCAAGACACCAAAGCTTCAGTTTTCTCCTCCTTAAAGTGCCTAGTTTTGGGCCTAGCTGAATCCTTTTACATGCCTAGCTAAACTAAACCATTCCTGGGGCCTTATGATACCACAAAACAAAGTCTGGGGGGCATTCACTTTGCAAAAGGATTCTTCAGTATAGCCATCCATGAAATGGTAAACAGACAGCTGACGGCTTTGATGCAGATCACTCTCTGGCCTCCACTCCCAGCCCTGGACTAGGGAGAGAGGAGCTGGAGACAGGAAGAGGGAGGGCCCTGGCCCAGGGCCTGGGGAAGAACAAGGTTGGTCGGAATGAGGGGATGGGACCTTGCTCTAACTGGACAATACCTAATTGTTGTCACAAGTATTTCTGAAAACAAGACCACTGGTCCCCCGCTGATGGTAAGTAAACGCCAGTCTCTTCTATAACTCAAGATCCTCAAGCCCCTCACAGTGATGAGTGGGCATTTCTCAGCTGCCATGCCCCCCCACCCAAAACCAGCCAGAACCCTCAGGAGAGAGCAGTGAGTGTCTACTGTAAATACACCTCTAAACTGTGTCAGAACCGCTGGGGTGTAGCTCAGGGAGGCAGACATCTCCTCCAAGGACTACTGCTAGGGTGGGGAAAATCCAACCCCAGGGCTAGCAAGGCTCTGGGCAAGGGGGGTGGGATCTCATTGCCTTGCAGTGGGACAGCTAACCCTCATTCTTAAGTTAATTGTTTCAATGCTTTCCCCTCGGGGATGTTCCACAGTTCCAACAGTCCTGTTAAGTTCCCCGGCTAGCCCACAGCTGCACCTTCCCCTTCCTTGCCTAGGCCTGCGTGACACAGGGTAGCCCATGAGTTTTGAGTTACCTAGACTGATGAGAAGCCCAACTCTGGTGGCTGGTCACCAGTTGCACAACTTCAAGCAGGTCACTTAGCCTCTGGGTTGGTGGAGAAGGTTACACTCTTTTCAGCCAGTACTTAGCTCAGCCTGTTGCCCTCCAGCCACTCCAAACTATTAGCAGTTGGTGGTGGTTGCCGCACCCCCCTCCCTGGGGCTTTGTTCAAGAGGTTCCTTCTGCTCAGGCAGCTCCCGTCAGGCAAAATGCCTTTCTTGCAGGGGTACCACTGCAGCGGGCAGAACCCCACCAGTCTAACTGCATTCTGTGGTAATTACCTGTTTACTGCCCCACTGGACTATAAACTCCTTGAGGATAAGGGCTTCTCTATACCTGGGTGTCAGGAGTAGGTCCCACATAGAATCACAGTAGAGTTTTTTCCGTTTTTACTGAACCCTTGCCATTGAAACCTTGAGGATACTTTGGTCACCCTAAATCTAGCAGCGGGAGTAGAAGGATGGCAGAGGTTCTAGGGGTGGCAGGAAGTGAGGACTTGGGCTCTGTAGGAAGGGGAGGTGCCAGCCTTAACATCTGGAGGTGCAGAAGGCCAGAGTTGGTAACTCAGAGTCTGGGCTTCCACAGCTTGCCCAGGGGCATGTTCTACTCCACTGTTAAGAGGCCAAACAGTCTAAGAGGCCTCTCCTAGATGGGGCACTGGTCTAGAAGTCAGGAGTCTCAGATTCTAGAGTTACTCTGCCTCTAACTCAACAGGTCATTCTCAACTCTATTTTCATGTTCTGATCTGTAGATGGAGACAGGGTTGAGCTAGACCAGGGGTGTTCAAACATCATTCAGAGCAGACTCACATGAAGAGCTTTTAAAAATACACAGATGCCCTGCCCTACCTCCAAAGATTCTGCCTCATTTGTTTTAGAATGTGGCCCAGCATTTGTATTTTCTAAGATCCCCAGATGATTCTATTACGAAGCCAGAGAAACTGAATTCAGTTATTTTAGAGCAGTGGTTCTCAACCAGGGGTGATTTTGTCCCCCAGTGAACATTTGGCAACATATTGAGACACGCTTTTGGTTGTCACAACTAGGGGGGAAAGGTCAGTGTTACTGGCATCTAGAAGGCAGAAGCCAGGGATGTTGCCCAGCATCCTGCAGTACACAGGACAACCCTCCAAAACAAAGAATTATCTGGCCCAAAATGTTAGTAGTACCAAGACTGAGAAGCCCTAATCTAGAGGTTCTTTCCAACTCCAAGATTCCTGTATACTTAGCTAGGGCCCAGGCACACCCTCCCTGAACCTTTCTCCAATGGTAGCCCAAGTGGTCTTTTTCAAAACTTAGACCTGATCTTGCGTTACAGTGGCCCAAAACCCTTGGCTGCCCATCCCTCTTAGAATAAAATGCAGACCCTTAGTCTAGCATAATCTGATTCTCTCTTATTACTCCAGCCTGGACTTTCATATCCCCTCTTCTCATCACCACCTCTCCCACCCCTCAGGGCACTCCTGCTCTAGTCAGCTTCACGTGAAAATGAACCCTTCTTCCTCCTGCCCCAGGGCCTTGACACATGTTATTTCTTCCATTTGAATTGACCTTCCTTTGGCCCAAGTAAACTCCAAATCAATCTTTAGAACCCAGCTCAAGCATCACTTCCTCAACCATTCTTAGTGTCTCCTCCCCCACAAGGCAAGATATCTGTCTTCCCTCCTATGTCCTCATGAAATGCTCATTTCCTTCAAAATATTTAGTTCCATTTGTGAGTGTACATTCATTATAGTAACTTTTTATTTTTACTTTTTAACTTGATGTACAATTAAGTTGACCTTTGTTTGGTGTACAGAATTTTCACATATGAACAGATTCATTACCATCACCATGATCAGGAAACAGAATAGTTCCACTACCCCTAAACTCCCTCATCCTATCCCCTTTTGATCACACCCTCCCCCATCCCTTACTCTGGCAACCACTGATCTGTTCTCTATACTGTAATTTCATCTTGTCCAAAATGCCATATACATGGAATCATACAGTATGTATGATTTCACATAATGCTTTTGAGAATTATCCATGTTGCATTTATTAATATAGTTCATTCCTTTTTAACCAAAGAGTGGTATTTCACTGTATGGATATACCACCATTTGTTTATCTGTTCACTTGTTGAAGACGAATTATTTGGATTATTTCCAGTTTTGGGCTCTCATGAATAAAGGTGCAATAAACTTGTACAGATTTTTGTGTGAACAGAAGTTCCTATTTCTCTAGGGTAACTAGGAGTGGGATTGCTGAGTCATATGGTAAGTGTATGCTTATAAAAAAAACTACCCAACTATTTTTCCAGAGTGGATGTACCATATCGCATCTCCAACAGGAATATGTGAGGTTTCCAATTACTCCACATCCTCACAAGCACTTTAATTAAATTGTCGGTATTTTTTTATTTTAGGTGTGTAGTGGTATCTCACAGTGGTTTTAATTTGCATTTCAGAAATGGCTAGTGATGTTGAACACCTTTTTAAGTGCCCATTTGCCATCTCTGTCTTTGGTGAAGTATCTGTTCAAGTCTTTTGCCCATTTAATTGGGTCATTTGTTTTCTTATTTGAGAGTTGTTCATATTTTCTGGATATAATCCCTTTGTTGGATATATAATTTTCAGATATTTTCTTCAGTCTGTACCTTATCTTTTCATTCTCTGAAAAATAGATTTAATGGAGTAGAAGTTTTTAAGTTTTCAGTTTTATCTTTTGTGGGTCATACTTTTGGTGTTACCTAAGACTTTTTGCCTAACCCCATCAAAAAATTTCTGTTTTCTTCTAAAAGTTTAATAGTTCACATCTTACAGTTAGACCTATGATCCATTTGGAGTTAGTTTTTATAGGAAATGTGTTTAGGTTGAAGCTCATTTTTTTGCCTATGCATGTTGAATTCAGCATTGTTTACTAAAGAGAATGTCATTTCTCCATTGAATTGCTTTTGTGCCTATTCAAAAATCAGTTGACCATATTTGTATGGGTCTCTATATTTTCCATTGATCTGTGTGTCCATTCTTTTGCTAATGCCACACTATCTTGATTATTGTAGCTTCATGGTGGGTCTTAAAATCAGGTGGTGTAATTCCTCCAGTTTTATTCTTATTTTTCAAAATTATTTTAGCTATTCTAGTTCCTTTGCATTTTCATATAAATTTCAGACTCAGCTTGTTTATATCTACAAAAATATCCTACTGAAATTTTTATTGGAATTGCATTAAGTGCATAGACAATTCAGGAAGAAATGACCTCTTTACTATGTATAATCTTCTAATCCATGAACATGGTATGTCTATTAGGTCTTTTTTTTTTCATTGCTCACTATTTTTTTTTTACTGAAGTATCATTGATACACAATCTTATATTGGTTTCAAGTATACAATACAGTTGTTCAACTGTTACCCATATTATTAAATCCTCACTGCCACTACTGCAGTTACTATGTCAACATAGGAAGATGTTACAGAATCATTGGCTACATATTCTCCATGCTGTACTACCATCGGTGTGACCAACTTATAATTGAGAATTTCTGTGCCCTTTTTATTCCCCTCACCCTTCCCACCCCACCTTCCAACCCCTCCCCCATGGTAACCACCAGTCACTTCTCAGTGTCTACAAGTCTACTGCTATTTTACTCATTTAGGTCTTTGATTTCTTTTTTTGGGGGGGGGTCTTTGATTTCTTTAATTAGTGTTTTGTATAGCTTTAACATACAGATCCTATATATGTTTGGTTAGATTTATACCTAATATTTCCCCCTTATAAGGTAACTATTGTAATTTTTTTTTCCTAATTTCAGTTTCCAATTTTCCATTACTAGTTTATAAAAATACAGTTGATTTTTCTGTAATGTCCTTGTACCCTGTGATCTTACAAAAGTCACTTTAGAAAACAGTTTTTTGGGTAGATTCCTTTAGTTTTTTTGTATTTTTTTAACATAGGCAATCATGTTATCTGCAAATAGGAATAGTTTACTTTCCTCCTTTCAAATCTTACACATTCTATTTCTTTTTGTTGCCTTTTTGCCCTGCCTGGGACTTCAAGTATGATGTTAAATAGATGTAGTGAGAGTAGACACCCTTGCCTTAATCCAATCTCGGTCTTTCACTATTAAGTGTGATATTAGTTGACATTTTTCCAGTAATTTAATTTTTTGACAACTCCTTTCCCACCAGGATGAATGCTCCATGACAGCAGTCTCTTTGCTCTCAAAGCAATGCCAGTGCCTGGCACAGTACCTAATACACAGCAGTAGGTCCTCAATAAGTACTTCTCTACTTTGGTAACTTAGCAGCTATGACCATCTCCTGTGTGACAGAAAACAAGAGGGACTTAGCTGAACATGCACTGACATCGTGAAGAATAATATTACAATAAATACCCCAATGGATCCAGCCAGGCATTAGCCCCATAGAGTTGGCTAGTTCAAGCCACAAAGCATCTGTGGATCAGCTTTCTAGAAAGCCATATTATGTCAAAGCATTTATCTATGAGGAATGGATGGCTTCAGTAAAATTATTATTTTAGATTGAGAGCATTCCATACCAAAAGGAATTTAAACAAAAAGCTCTCGGCTCTGAAAAACAGGGGCTTTCAGGGTAGGGTCCCACTGCTCTGAAATCTTAGGCCCTCAGATGGATGGGGTGGTTTCGCTAAATTTATTTCAGCTGCTTATAGAAACAGAAGGGGGAAGAGGGGGTGGTTGCCTGCACACCAGCCCTGGGTCTGGAGTATTAATATCTGCTGGGTCAAGCTTTTATTTGGGTTTTGTTTTATCTTTCGGTGCAGGGGAAGCAGGCAGGCATCAGGAGTGTCTCGCAGCTGCAAATCTTCTGAGCTGTGGTGTCCCACCTTTCTCCCTGTACATTCCCTGGCAGGTCAACCCCAGCCCACTCCTCCCCTCCTCCCCTTGGGATGGCTATCTCCCTCCGGAATACCAGGCTTTTCTCTGCAGCCACCTAGGCACCTTTGACATCAGCTTCTCTCCCTTCCTCAGAAGGGGTTTGAGCATGGGGAGAGAGAGATTTTGAACCTGCTTTCTTTCTGGCACAAGTGTGAGTGCAGGGTGACCTGGGACCTTTGTCCCTGGACCCCATCAGAAACCCCTACCCAATCCCATATCCCCCATCCCCAGTGGCTCTACTACTTGAATTCTGGGAGTTGTTGAATATGAAATCCAGGCGTTTTCAACCCTGACTTCCTTCTCATCAGCCTCCCCAGAGCACTGAACACACAGTCTTCTTAGTGCCTGACACCTGAACAGTCTCTTCTGTCACACACACACACGCACATTTGTAGGAAATGTGTTATATGAAACCATGTTGCTTTTTAAAGACCTGTTCTGGTGCTGATTTGGAATGCTCCACAGAACACAGGTTCATTACCTCTCACTGGTGTGGAGGAAACTAAGCCATGGAGAGGGGAGGTAGCAGCAGGTGACATTCACCCACTGATGATAAGTGAGATCATGTCCACCTGCTGGCTCTCAGAGATTCCCACCAAACCCAAAAGGATCAGAGAAAAATGGGGCTCCCATCTGGGAGCTTGCCGGTACGCTGGTGTCTGAGGGCAGAATGAGGAGACATACTCAAGGAAGCTAAAAAATCAGCTGGGCTTAAGGCTTGAATAATTACATGAGACTATGGGGAAGTCCCTCGCACAATGCCCAGCCCAGGGGAACCCAACAAATGCCAATTTGATCCTTGGTAAACTCCTGCTTCCTGGATCACCAAAGAAGGTGGGGGAAAGAGTCCCGGTCCTCTCCACTCCCCAGCCCCAAGGCAGAAAGGCTGATGCTGGGAGGGTGGATGGCCTGGGGCAGAAGGTTGGGAGAGGCCCAATATGAAGATTCTCCAGGGGGTTCACCCTCCAAACTGGGGGTCTGCTTCAGGGAGGATCAAGGCAGCAGCACATACTTGTAAACTGTAAAGTGCTCACAAGCAAACTAAGTTCCCCTTTTGTCCCAGCACCAGCCAGTTTGCTTTGGAATTATCCTCCAGCCCTCTCTAGCCAAACGCAGTCCCCGGTAGGGCAGGACCCACTTCCGCAGACAGAGCAGGGGTCATACAGCTCTGGGAGGGTCACCATGGAGGCAGCTGGTGGAGGAGAGGACAGACCTTTGCCACAGCTCTGTGACTTCTTTAGAGCTGAGTTTCTCCCACCAACTGCACCTTCCACCCCAGGGGGACCATGGGCCCCAAAACCAAGGCCTGCCCTTGTCTGACCAAAGGCAACCAGATCTGCTTCAGCTGTTCAGTGCGCGAACAAGCCGTCCCGGAACGGAGGGAAGCAGCTGGAGAAAGAGTCCTGCCAGCCCCGGGGGTGTAAATATTTATACAACGTGGTGCGTGGGAAGAGGAGGGCAGAGGGAGGTGGCAGGACTGAGGCAGCACCCAGCCTGCGCAGGGAAGGAGCCTGTGCCTTGGGCCCGAGGATGCCAGATCCCAATCCCCATTCGAATTCCTACATCAGAGAGGCCCTATTTTTGCCCCCAGCCCTCCTGCCACAGGTGAGGGGAGAACTTGGAAGAAAATTCATCATCCGTCCCCTGTCCCATCTTGGATAGCCCTCTGTGTCAGAAAGGTGGCTCTGCCTTGAGCCAGAAATAAAGCAAGTCCACAGGGCCCAGGAGTAAGGACCTGGGGACTCCTGGGGCTCATGGTTCTAGGGTCTTGAGTGAGGCCGGACCCCACAAGTTGGAATCTAGGGCTGAGGGTTTAGGAAACAAGGGTACGTTATAAGAAAAATATAAAATAAGCCAATATTTCTCTCAAGCTTCTTTATAATCAGGAGCACTTTTCTAAAATGGCAGAAAACATCGTGCATTGAGGAGGAGGAGGAATGGATGGGAGCTGGCAAGAGAGCATGGTGTGGAGAAGGTGCGGGAGCCCTTGGTGCCACTTTCAGAGAAGCACGTGGCCACCACCACAGGACCAAGAAAAGACAGTGCAGCCTGATGGGCATCTGCCTGGCGCTCTTGGGTTCCTCCTGCCCAGGATGCAATGCAGCCCGAGTGTGCACTGACCCAGAGGCCTTCTAAGGACCCGGTCAGGGCCCACTGGCACTGATGCCCCAGGGTGGGAAGAAAGCCTGGGCGTGGGGGGGACAGCCAGATGGACTCCAGTCGATTTGCCTCAAGACAGCTGGGGAGCAGAGCCAGGACACTCCTCCCCCCTCCCCCAGCACTCCAGACAAGGAGGGATGCAGCTACAACTTCTAGGATTTCTCTGTCACCGCACCCATTGAGAAGTGCCACCTGCTTCTATCAGTAGCAGGGCTGACCCTCAGGGCCTCCCACAGGTGGAGTTTGTGTTGCTCCCCAGTGGCCAAGAGCCTTTAAGATGCCTCCCAATGCTCAGCCACTTCTTGCATTCTCCCTGTGCCCTCAAAACACCCGTGGGCCAGGGATGGGGGCACTGGGAAGAAAGGACCTTTTGCTGGAAAACTGCCTCTGTCTCCCAGCAGACAGCTCCAGATGCCCAGGCTGGCTTCAGCCAGAGAGCAAGGATCAAAGGATAGCCAGATTGCCCCAAGAGAGACCCCTAGGCTACAAATCCTCCCATCCACGCACAGAGCTTTCCGAAGGATCCATGCCCAGGGGGTGCACCTCCTCTGAGTCTGGAGGGAAACTAGTGAACCCCCAACCTGTCCACCTAGAGAAGGACGGATTCTGCTGCCTCCCTGAGCAAGGGGTCCCGGGCCCACACACCATGGAGGAAACACCATCTGCCCACAACCTTCAGCCTGGGCCTGGCAGCTGACGTCCACCCTCACAGGGGGAGAGCAGTGCTGTCCCCAGCCCCTCTCCAGAAGGAGGCTCCTCTTCCAAGGACACCAGGCTGGGAGAGAATCTTCAGATGTCTAGGTCCTCTTCTGCCACCGAGGCCCTGCCTACCGGCTGTGGTCTCATCTTTGCCAACACTGCTTAACCAGATGAACAAGAAGAAAAGCCTGTGTGGCCCCAGGAAAGCTTTAGGGAAAAGAACTGAAGCTAAAGGAAAGGATGGGGGGAGGGACAACTGTAAGAAATGGGAGAGGAGGGAAATTCAGGAAACAGACAAAATAAACCATCCAGGAATCTAGGAAGGCCACAAGAAAAGAAAAGTTATGCTAAGGAGGCAGAGTGGGGTGGGGAGGGGAATTGAGAATGAAAAAGAAGAGGGGCAGATATATTCTAAGAAGAGAGAAGAATGTGAAAACAAGCACCACCAGAAAAAAAAAATAGACCCAGGAGAGAAACAGAGGCATTAATGTATTTAAAACAACTGCTTTGACCCTCAACCAACCAAACTCAGTAACATTGAGTCATTGCTTTTTGTGGATTTCAGACTCTTCCCGATACTGAGCAAGGACAGTTCTAGAAAAGCAAGCTTTCCTTTGGCCTTTGTTTTTCCCACAATTCTTCTAATTCACCGCCACTGTTGTCTTTTGCAGAGTGAGGGCTGCTCTTCCAGGGGCGAAGCGGAAAACCATTCCAGTTCACCCCAGAGGCTGGTGACTTCCATCATGGTGCCCTCTGGAGGGCTCCGGGAGAATCTGAGCAGAAGGAGCTTTAGGTGTGATGGAGCTGTTATTAGTTTTGCATTTTCCAGGGAGAGGCTAACCCAACCCCAAAACACACCATTCCTGGAACAGCAGGGGTTCATGGAAGACTGGCATAGGAAACTCTCCGCAAAGCCAGGGCGGTCTCAGCAGATGCAACCTTCGGAAACAACTTAGGTGATTTAAATTAATTTCCAGGCATTCTCAAGGAGATCTAAAGATAGGCACAGCTTTCCCATTGCCATGGTTGGCAAACAGCCTCTTGAAGTTCACTTGTGACCATAAGCCTTGTGTCCATAAACCCCATGAACACTTGCAGAAGATGTTGGTTCCTCTCCTTTTCCTTGGCCTCTTCCAGCCTTCTGTTGCCTCTTTCTTCTGTGAGCTGGCCAGTGCCTCTCTTCTCTGTGTCTGCTTTGGTTTTTCTATTTCCCTTACCTAATCAAACCTACCTCTGCCCACTCTTCCATTTCTCTAGAGCAGCAGGAGTTGGGAGAAAGCTGAAGCAAACCAAGGCAAAATCAAGTAGCAAAGGAGGTGGAAATGTGAATGCATTTGATTTAGAGCCCAACTTTGGCATTCTAGGCTGTCTCTGATGGATGAGCCAGGCTCCCAGTGGACCAGGCCCTGAGCCTCACCAGGCCACCTAAAGTGGCTCCTCCAAAGTTCAGCCCTGCAGAAGCCACACAGGCTGAACTCCAATAGACTGGGACAGAGAAAACAGTGCCCACACCATTCTCTCTCCAAAAATCTCAAGTATTTGACCCTGATTCTGTATGTTCCTAAAGTCATTTTTCTTCTATCAAAAACTGAGAAATGTGACAAAAGGATAATGTCTAGGTTGTGGCCTTAGATATTCTACCCAGTTTCTTCCCATCCCTCCTAACCTTCAAACCTGTCACAGTCACATAATCTATGACTCAAACTATTATTTAACCATGAAAAAAGACAAACCAGGAAATTAGAGGCTGAATAACCTAAAATTTATTCCATTCAACTGAGCTAATCTCCTCAAAAGGGTGTGTATAATAAATCATACTATATCTGTTCTGGAAGACATGAACATTGCAGGGAAAAGTGCATGATGACTACAGATCCCAACTTGTCGAGATTTGTCCTCAAAAGGGTAAGTGCCTGGTTGTAAGCCAAGTTGCCTAGCAGTTTGCTAAATTAGTCTTAACATTTGAGAACCAATATGTTGCAATGGAGAGCACCCGATATTTAGGCTGACCACATTCATATCCTGGCACTGTCACTGCTTAGGCAAGCAAGGGACTTACCTGCCCTCCCTAAGTCTCCTCCACTGTGAAATGGCAGTGACAGCAATACCCATCTCCTGGGGCCACTGTGAGGACAGATGAGCAAAGTGCTTGGCACATATGAGCAGCGCCCCCTCCCTAAAAGCACCCCCAGTCAACTGTATGTTAAGCAGCAAATTGGCAAGACCAAGAAGAGGGCTGGAGGCCCCACAAAGTGGGGTTCCACGGAGTCACTGGAACACAGTCAAGTATCCCAAGCAAGAGACAGAAGAGGATCCCAGAGGAGGCAGCTGGCGGGTGGAGCAGTGCAGGGAGAGCCAAGGACAGCCACTCACAGCGTGGGTGGGAGGACGCAGGGGGCTCCACTCCAGTCCTCCCGCATTAGCGCAACGCGGCTGCGTCCCCACCCTCACATGTGTTCATCCTTACGTGAAACTCAGCACATACTGACCTCACACCCACGATGTGCATGGCTCCGGCGAGTGGAGAGCTGTAGCGGGAGTGAACCTAAGGAGTGATCATTGGCATCAGAGACTTAAACCAGGCATTTCTGCCAAGATTCAGAAACCTATCTCTTCAGGAGCTAGATTGTAAGGATATGAACAAATACTGAAAAATTCTTATTTCAGGACCAGTTTTTTTTTTTAAGTAGAAAGGCAAAGAGTTAAAAAAAAATTTCTGGAAATGTCAACATCAACTGAATCTTGGTACTACTTAAAGCGGCATTATTCATTTTTAGGTGAAATAAGGACAAGGTGGTTAAGTTGAATGAGTCCATTTTTTTAGAGATGCATACTGAAACACTGCCAGATGAAATGATATGAGCTGATGTATAGGGTTTACCTCAGTAGTATATGGGAGATGGGGAGGCAGATGATGGTAAATATAGCTAAGTATGGCCGGGTGGTGGTGAGGTTGGTGATGGGGTCCATGGGGGTTCATCATAGTCCTCTGTCTCCTGTATATGTCTGAAATTTTCCATCATAAAATGTTTTAAATTCCTAAAGGCTAAAAAAAAATTTTAACTCAGGAAGTTCCTGTCTTATTGGTTCTTACAACCTGTTGTTTACTTCCTAAGGACATGTGCTCTTGGACAAGAGATGAGGCTGTGGGAGACATGCCAGGAGCCAGGGTGGGCTGGAGAACAGGCAGGGAGACCACCACCCCAGGTCAGGAAAGCACCTCAGACCCTCCTCCCTACACAAGGATGCGGACCAAGGGCTGGCGTCCTGCCCCTCAGAGGCTCCCAGGCCAGGTAAACAGTCGGACTGGTGACCATTTTGTGCTTCTTCTAAAAATTCAGTGAAAATTATTATTAAATTGGTTTCAATGTATTTTAAACCACAGTGAAGTTTTCTTTCCCAGCAGAGAGCCATTACAGAAGAGGGGGCTACCTTTCCAACCTCACTTTCCTCAACTGGAAAATGGGGAGATTCACACATACTCTGAATCCTAGAGTGCAAGATAAGTGAGATTAATGTGTAGAAAGTGCCCTAGCACTAGTAAGCACTGATAAAGGGTAGGTCTGATTTAACGGGTTTTTTGGCAAATGTTGACCTTTAGTCTCCTAGGACCACAGTGGAGACACCTCATCTTGCACGGCTCTGTAGAGGCTTCACCTACACATCTAAATTCAAGTCAAGGCACACACATGCTGAGACCCCTTGGGTCAGGCACCCTGCTCAGTGTCAGCCCCTTTGAGTGTCAAAGCCACTGCTCTCCTCCTTTCTCCCCAGGGACGCTACCCGTGCTCTGGGAAGAATAGGCCACTTGGGATGGAGACCCCATGGCTTCTCTACAGTTGAAGGAAGAGGGCACTGCCCACTCTGGGCCATGGGTTTGAATGGCAAAATGCATCCTAAGAAAGCAAACCTTCAGCAGACTGATTCACTCTCAAAGATGGGGGTGATGGTGGTCAGGGTGCATAGATGGAGAGCAGGCCCTCTGCCCAGCAGTGCAGGTATGCAAACACACACACACCCCTCACAGAGCTTCTGGAGCCCTCCCCTGCTGAGCTGTGGACAAGCGGTCATGAAGGCCTCCAGACACCAGGGGCAGCGCAGCACACACCCTCCCAAGCCAGAGGGACCTGCCAAATGGCTGAACAAGGTGACTGGACAACAGACAGCCTTCCAGGAACAAATCTAAGTAGCCATGGCATGCAGAGGAAGGAATCCCAGGAGAGGCAGGTGGCCCACACAGCCAGTTCATAAGTCTTTGCCACGTCCCCGAAGCAACTGGTGAGTGGCTTCCTGTGAGACAAACTTCAGCCAGAAGTGGGTGTTTGTAAAATAAGAGGAGGAACCCACAGGCTACAGGACAGGAAGCGATGAGGGGACAGAAGCAAAAGGTAGTCCACATGCTGAGAGAATGGCCACCCTAGGTTGTTGGACTTTCGTTCTATGCCTCCTGGCAAGTAGATAAAGGGGTCTGTCCCATCCCAATCCCCTGCACACCCCAGCCTCTCCGTAACCCCACTGTCCACTGAACTCAGCCACACGTTCTCTGCGCCTTCGTCCCTAAGGAAAAACAAGTAAGAGAGGAGAGCCCAAGAAAGAGTGCAGAAAGTTCTCAAAAGGTCCTTGGGTTTGGGGACCTTTGAAATGCATTCAGAGGATTATTCTAAGCTCTCTGAAGCCCCCTGGCTCCAGAGAAGAAAGCACTCTCTGTTGTGAGACCTGAGTGCAGGGGCTGAGAGCACTGGCTCTGGAGCTACTATGACTGGGTTCAAATCCAAGCTCTGCTATTTACCAGCTGTGTAACAATGGGCACGGTACATGACCCTCTGTACCTCAGTTTCCCCCTCTGTAAAATGAGGATAACAAATGGTTCTGTAGGGCAGTACGGTTGCTTACAACAGTGGCTGGCACATAGAGAGCCTCAATAAATATCAGCAAAGGTTTTTCCTCAGACCAATGGCAATGCAATACTAATAACCCTACATGTCGTGTAAGAAATATTGTTGTACTGCAACTGAAGAAATACCGTTTTCATAGAAAGCAGCTCAGAGACATGCAGAGTATTGCTCTCAAAACAGAGCAGATGGCCCAAAGATTTATGCTTCCTTCCATCAGAATGCAGCTCATGGAGGCCACTAGGCTGAGGAGGCTGCATGGAGCAGAGGCCCTGAGTCTGGAGTAGGAGTGGGAAGATGGTGCCTCCCAGAAGGTGTGGAAAGGGAGGAGGATACGGGGTGCAGCTCTTCTGGGCCCACTTCCGCACAGTTTTGTGCAGGACAAACAGAAGACACTGCTCAGATCTAAGCGGGCTCATTCAATTTCTCAGCCACAGGCTGAGAAGCCTATTGTGGGGGACAGGCCCACATGAGAAAGCCTGGAGAGAGCCAGGCTTGCGCGGAGGCTGAGAGAAGCCCACCTTCCTCAGAGCAGATTTGGGCCTCCCTAGGATGGGGAAGAAAGAGTTAAGAGTCTGGCTCTGGAGGGCGGCTTTGCGGCTATAAACGGAGAGTCCAGGGAGGGAGGGAGCTGACACAGGATGTGGCCAGGGCTCGAGCTGTCTGATTATTAACTTCACTTTTATTCGGAGGGGGATTCGATTCTCTGCTTTACTTCCCATCAAGGAAGTGAAAGCCCAGGTCTCAGAGGGGCCTGGTTTCAAGTTGTTTTGTCACAGCTCATTCATTTTTCCTCTTAAATAAATAAACAAAACCACCTCTTTGTTTTCTCCTTAATGAGCGTTCAGCAAATCATCTGTGGGTGAGGCATGAAAGGGGTTTTCTGGAGTCTTTCATGGGGCACTTTTGGCTTATTCTTTGAAAAGGAGAAAGAAAGGATTCTTCCTTCAGCTTCAGCCTTCTCCAAGACTCTCAAGGCACTTTCTCGCCTGCCTCCTCTGGAGATCTCAGCCTGAAATCATGACCTCAAGCCCAGCTTAGAACTTCCTTGGCTGTCCTTGGCCCGACCTGTTGACTGCCATCCCTTGTCACACGCTGGGACCCTGAATCCACACAGAGGAAGCAGCGATGGACTCTGTGGCTACTCTTCTTGGTCAAAGTGGGACCCATGGTTCCTGTTCCTATGGCACCCTGACATTTCTACTAAAAATAAAACAGTTAAACATACAAAAGGATTCCATTATAGGGCTTAAGAAAACACCATTATATGTTCCTTTGTCCAAGGTTCAAAATGTTTGGGAACTTTGTTTCCAATACCAAAAACCCATTCAGTAATTTCATGATTCTCTGGCAACCCTTTCCCGAACCACCTACATACGTGAGGCCCAAAGACCACCACCACATGCCCCCTCCCCGTGCAGTGCCCACGGCTCAGAGGGCGAGGACGCAGGGAGAAGTGGAGAGCCTGAGGGCAGAGGCCAGTGGTCTGTAGAGGGGCAGGGGAGGGAGAGGCGGCTTCTGCGGGGCACTGAGGAAGGCTTCCGGCTGCAGTGGATATTTAAACTGGACCTTGAAAGAATGACATTATTAAGAATATTCTAGAAGCTGAGGTCCTGTGTCCCCTCCAACGGCCTTGGCATGGCATGTAAAGCCCTCCCGGCGGAGACCGAAGGAGTTAGCCTTAGATTCGGCTCCCGGCCCCCAGCCCTTGAGCCTTGGCTGGGAGACTGGTGCGGCCCGTGGAGGAGCCGCTGCACTCGGACCTGACTTGTCTCGGATCCTGACCCAGCCGCCGACGAACACCTGAGGGCCACTCCCACTGCCGCCGGCTTTCTGCTCTTTGAATAGGGCGAGAAGAAAGAAGGTGACTTGGAACAAATCCAATTCACTTACAAAAACCCGGGCTTTTGTAACTGCTGGTGGGGTGGGATTTCCAAACACCCCTGGGGAAGTTGCCAGGGCCTAAGTTTTCTTGAAGTTCTGAGAAATTCCTCCCGTTCCCAGGGCTTTTCGGCTTGCAAACGCGAGCGGCCGCCGGCCAGCAGGGGGTTAAGCGGCCGCCAAGATGGCCGACCTGTTTTGCGCTTCGGCGGGGTCACGCGGGAGGTCGCCCTCTGCCTCTGCGGAGGCAGTCAAGGTCCCGCCGCCCTCTTGGAGCTCGGTCCCAGGCGGCTCTCCTCCCCTGCGCGGCCGGCGGTGGAGGCCCGCGAACCTTCCAGACCCGAGGCAGCCACACTCCCCGCCAGGCCGGCCTTGGCCGCGCGAGGAAGGGAGGCCTCCTCGGCGAAGCGGGGACCTTGGGGCCAACGGCTGGCCCGCTGTGGCTTCTAGGAACGTCTGGGCCCCGAAGGCCGAGGCCACTGCCTGGGACGAGCTCCCTTTCCGTTCCTTGGCCCCCGGCTGAAGCAGCCCCAGCAGGCTTCCCGGGCAGGCCCCCGAGGGCTGCTCCCGCCGGGGGCCTTCGCAGAGGCGCGATGGACGTGGTCGCACTGCCCTCCAGTGGCCAGCCTGCCAAACAGCACGCGTGGCCCGGGGTGGGGGACAGGGGAGACGGGGCCCCTCCTCAGAGAAGGGCTGCCGTGTGCTGCGTTTGAAGACGTGGATTTGTGCATCCTGGGTTCCTCCTACAGGCGGCCCGAGTTGCCCTTTGCCAATGTGGACACTGGCAGAACGGTGGTTCTCAAACTTTAGTGTGCACCAGAATCCCCTGGCTCAAACCCAGACTGCTGGACAGAGAATGTGCATTTCTAAGGAGTTCCTAGGCAGCTGCCGGCCACTGGTCCTGGGGCATTGACCCGACCACTGGCTCAGTTCTTCATCATGTCCTGGGTATTCGGCACTCACTCGCGGGGTATATAACGCACCCTGCCGGACACTGAGGACCAGAAGGGACCACCACCAAGTAGCCAGATTGTGAGCCAGCCTGGCAAATGAAAGCCAGGTATTCTAGCATAAGGATGCTTGCTTTTTGGTATCAGCATGTTTGATGGGAGCCGGAGGGATGAGCTCCAGCCCCACTCCCCTGCCTCTCGGTTCCTTATGCTTTGATGAGGAGGCATCTTCCCATTCAGCCCAGCACCTTGCATAGCCACTGCCCTCCCCAGTTCTCTCATTTGAGAAGGGGAGGGGAGGGATGAGTTAGATGAGATGATCCCCAAGCGGAGCCTACTAACATATACCATTGGAGGGATGAATGAGAAGAACCCACTGCTCAGGGACCCTACAACTATACAAAGTACAGCCTTGGGGTTCATAGCCTCCAGATTGTGGGGGAGGAGAGAAGAGCACCTGAAAACTATTCACTGCTTAGAACCAATAGGGTTCAAAATACTGGTTCTGCTCCTGACATGCTGTGTGATCACCAGCAAGTGGCTTAACCTCTCTAAGCCTCAGCTTTCTCACCTGAGAAATGAGAACAACATAGTACCTACCTCAGAGGGTCGTTCTGAAGATTGGTAGTAATAGCCACCAAGTATCAAGTACTTATTCCATTGGGCACTACGCTAAGGGCTTCTCATCACTTAAATGGGGCCATGCACAAAGCACTGGCCCCAGCCAGAAAAGAGTAAGGTCCAATAATGGGAGCCATGGTGGTCATTTCACAGCAGCTCCTAGTGCTGCGCACACATGGCACATTCAACAGACAGAGGGTCAGAACCGTGCCTTGACACATAGTAAGCACTCAATAAATGGTGGCCTTCATTTTCAGTCAAAGAGAAAGGGCGCTTGTGAAGAGGTCCTGCAGCAAAAAGGAATGTGGAGGGGTGGGTGGCCTGAGATGATGGCACACCCACTTCCCAGGAAGGCCAGCCCAAAATCGAGTCAGCCAGTGCCTGAGCTGGAACGTCAGCTGTTACTCACTCTTCCCAGAGAGCAGCTAATTAGCCTCCTCTCAGCCAGGAGCTCCCCAGATGAAAGGTGCTTAATACAAATGCAAGGCGTGACCCCCATATTTATAACCAAGGTTCCCTTGGGTGAGGAGGGCCCCAGGGGTGGAGAGACAGGCCAGATCAGGGCCTCGCCTTCTTTATGACAGAGGTTCTCAGGGAAGGGAGCTGGTCTGGAGTGGTTACAAGCCTGAGAAAAAGGCTCCAGGGTGGTGGGTGTGGAGCCACCCAGGCCCTGGGAGTGGGAAGAGCCCGGTGGCTGAGGGGGCAGAGTGCCCCAGGCCCCGGGCTGCCTCCCACACCAGGAGCTGCCTCCCAGACCAGGAGCTGCCTCCCAGAACCAGGAGCTGCCTCCCACACCAGGAGCTGCCTCCCAGAACCAGGAGCTGCCTCCCACACCAGGAGCTGCCTCCCACACCAGGAGCTGCCTCCCACACCAGGAGCTGCCTCCCAGAACCAGGAGCTGCCTCCCATACCAGGAGCTGCCTCCCAGAACCAGGAGCTGCCTCCCACACCAGGAGCTGCCTCCCACACCAGGAGCTGCCTCCCAGAACCAGGAGCTGCCTCCCACACCAGGAGCTGCCTCCCACACCAGGAGCTGCCTCCCAGAACCAGGAGCTGCCTCCCACACCAGGAGCTGCCTCCCAGAACCAGGAGCTGCCTCCCAGAACCAGGAACTGCCTCCCACACCAGGAGCTGCCTCCCAGACCAGGAGCTGCCTCCCAGAACCAGGAGCTGCCTCCCACACCAGGAGCTGCCTCCCAGAACCAGGAGCTGCCTCCCACACCAGGAGCTGCCTCCCACACCAGGAGCTGCCTCCCACACCAGGAGCTGCCTCCCAGAACCAGGAGCTGCCTCCCATACCAGGAGCTGCCTCCCAGAACCAGGAGCTGCCTCCCACACCAGGAGCTGCCTCCCAGAACCAGGAGCTGCCTCCCACACCAGGAGCTGCCTCCCAGAACCAGGAGCTGCCTCCCAGAACCAGGAGCTGCCTCCCACACCAGGAGCTGCCTCCCAGAACCAGGAGCTGCCTCCCAGAACCAGGAGCTGCCTCCCACACCAGGAGCTGCCTCCCAGAACCAGGAGCTGCCTCCCACACCAGGAGCTGCCTCCCACACCAGGAGCTGCCTCCCACACCAGGAGCTGCCTCCCAGAACCAGGAGCTGCCTCCCAGACCAGGAGCTGCCTTCCAGAACCAGGAGCTGCCTCCCAGAACCAGGAGCTGCCTCCCAGACCAGGAGCTGCCTCCCAGAACCAGGAGCTGCCTCCCAGAACCAGGCAATAACCTAGGGCAGGGTGGGCCAGAGCAAGGGCTCTGATGCCAGGCTGCTGCATAGAGATCCCAGCTCCACGGGGGCCATTCCACGTCCCACAGCCACAGCTTCCTCATCTGCGAAATGGGGATAATGATAACCCTGATGTCATAGCTATTAAGTGACAGCACAGTACAGGCAGGACCTGGCACCCACCATGTAAATGAGGATTCGTGCAGTCATGTCCAACAGATGTTCATGGAGCACCTACTCTTTGCCAGGCAGTGGACGGTGGAAATACCAAACAGATCAAGTATTTGCCCAAGTGGAACTTGCATTCTGTGTGGAAGACAGATGAAAAACACAAGAACCAAGAGATTCCTAATACATTGGGTGGCAGTGGCTTGCACTGTGAAGATGAGTCGGGGCACAGGGATATGACAGGGGTGACGTGTCAGATGCAGTGGTCACATGCACCTTTCAAGGCAGGTAGGGGCAGGTATGGGCAGATTAAGGAACAGACAGAGTTGAAGGGCCAGCCCAAAGTTCCACAGCAAATTAGAGGCTGGAGCCTGGTCTGCAGCTCAGGAGCCTTGACCCACAGCTGGTGAAGCAGCCACCAAAGTCCCCTTTACCTCTGGCAAAGAGATTATGCCAGCCTAAGCTGCCAGCCACCTCTCTGCCTTGGCCTCTGCCCTGGACCCCAGCAGTCTGGGGTAGGACTGGGTATGGACACAGCCACTAGGGTAAAGCAGCTCCATCCTCAACGACTAGCATCCAGCACTCAGCCTCACGTTCACCTTGTCTCTCATTCCTCCCAAACACCTGGTGAGATCAGTAGCAACCCCATAATTTTTATTGAGGTGAGATTCACATAACAGAAAATAAAGCATTTTAAAGTGACTGATTCAGTGGCATTTACCACATGCACATGTTGTAAAGACCCACCTCTATCTAGTTGCAAATCACTTTTGCCACTCCAAAAGGCAGCTGTATCCATTAAGCAGGTGCTCCCCATTTCCTCCTCCCGCCAGTCCCTGGAAACCACCAGTCTACTTTCTGTCTCTGTGGATTTGCCTATTCTGTTCACATCATATATCCAGACCTTCTGTGTCTGACTTCTTTAACCCAGCATGCTTTTAAGGTTCATCCACATGATGGGCTGATATTCCATTTCTTTCTATGGCTGAATAACATTCCATGGTGTGTAAGCACCTCCATTTTACAGCTGAGGAAACAGACTAGGGCAAATAAGCAACATCTGAAGGTCACAGCCAGTCCGTGGCAGGGCAGTTGATCCCAGCCCGAGTCCACACTGTGGAAATGTGGCTGTGCAAGCCTGCTCCCCAGGGGGACCCATGTGGGGGGGAGGGCTCTTCTCAGCAGGTGTGAGCAAGGTGGCCTCCCAGTCACCCTGCTCCGGGCAAGGTCAGGACATAGGCTGAAGAGGCCACCCCCTGAGGGGAAATTCCAGCACCTGGCCAACCACAGTCCTGGGCATTCTTGGGGTTCAAACTCTCCCTCTCAACTGGGTCATGAGGTTGGGAGGTGCCTCAGCCCTGGGGCCAGTGTGTTGGGCAGGCCGAGTCAGGAGCATTGTCTCCAGCCAGCATCCCGGGGCAGAGCTGCCAGGCCCATCAGCAAGTGGATACCTCAGAGGACAAGCATTTATTAAGCACCTATTCTATGCCAGGGGCCATGAGGTCCCTGCCTTTCAGGCACTCTCTCTGAGCACGGCGCCCATCCCTGAAGAGAAAGTGGGTGCTGGGCCCAAGGAGCAGGACGCAGGAAATCCTGACCTCTGCCCAGATGTCTGCCCCAGGGCCAGCCCTGCCCACCTCCTGTCTCGGTGCAGAAGGAGGGCACAGGGCAGCAGTGTGCAACACCGATGGGGATGCCCACCTAGGCCCCCTCAGTGCCCAGCAAGACACGGTATTCGCTATCCATTTACCTTCTTCTGACCATGTGCCCCCTAGAGGCTATTCATTCATTTATCTCATTCATTCATTCAGTGCCAGTCACACTATTAGGCAACCAGGATATAAAGGTTTAAAAACTAAATACATAAAATAAACCCTGTCCTTTAGGAGCTTAAAATTGAGTGGACTAAGCAAACTCAGAATGACCACATGGCCAGGGGTGAGGGGCCAGCTGCAGCTGGAGCATGGGCGGCACCTGCCTGCATGGGCCCCCCAGCTGAGCCCATCTCGAGACTACACCCACACAAGGCAGGGCTGCTCACTAAATCAGGCTGAAAACACGGGCCTCGGGGTCTGGGGCTCCTCAACCACTTCTCCCCGCCCCACTCCCATCCAGGATGCAGAAGGCTTTACCCAGCAAGGAGATGTCCCCAAAACCCAACAAAGCCCCATCACACAGCTCCAGGAAGCAGCTGCGGGGAGCCAGGCTGAGATGAACAACCAGGGACCCACCCAGGGGTACATCGCCTGTGCACTTCCACTGCCACAGCTACACCCCCGATGACAGAGCGTTCCTAGGTGCCAGGCACAAGCTCAACAGACACGCATTTCTTAAGCCCCAAGGATTTTTACCAGTAACTTGCCCAAGGTCACAGGGCTTGTGAAGAATTTGCATTCTAGTCTGATCCACACCTGCAGTTCTACACACTTCCCTCAGCCAAGGCTGGCACATGGCACTCCCCCATGTAATTCCTGCGTGGCCTCCTGGCTGGGCTGTCTGGGGGACAGAGAGGAAATCCCTCACCCCAGAGCCCCACCCCAACCACACGCCTGCCTCTCTCCCCTCCTCCATCCCAGCTGACCTTCCAGCTCAACCAGCCTTTCTGCAATCAGGAAGCAGCTTATGACCCCAAGGAGCCCCCAGAGCAGCTGGAGGGATAAGTGGGAAGGGAAAAGGTGGGGGCTGACGGGGTGCTGGCCACATATGGGCCTCACATGGGAGGGTCAGATGCTCTAGGCCTGTCCCCACCAAGAGCTGTCATGGAGAACCTGTCAGCAAAAGGGGAGGGAGGAAGCTGAATCTTCCGGTGTCTCAGCTGACCCAACTGTGCCCTGTGGGCAAGAAGGCAGAGGGAAGGGGTATGTGGGAAGGCAATAATTATTGCCCTCCGTTTCAGGGCTGGTGTGGGGGCCACCTGCCAAGGGAGTATATCCTGGCCGAGAGGCAGGGATGAGCCCCTGCCTGTTGCGGGTATAGCTTGGGGCAGATGGGGTCGCCATGGCCAAACAGGATACGGTTGTCCCCACAGCCAGGATATGGCTACTGAGAGGCCCAGTGACCATAGCTCCAACTCCGGAGCTCGGGTTAAAGCACTTTAATTAATCCTGAAGCCAATCTTTATACCACCCCGGGAGGAGGAAGGTGCATGAGGCTCCCATTTCACAGATAAGGAGCTGAGGCTCAGAGATTTAAGAAACAAGCCCATAGTCACTTAGCCAGGAAACAGCTCAGACAGGATTCACACCCAGCCCCTCTGACCCAAAAGGCTTTGCTCTCGACCACTTAGAGCTTCCCTGCTGGCTGTGCCCAGCACCAGGACCAGATGGAGGTGCCCAGGCATCCCCCGGGGGAGGGAGTGAGCAGACAGGGTGCAGACCAGTGTAGGGATGAGTGAGTGGGGAAGAGCGCAAGTGGACGAGTGGACGAGTAAGCACATGGTAGAATGGTCCCAGGCTCGGCCGGAGGGAGAGGCAGCAGCTGCTCTGTCCAACAGCCTGTGGGAAAAAGGAAGGAATGTGGCTTCTGAAGAACGTGGTGGCCCATGATGGCTGCCTCGCCATGAAGAATACCCCCCAGGTCTCCCTCCCTAGACAGCAGGCCTCCAGAAAAAGAGGCCCTGGAAGTCCCAGGACCCCTGCTAGCGGAAGCACGCACCCTCCGTGACCAAGTAATGGCTGGCCTTGTCAATCATCGACGGGCCATTGAAAGCCAGGTATCGACCTGTCCATCCCTGCTGGGAGGAAAAGAGGAGCAAGAGATCCATTGGCGCTGCCCAGGGTGGAGGTGGGGTGGGCCGCTGAGACGCCCTCACTGCCACCTCGTTGGGCAGGAGGCCTGGCCAGGACAGCACCCTGCACCACTGGCCCCAGGGTCAGTGCCGCGCCTGTTTGCCTAAGGGGGTGGAAGTGGCTCACCAAGGCGTCACCACCACTGCCAGGAAGGGCCAAGGACCCCTCCTTCTGGGTAAGGCCCCATGTGGGTGCTAGACTGGGGGTGGGGCGGGCTGGACAGACCAAGGTGTGGGGATAAAGTGGCAGGAAGAGTGAGGATGTGGGCTGTGTATCTTAGTACCTTGGAGCTGGAGGGAGGCCTCAGGGTCTATAAGCCCACGCCCAGCACACTCCATGAGGCCAAAGGGAAGGTAACTGGACCAAGTCAAGGATAATTCCATGGGCTACGGGCATACTGAAGATCTCCCCCCACCCTACCCCCCAGCCAACTTCTAGGGGAGACTGGAGCAAGCAGGGTGCCGGCGGGGGCCCCACCATCTCTGGAAAACAATGCCAGATACTGCTTAGCTCTGGGACAGAGGGATCCAGGAGGAGACCCAGAGTCATGCCCGGTCAGGCACAGCCCTTCCGGGTCACCCCTGCCCCCAAAGGGGTCGGGAGAGACTTGTGAGATGAGGTCGGGGAGGGCGTGGGGGGGGGGGTCGGGTGCACACAAAACTGAACAACCTGGCTCCCACCACCGCACCCCCTGCCCCAAAGAACCGTTTGAAGGGACAGAGAACTGCACTGCCCTCCCTGGCCTTTCTACGCAGGATCCCTTGGGCTTGTTGGCTCTCTATCCCCAAATGGAGACTACACTCCATCCTAGAAAATGCCATGAAGGCATTTTTGGACATGGAGCAGTCAGCCATAGGAGGCCGAGTTTGGGACAGGGGACCTCCCAATCTCAGCACAGGCCCTGAGGAGGAGGCGAGCGCCCTCTGGAGGCTTCTTGTGGCACAGACTCATAGAGACACCCTCCCGGGCAGGGCTCCGAGGAGCACAGCCTCAATGCAGCCGACCACAGGCTCCAGGAGCATCTTATACTAACCAGCAGCTTCCCTAAAAAATACAAGTGATGTGACTTACATCAAAAGGTCATTATGAGGATTGCATAACATTTGCAGCCCTCTTAGTATAACATTCTGCAAATAATAATAATAATGACGGTACCATGAGTAACAGCTGTTTTAATCCTCACAATGACCCTGGTGAGGTAGGTGCTATTATTTCCAGTTTTCAAATGAATGCGGGCTTGCACAATCTTAACAAGAGAGGCTGTTTCCAACCAAGGGGTGGCTTTTTCTCTCCTACCTCCTGCTCCCATGAGAGGCTATGCTGTTGGGGAGAAGGCAGAGAAACGGCCCTTCCTCCTCTCATGGTTAAGAGTCAATGATAAACCTTGCTTATCTTGTAATATTTGACAAAGGACTTTCACCTGTGTTATCTCATTTGCGCTTCACACCAGTTCTGTGAGGGAGGGGCCGTAGCCCCGTACAATCTGCACTCCAAAGTCAGCAGTCCACTCAATTTGCAGCCCTACACTCACCCAAGCTCCACCTGGGGCTGAACCCAATACCCAAGATTCATGTATAAATCTCACAGAAAATATTTGCAAAACATATCAGACAAGGGACTTAAATAATTAATAAAGCAGAATAATGAAATAAACCAGAAAAAAAATAATTCATATAGCTCAGTAATAAAAAGACAATCCCATTTAAAAACAGGCAAAAGACTGAAACAAACTCTTCTCAAAAGAAGATATATGAACGGCCAATAAGCATATAAAAGAAGATAATCAACATCATTAGTCATCATCATTAGTCATCATTAGGAAAACCACAGTGAGATAGCCTTACACACCCACCAGACTGGTGAAAACTGAAAAGCCTGACAAAACCAAATGCTGATGAGAATGTTAACTGGAACATTCATACATTGTTGGTAAAAGTATAAAATGATACAACCACTCTGGGAAAAGATCTAGTGGTTTCTTATAAAGCAAAGGGTACATGTCCTCTGTGACCTAGCAATTCCGCTTCTCTGGTACTTACCCAAGAGAAGTGAAGACGTATGTTCACAAAAAGACCTGTACAGGAACGTTCTTAGTGGCCTTATTCATATTACCCAATGACCAGAAACAGCCTAGGGGAAGACCAGACTGAGGCACACATGCACAGAACACCACTCAGCAAGAAAAAGGGACAGATTACTGATACACATGACGACGTGGACGTATCAGAAACATTGTGCTGAGTGAAAGAAGTGTTACAAAAGACCATCCACTGTATGATCCTATTTATATGGAGTTCTAAAACTGGCAAAAAAGAAAACGATCTATGGAGGGAAAAAAATATATCGGTTGCCTCTAGGCAGTGGGGCAGGAATTAACTGGGAAGAGGCATGGGGGAACTTTCTAGTTGTTGGTAATGTTCTCTGTCTTGATTGGAGTCAGGTTTCATGTGTAGATGCATTGTCAAAATTCAAAGGGACTGTTATGTGCATTTCATGATCTATAAGTTTTACCTCAAAGAGAAAAAAAAACAATAAACAAATGTTGACAATGTTGAATCCTAGGTAACAACTTGCATGTGGAAGTATTAGAGGGCAGTGTACTGATTGGTGCCAACCTGTCTCTCCAGCCTTCTCTCTGCGTGCACCAAACTGGTCACTCCCATGAGCTGTGGCTGAGCGCTGGGCCTCCCAAACTCCAACACACGAACAGATCTCCCTGATAAGGTGCCGGGTGCAACTCAGCAAGCCGGCTGGGCCCCAGAGTCTGCATTTCTAACAAGCTCCAGATGATGCCGCTGCTGGACCTCCAACCACACTTTGAGTAGCAAGGACTTAGGATGTTACCTTTTGATAAAGGTAATTCATATATCAGGACCCACAGAATGGAGGCCACGACACAGACCTAAACCTAAACCTGTCAGGCCGCACTTTCAGGAAGCACCTCCCTCTCTGTCAAGGAAACCTAAACCAATCGCAGACCTCCACCTCAGCTGCAGCTAGCTTATCTGACCCTAGAAATAGGACCTGCTGACCTCATAAGGAAATCCCCAGCCAACTAGCCAATCATGCTGGGGTCCCAAGGTTCCACCTCTAAACTCTATAAACCTTGCTCCTGCCCCAAAACCCTGGGGAAAAGTGCTCCTCTGCTGTGAGATTCTGCACTACCCCCCATCCATGGATCGTTATCCCTGAAATAAAGGATATCAAACTTGCTACTAAAGCGTTTGAGTTTTATCATTTGACACAATCCACCTGCCCGCCTTTGCGGCACTGTTTCCTCCTCCCAGCTTGCACTGCCTTCCCCACCCTGCAGCTCATCATCTCTGTGCCCAGCTGCAGCCTCCCTCTTCCAGCAGAGGACAATAATTATGGTAGATGATAGCAACAACAATCAACTGCCAGTCCTTATTAGGCACCCGGGACTGTGCTACCTGCTTTACAAGCATTACTTTGTGTTTAATCCTTATAACAGCCCTATAAGGTTAGTACTAATATTGTTCCCATTTTATGGATGAGGTGACTGAGGTGTTGAGAAGTTAAGTACTTACCCCAGGTCACACAGTATTGGCCATCTGGATGCTTCTTTTGGCTTCAGTTACCAAATGCCTTTTGTCAACAGCCAGTGTTTACATGTACACACATTGGTACACTAGTGTGTTTTCTCTTTCCATGAGATCACACTGTCCTTGAGAGCAGGGACAGGATAATTTCCTCTCTCTCCACTCCTGCAGCCCCCATCCCCCATCAGAGCCTTTGCCAAAGCAGAGCCTCCTGTTCAAAATAGGACAGAGCACAGTGCCCACGCAGCTCCCGGCCTCATCTGTAATGCCCCACTCGACCCTCCCACAGGGCTCTGGTGGGGGTGCCCCCCAGCTTGCAGCTCCCCACTCTCCCCCAGTGACCCCTAGGAGCTGGCTCTCTCCTGCTGCTGAAGGCCTCTCCAGGGTACCCCTCTGGCTCAGCTTATCTCTGCTCCCAGATCGCTACTTCCAGCCTCTCTCCCACCCGAGGGCATCCAGAGTCTAAAGCAGTCAGCCTGGGCCGGTCCAGGAAGAGGTTGCTCTGCTCCCACCCCAAACACTGCCCGCGTGCTGCAAGCTCTGTGAAGGCAGCGACAGGCCCCTCTGGTCACAGAGCATTCCCAGGGCTTTTAATCACAGCAAATGGATGGGAGGAGGGGGTCTCCTGGGCTGGCCTGGTCCCCAGAGGTCTGGGCAGAGCTCAGGTGAGAGGCCCCTTCCTCACCCACCCCGAGTAACCTGCACTCCCCAGTGCCTCGGCCCAACCGCAGAGGCCCACCGGATGGGACGTGATGTCCTTGGACAGGGGCATTTCCCACTGGGAGCCCTAACCCCTGTCCTGCAGTTCCCAGCGCTCCCCAGCACTCCCCACTGTGCGCAGGGCCTTTGGCGGTTTCTCTCCACCTCCGGGCCGCCCAGGGAGGTTATTTTACTTTCCCAGACAAGCTTGGCGATGCAATTTCTCCTCCTAAAAGGCTAGGCTAATTGCTCTTCCCAGAAGAAAATCCTCCGAGGTTTTCCTTGTGGTGGGATAGGAGGTTTGAAAATTACAGGTTCAGGGTAACATCGGGTTACTATATTAAGTACAGTTTCACAGCGGGGTGGCCACCCGGGAACAGAGCGCCATCTGCTGGCCCAAAGGAGGATTCCGGCAAGGTCCTCAGGAGGTGGGAGCAGAGCCTACAGGACCGAGTTGCAGGAACCCAGCCCTGGGCTCAGCCATTCCAGCCAGCTTCGATTTTTCCCATTTTAAAATCACAACAGTGATGTCTAATTTATTGCTCCCATATACATTAATTGTGTGATTTCCAAGGATGGAGAGATACAAAAAGTACCAAATGCAAATACATCAAGTTCTATATGATAAATATCTACTGCTTTTTGGATAAATA
Source organism: Smutsia gigantea (assembly GCA_032199065.1). Classification (NCBI taxonomy): domain Eukaryota; kingdom Metazoa; phylum Chordata; class Mammalia; order Pholidota; family Manidae; genus Smutsia; species Smutsia gigantea. The sequence continues at coordinate 109,332 of JAVSCE010001356.1, read as the reverse complement.
AATAAAGCAGTTTTTTTTAAGTACCAGACACACACGTTTTATAAACATTAAGCAATGAGAAGATTATGTAATTATATATATACAAATATGAATACACTGACATCTAATTGACCACAATCTCTACCACTTCTTATATCAAATTAGATTATGCAGCATTTATCCTATTAGATTGTTTTAAATTCATCTTTAAATAAATGGACTCTCTCAGACTTTAAGGTGGCAACATAAATTAGAAGTGATTTTCAGTCTTATCAAATTACAAAAGCACATATTCAGCAGTGCAGCAATCCATTATTGGCAATGAACCTTATGGACGCATCCACATTCATGGATGTACAGGGATTTCCTGGGCAGCTTCACTGATAATAGCAAAACACTGGGAGCCACCAGGAGGGCACTGGCGAGATAAGTGGTGGTAAATCCATGTGATGGAAAATGATGGAGCCATTGAAGAGAATGAGAGAGATCCATCCCATATGGGTCATCTCCAACATGTAATGCTGAGTGAAAAACATTACGATGACTCTTTGGACTGTGGTGATGGTTGTACAACCCTGTACATTTACTTTAAAAATCATTGAGTTTTACTCTGAAAACGAGTAACTTTTATTGTACATAAATTATACCTCAATAAAGCTATCCATGAATGTGGATGTGTCCATAGACCTATTTTTAAGAGACCATAAAGCATAATATGCCACTTATTCTCTTCTGTAAAACTAAATATATATATATATATATGCTTGCAAATACACAGAAAAATTCTGAAAGAATACATAAGAAACTTAGTAGTTACTTCTTGGGGAGGTATGTAATCTTGGGGTGTGTAATTATTATCACAGGCACTTTGCACAACATGAATGTATTTTTACTATGAGCATGCATACTCTCTCAAGATATTACTTATTAGTTGCATTCATCATTCCCTAGTTCCTGCAGCTGTATTTGATCCAAGATTTAAGGAGAATAAGAAATGGTTTTAATATTTTAAGAACTTGAAGAAAAAAAGGAATTTTTTCCACCAGACTTAGGTTTTACACACAAGGTACTTCCTCATAAATAGCATTTGAAGAAACCTCTTTCTTTCTATGGTGATGAGACCCAGATTAAGCACATGCATACACAGTGAGGGTTTTTTTTTCTGAATATTCTGAATTTTCAGAATGATACCCATTTATTGTAGAAATTTTTTAAATAGAGAAAAATATGAAAAGATGTAAACAACAATCATCTATAATCTGAACTAATTATAGCAACTACTAACATGTTGGTGTATTTTCAGCCTACTCCTATGTATATGCGTATTTTCTGTTTTACAGTGTTATGAACATACTACAAGTTATTTTGTGTCCCATTTTTTCCACCAATTCCCATGTTATGAAAAATTTCCCATGACCTTAAAACACTGTTCAATAACACACTTTTCACTGAATGCAGGATGTTACATTCTATGTCTACGGACATTTTCTAATGAGTTTACCCAATCGCTCCTGTGCAACACTTCGACTGCTTCCAGAATTTAGCTTTATAAATAGTGCTGCAGTGACCCTCCATGCTCATTTTGACAACTTCCCTAGGTGTGAATCCCTGAGATGGAATGTCTGGCGTATCCAAGGACATGTTCATTTTAACAATCTGGAAACAGTTTGCTGATGCACCCTCCACAGCGGTCACGCCAGCTGGCTGAGGGGGGAATGGGAGGCCCAGCCCCTGCAGCTGGCACAGACGGCCATTTCTCTGAGTACTAGCAGTGGCTGCAGCCTGGACTGCATGCCTACAAAGAGCAAAGCAGGCACTTTATACTGATGATTTCACTCAGTCCTCACAACAAAAGAGGAGTTATTATTGTCTCTTTTTGACCCATTAGGAAACTGAGGCCAAGAGGCTAGGACGTTTGCCCATGGTGTGTCTCCCAGTTAGTGCCAGGACAGAAAATCAGGTCCATCTAATTAAAAAACCTACACTCTTCAATTTAAAAAAAGCTATGGCATATTTTCCAAAAAAAGAACTCTTTCTAGGTATCCTAGTGCCGAGGGCCACATTTAGGGTCATAATAAATTAAGTGGGTCCATGAGTTGGCCAATAGGTTTGAAATGCAGATATAACTTTCATACAGAAAACAAACAAACTACCAACCACTTAACTAAGATACCTCAAAACAACAACAAATATTTTAGAAATAAACTTTTGAGTTATAGCTGTCAGCCTTACCTGAAGAGGGTGCAAAAGGGAAGTAAAGTCATGAGTTGTGTATTAAAGGAAAACATTCAACAGAACAGAACTGGTGGAAAAGCCAAATCATGGCCTATGTCTGGGTTGGCAACAGATTCAAAGACCATGCTTTAATCAGCCCCCGAGACCCAAATGGTCATGGCTGCAGCTCAACCAGGGCCAAAGGGGCTTGTAGTCTGTTTCACTGTGTCTTAAACCTCTGCATGTAGTAACAAGGAGAAATCAAAAGGGCCTTCAGCCCCCTGGAAAATGGGAGACCCATGTGGGCCAATACCCACAGCCCAGTACCAGCAGAAGGGCCTAGACAGAGTCTAAATCACTGCAGCCTGATTTCCTGGGCCACATGAAACAGGGTCCTCTGAGCCAAACATCTGACCCCACAAGGTTATTGTGACCAGTCAAAAGGCTGTCACTCCACTCTTTAGATGCAGAGAAGTCACAGAGAGACTGGGATTGGCCAGGAAGGCAGTTATCTTTGTCTCTCAGGCCAGCGCTGTCCAGTACAACATATAATGGGGACCACATACAATACCTAAGTTAAAATTTCTCAGTAGTAACATTAAACAAGTAAAAAGAAACAAGTGAAATTAACTTTACCATATTTTATGGAATTCTATGTTTCCAAAGTAGTGTCATTCCAGCATATATATTCACTATAAAAATTACTCAGCCATTAATAACTCTGAGATATTTCACATTCTTTTTTCCATACTGAGTCTTTGATATCTAGCATGTATTTCTCATGTAGAGCACAGAGCTTAAACTGGACTGTCACATCATTTCAAGTGCTCACCGGACACAGTGGGCCTGGTGGCTAGGGGTTTGGACAGTACTGGCCTAGGCTCTGGCCCAATTTGTCTAACAACATCCCTCCAACTGGCCTGCGCTACAACCTGGCCCCTTCCCAGCCTCATATCTCTCCATCCCTGTCTCAACAGAGAACTTTGCACCCAGAGGCCCAAGGTCACCCCTAGGATTGACCTGGGATCTAGTTGGGCAGTTACAAGACAAATGATGCTATCAAAATCACTCAGCCTGATGGACAGTGACTGTAATGGGGTTGGTGGGGGGGACCTGATGAAGGGGGTAGTTTAATAGCCATAATGTTGCACATGTAATTGTAGATTAATGATACCAAAATAAATTTAAAAAAAAATCACTCAGCCTACCCTAACTCTGGTTCCTCACCTGTGCCATGGGGAGCCCAAAGGTTACCCTGCTTTCCTCCCAGGGCGGAAGGGAGGTACTTGCCGACACACTGTAAAACAGGCCTCGTGGCAAGGTCAGGGCTGGACACAGCAGGTTACACCTTCACCTCCCCCTTCGGAGAACTGCAGAGGAAACCAAAGAAATAGAACATAGCTTCCCTGGCCTCAGGAGGGGTGCCCAGCTAGCTTCAGGGATGTCAAGACAGACATTCACAACAGCCAGAAACCACGGGCACATCCCCGGCCCCCAAGCACACGCCATGTGCAGAAAGAAGAGCGAGGGCAGAGGGTCGAGAAGGACTTCTTCAGGGGGGCACTCCCTCAGCGACAGGATATCACACCCGACAATATTCCAGAGGCAGAGAAGTCCTGAGCCTAAAGATGCCTCTTAAAATTGGTGGTATACAATAATATCTCAATAAAACTGGAAAAAAATGATGGCATGTTAGATTCCAAGAAATCCAATATTACTTATTGAGCCTTAATTATGTTGCAGGCACCAAGTTGGTCAATTAACATACAGTATCACACAACTCCAAAAGCCTTACATTACAGATGAGGGAAGAGACTCTGAGAGGATAAGTGACTTTTCCAAGGTCACACAGCTAGTTAGCAGCAGAAGCAGGATTCAAACCCAGGTCTGCTGGAGCCCAGGGTCTGTCTGCTTCCCATTATATTGTCCTAATCTCCTTCCTTCTAGATAAAGTGAGGGGGACAAGGCCACTGTCAGACTGTCATTTCTGTCCTCAGGTCCTGTACAGTTCACAGCTCACCTGGTTCTGGAGCAGCTCAGGAAACTTGGCCCCCCAGTCCTGTCCACCTCCTGTCCTCCCTAGCTCTCACGGTGGGTTTCCTGTTGCCTTCCCAGGCCCACTGGGGTTTTTACTGACCAAGCCAGATCCTGCTGCTCTGCCCACTCCAGGCCCTCGGGAAAAAGGCCACAGGAGATCTGGAAAGTGGCCATTTGGGGAAAGACAGTAATTGCAAAGCCTCTTGTCAGACTGGAACTAGCTAGCAGGACAGCCAGTCAGGGCTCCCACTTTCAAACAGCTGGAGACAGAAGGGACCGCAGGCAAGGCCTGTTTGGGTCCCAGCCTCAGGCGAGCCCTGGGGTAGCAGGACAAACCGGGTTGCTGTCCCCCAGACAAAGGAACATCTCTCCTTTCTCCTTTATCTATGCTACAGTCACCTGCCCCCCAAGCACCCAACATTCCCCGCAATGCCCCACACCCTGCTCCGGCTTTGTTCTCACTGACCCCTGTGTATTCAATTTCTCCCTGCTAGGCCTGGTGGACTGAAAGTTTATGCCTAGAGTGTCCAGTCTGGCTGGAAGACCACCTTCAGGCAGCCTTCAGCTCCCCCAGGCCAAGCTCCCCCTTCCCCTCTGCCTGGACACACCTCCCTGACAGCAGTTCTCACCGATACCACCATCTTGGCTTTGCTACCCCCACTGGCTCAACAAATATTTGTACCCAAGATGAGCAGACACTCTGCTAGGTGCAGAGGTGACAGGACACCGCAGAGGGGGCGTGGAGCAGGAGCAGACACCTCCAGGGGACGGGACAAGTGCCTGGCCACCACATTGGGTGGGAGCTGGCTCACAGCTCTCCCAGGAGCCAGCAGTGGGCACCTCCCCACTCTGCAGTCTGCAACATCAACTTGGAAGATGGAAATTGGCCACAGCAGGAGTATTTGCACCAGAGAAATCAGCAAACGCTGCCAACCAGAGCTTTCTTTTCCCTAAACAGCAAGTTGTGAAGCATGTACCAGCATGCCACTGTGAGGAGCATAGCAAGGCCCAGGAGGACCACTGCTTTGTTTGGGGTTCCTCCTAAAAACAGACTCTGAGTTGAGGATTTCAGAACACACGGTGCCCTTGGAAGGTGACTGCAACCAGCAAGAGCACTCACACAAGGGAGGGAAGGAACTTCTTCAAGGGGATACCACACAAGCCATTCTGCCACTGCCGCGACGGGAACTCCATCCTGGGTATGGCGGACAGTAAGGAGCCGACCTCAGTCATCCACGGAGCCACCAGGAAGTCAGGGCATTTATCGCCCAGCCCATGTCAGTCTTTGCTTGGGCATTGACTCCCTGGTACTTCCAGCAGGCTCTGTGCTTGGACCCAGCCTGCTCCTGGCACCAGGAAAAACCCTCCACCTGAGAGCGACAGTTGTTCATTGCAAGCAGCCTGCCTGAAATAGAGGTAAATGCCAGGAAGACCTGGCTGGGGCATCTGTTACAGGAACGCACCCAGACTGGAGGCGTGGCTCCCCTAGATCTTAAATCCCCTGAGGGTCGGCTTTGCTCTTCTGCTTACAGGGGTTCTTGAGACCCTTTCAGGAAATCCGTGGGATCAATACTATTTTTATAACCATGCTAAGGCATTACTATTTTGCCCCCTTATTCTCTCAAGAGTGTACAGTGGAATTTTCCAGATGCTACATCCCACATAATATTGCAATAAACTGAATGCAGAAGCAAATACGAGAGTCCAGCTGTTGTTTGAAGCCAGACATTAAAGAGATTCACAAAAATCTATTTAAAATATTGATCTTCTCAATAATATTTTTGTTTCGGAAGACAATTATTTTTCTTCAAAATTATTTTAATGTAAATATAACAATATTTACATTCCTTGTTATTTTTAAGCAATAAATACTTTCTTAATTTTAATTTACATCATTGTAAACATTGATAGATACAACCTTTATAAACAAAAGCTTTTCTGAGATTTGGGATATTGTTTAAGAGTGTAAAGGGTCTTCAGACCAAAAAGCTTGAGAACAGGTGAGTTAGTTTTTAATGGATTGAGAGTTTCAATTAGGGAAGATGAAAAACTTGTGAAGATGGATGATGGTGATGATTGCATAATCGTGTGAATGTACTTAACGCCACAAAACTTACACTTTAAAGTGATTAAAATGGTAAATTTTGTTATGTGTATTTAACCACAATTAAGAAAAAAGAAACAGAAAAAAGTCTGAGAATCACTACAGGCTCTGCTCAAGGAGCCAACTGCAGAAGTGTTGGGGAGGCCATGCAGAGAAGGTCCTTTGGGAAGAGTTAGGCATGACACTGTCAAAACAAGGAACGTGCCAGATGAGAGCTTCACATAAAGTATTCTCCTCTTTCATCAACTTCATTCTATAGATGAGGAAACTGAGGGTCAGCAAGGTGAAATGTTTTGCCCAAGCCTAGCACCCTTGCGATTTGAACCCCCGGTAGGACAGTCTGACCCCACTGGGCCCTCAGGCCCCAAGGCCACAGGCAACGCAGCCGAGGAGCTCACTTCCAACAGAGCAAGGCTTTGTCATGACAATATGCAACTTAACCCAGAAGGCCAGCCTCTATGTAGGAGGATATACCCCATTTCCACTACAAAGCTGCCTTACAAGATGCTTTGTAAGCCAATCACCTTACAGAATCCTTGAGCCTCATTGCAGCAGTTCAACAAAGTCTCAGCAGGGGACCCAGATTGGTTGCAGGCAAACCCCCCTCACAAGGTGGGGGCAGAGGCAGGGACACACAAATCTACCGGAGAGGGTAGCTTCCACCCACAGGTGTCCACTAGGAGGAACAAGCTAATAATGTTACTGTTGGCCTAAGTGCTGAGACTGTAAACGGCCGATGTGCTTTAGAGGCAGCAAAAACTGAGAAACATGGTCTCTGCAGCTGCCCAAGGACAAATACACAAGAATTTCACTGGGTCGTTGTTTGTAATATCCGAAGCCTACAACATAAATGTCCCTCAGTAAGTGGAGAGTTAAACCAAGTGCCAAGCACCCAAACTAGGGCTTGATGGCCAAAAAATGAGGCATATCTCCATAGCTCTAGGTGCCAATTCATGAAGGAGCAGTAGCTGCGGCTTTGTGTGCCCCTCCTCGAGGATTGTCGACTGGCTCCCTGGAGTCTGGGGCCCCAGCATGCTTCCTGGCACACACAAGGCACACTGAAATCCCACAGCCGCACAACACAAGCCTCCACCATGCCCTCTAGGGTGTCCCTAGGGGGTTCTCTACAGCCAGCCTCTCTCCATGCCGTCAGGGAAGGTCCATCCCCATTGGAGGAACATGACCTTGGAGAAGACAGGGCCTCAAGTCGGACTTGGTCCTCATCACTATCCTCACAGATACTTTGGCAAGATCTGAAGGCAAAGTTCATCATACAATTTAAACCTGAGGCCCATTATGAGACCACAGGGCCTATGGTAATTGATTAAAATGTTAATCCTCAGCCCGATTGCTGATGCATTCACTTTTCAAATGGAAACACTTAAAATGTGGGCTCTTTTGTAACCCCGGTTTCTCTAGGTCTCTCCATCTCTCTCTCCCATATATGTAGGTATGTATACGCACACGTAAGTATACGTAAGTGTGCCTCTCTATATATATTTAAAATCTTGCGCCCTTGGAGTACAGCTGACTCGAGGGGCTGGACGCGGCAGGTGCCAGGTGGCCGGCGGCCCCAATGCCTTCTCCAGCCCTGGCTCCAGGTGGAGATCCCCGGACCAAGACAGAGGACAGCCTCTCCCTCCAGCCACAGAGTGCGCAAGAGCTTGCTAGGGGCCGGCGTTTCTGGTTTCCACCTAGGATGAGCCTTTTAGGGCTGCAAAGTGGGGTCCAACCCCCACCCTGCAGACGGGACAGCCTCCAGGGCCTCGCGCCCGGCCCATCCCCCGCACACAGAAACTCCCTGGTCATCCGAGCCCCGCCTCCGCTCTGACGGAGCAAATTGCAAACACAACAGGCCAATAGTTTCCACTCGGTTATTCAGCCTCCCTGGAACCCCGCGGAGGGAACATTTCCTCTACAGGAAAGAGATCCGGGAATGAAGACCAAGTGGCCTAGCTGGGATTTGAACCCAAGTCCGACTGCAAAAGCCTCGCACGTACCTCTGAGCCAAGCTGAGACGGCGCCTCCAGGAGGCGCTGCGATGTAACCCCTATGCGCCTGACCCCCAGTAGCTTCCACCCATTTCTTTCTGTGGAAAAGATGATTCATTTTTAAAATTATTATTTTAAAAGGACTCTTTTTCTACTGGAGACATTGGAAAAGTATAAACATAAAATTAAAGTCAGCATACCACCACTCAGAAATAAACACTGAGCATTCCGGGTGTGATTCTTGTATATGGTCATTCACTGATAAATAAACCCAATATTGGGATTGGATAGATTTAACTATGGAGGGTTTACAGCATGTGCCAGCTGCTTTGCTCCCTCCCCATTTAATCCCCCAAATACGCTGAAAAACAGGTTATTTTGAACCTATTAAAAGATAAACAGGCTTATTAAAGATTTTAAGAGGCTATCTGAGCAAAAATTAATTTAAATCAGGCAGCATCCAGTCTAGCAGATAGAAAGGAGCGCTGAGGACCTGTACAAAATGAGAGACTTTCATAGGCAGTGCGGCTGCAGCCCCCACTGCAGTAGGGCCGAACTGTGGAAAAGCCGGTTTCCCTCCTCACAGCCTGCTGCAGAGACTCCACGCTGCTCGGGTCCCTTGAGCTCCAGATGAACCCTGAGCTTACCTGCGTGGGCTCTCTTCCCAGTGGAAGATGTGTCCTGATTTGACAGCACCATGGGGGCTTCCCTGAAAGGAGCCCCATAGTGGCCAGGACTTGGCTCCCAAATGGCCTGTGACAACACCTCAACTTCCTCAGAGATTAGCTGCTCCAGATACCACTGGACACCACCCTAGTGGTATCCAGTATTGCTCCATAGGTCCACCAGGCCCTCACTCAAGCCTGTTCACGGCAGATGGGGTGCTCAGCTCAACAGTACTATCCTGCACTGACTCTGTGCCTCTCACCAGACAATTCGAAGGTCTCAATAATGTCATTAATTTCCATGGGGGGTATGTAGGAGCGGAAAAAAATCTTGTTTTCCTCTGCCCATCTTAGGTTCATTGGCTAGGCCTCTGTAAATTAAACAAAAGACCAATTAGCAAGAGGAAAACAAACAAGTTTATTAACATGTGCATCCACTATTAATGGGAGCATTCAGAGTTGAGTAACTCAGAAAGGTGGTTAGAACTTGGGCTTACATAGCATCTTAATAGAAGAACAATAAATTTTTAGAGAAGCAACAAGATACAGGAAAAGGACTTCAAGCCTCTAGGACAGAAAATTGTAGGAAGGCAAAATATATGGGGGAAATAGTGGTAGATAAGGGCTAGTTTTCACAACATTTGTTATGTAGATCCCTCTGGGGCCATCTCTGGGCTGCTAAGTTGTCTCCAGTGATTAACTTCTGTCATTCCTGGCAGAGAGGGGAGAGGGAACACCTTTACAAATTCATGTCCTATTTAGGCAAATAGGAGGAGGGCAGACAGTTTTTCTTGTATCTACTTCTTCTCAATTAAAAACAATCTTTATGCTGAAGTGGCTTAGGAGAAACCCACTGTAAACACAATGAAATGCCAAATGAAAAGAACCTCAAATTAGAAGAAGGAAGGATTTGTTCTCTCTTGGCGTTTTACAGCCTGGCATCCTCATCTGCAGACTGGGGACGTCCAACTTCAAGAGGCACCAAGGAGGGGAGATGAGACTGTGTGTGTGAGAGCATCTATCAAAATGCTTGGTATGTCAGGAATCCAGAAATAGGTCTGCACATACATGGTCCATTGATTTTCAACAAAAGTACAAGGCAATTCCGAGAGGTATAGTGTTGTTGTTTTTTTCAACAAATGGTGCTGGAACAATGAGACATTCATAGGCAAAAAATGAACTTCATCTCTCTCACCATATAAAGAATTTTACTCAGAATGGATCATCAACGTAAATATAAAACCTACAACCATACAACTTGTATAAGAGAAAATAGAAAAAAAAATCTTGGTGACTGAGTTAAGCAAGGATTCCTTAGATACCACACCAAAAGGATCGCCCATTTTTAAAATATGTATTGAGGTGCATACAATAAAATGCACAAATCTTAAAGAAAAAAATGGCCTTGCATGTAGACATTAGTTGAATCAGAATATGACTATTAGAAAATTCTTTCTTATATCCAGCCAAAATCTCCCTCCTGGTAATGATGAAATATTAATCTAATGCTTCCCAAAGGGTGGCCTGGGAATTTGATTACTTACTGGATTCCACCCGGAATATCCTAGAGACGATCCCCTGTTGTTGCTCCTCTTAGATCTACTTAATCACGGTCTCGGTGGATGGAGCCTGGGCTCTGTATCTTTGACAAACTCCCCAAACAATTCTTGGGCATGGCAAAGTTTGAGAACTACCAGTAAGGTGAAAGAAACGTTGCTTCTGGGGATTAGAGAGACCTGGGTGCAAATCCAAGCTCTACCACTAATTTAAGATTTCTATGCCATGGTTTCTTGGTTTTTAAAATGGGGATAATAATATTATGTGTAAAGATAACATGCACACGAATTGTTTAAGACTTCGGCCAACACAAAGTAAGTGCTCAACAAAGATTAGCCATTTGTTTTTCTCCTGCCTGGTTGCTTCCGCTGTTCCTCTGTGGTACAGATCAAGGCCCCCACCATCCTGTAAATAACTGAACTGGAACCCATGGGGAGCAAGGCAAGTGGAAGCAGGCAAGGTTAGAGTGAGAGCTTCGGTTTTGTTCCCAGCAATTCTCCAACTGTGAAACACTGTAAAGGCATATTTGGCCACTGGAGGGCAGCACTCGCCTAGCTATTTTAAGACCAGCTTTCCCCAAAGCAGCATTTTCTGGTAGTGTGGTAAGGTGGGAGCCCTAATGGGGGCTTTCTGAGCTCTGGGTTAATTGCTTTATCCTAGTATTTCATTTACGTCCACCCTACTCCTGGCAGCCCTTAGTGAAGAGTTGTATCCTAAAATTTAACTTACAGAGATAAGTTTTGCATAAAGAACAGTTAACTCATTGTTTGAATTAAATGATAATTTTGCTTCTAAACCTGGGTCTCCCACAGGTGCCAAGCTTTCTGAGTGCCCACGTGTCTGACCACCAGGCCCCGCTATTTGTCCAGCAAGCAAACAGGAGGCTCCCTATTTTCCTACTCAGTCAGCTGCTGGCCGCACAGGGAGAAACATGGAGGCGGCCCAGAGAAAGGTGGGCTGCACGCTAGCGTTCCCTTCTCAGTGTGGCAGCAGGGTTAGTTTCTCCAGCCAGTGGGTCCCAGTGTTCTAGTTCTGTGTGAGGACTGTCCCAGGACTCCCTGGGAGCCCATCTCAAGGATCTAAACAGGGACTCCCAGGCGAAGTCACCCTCCAGGCATGCTGCTGAGCGCAGCCCCCAAAGCAACCTCAGACCATGGTGTGCTGTGAGCTCCGTGGGCAGCTGGATTTAATCCCAGGGGCAAAGGCTGGGAAACAGTGCAAGACGCATGCCTCAGAATCATCCCATGGGGTACTCTCACCAGGCCCTAAGGGGGCGCTGGGGCCCATTTCCTCCTGCCTGCCCCACCCGCAGGCGCAGTAGCATTCTGTGGTTCTGAGGGGAGCCTCCAGGCGCAGAGATGCAGGCACTGCCTGGATTTGCTGGACACAGGCGGGGCAGCGACAGCAGCTAAGAGAGGCAGACTTCCCCTCTGACTCAGGACTGGCGGCCCTTCATCCTAACCCCAACTCTCCTTGCCCCCAGCCACAGCCCCAGATCTGGGTGGGAATCCATTCCTCTGCACGCTCACAGATGAGGTCATGCCGGTTGGCCAGTCAGCCTCACCATCTTGAGAACCTCCTTCTTATGGGAGTTCTGTCGGAAGACAGTCTTTTCTGTTGCTTGCGATAGAGTCCTGACGCACCAACTGAGTCGGGGCTGCACCTTCCACATAACACTGGCCAGGCCGAAGCCAATGAGCCAATCCCATCACTCCCCGTCTCAAGACCCTTAATCACATCTAAGTCCTGGGTGCCGTCTCAGGTAACAGGACCACACGTTTCCAGACGAGGACGTGGACATCGTGGGGACCATTATTCTGTCCACCACAGAGCTTGGTGACTGGAAGAAAACTCCCCTTAATGGTACTTTTGAGAGTTCTTTTTCTTTAAGAATAATACATAAGCACAAAAACAAAGCACAGCTAGTATTTCAAAAGCTATATTAACACTTACCACTGCTTATTAAGTGCCTACCATGTGCCAGGCACAGGAGGAAAGTGGCATGATCAGCCCATCTGGGGAGGTGATCTGCCCAGCTAGTAAGTGGCAGGGCACCCCGGAGCCCAGGTGTGTCCCTTGAAAGGCACTGATGTTAGAGGTTGTACTTCCCTTGGTGACCACAAGGCAGGCCCTAGTCTAGGGCTGGGTTGGGGTCAGACAGCTCAGGGGCGCTCCCCACCACTCATGCCCCTCGTGGACACCCTCCACACTGAGCACCAGAGGGCCTGCATGGGCCAGAGAACAGACAAAGGCTCTGGTCTCTCCTTACAACCTAAGGAGATCTTACCTGTTCCCAGTCCTGGTCACTCACTCAGCCTACACACTGCAGTCTTTGGGCCTTGTTCCTGTGTCCAGGGACAGCTCTGAGCTGGCCCAGTGGAGGATACAGCATGTTCCTGACAGGCCTGGTCCTTCGAATGGTCTTTAGGGTTTTGCTAAGGGCTTGACAGGACCACAGACAGAGGGGTCAGTGTAGACTGGCCTTCACAAGACTCTCCACAAAGTCCCTATAAACGTATGGGCAGAGGCAGATAAAAATACAAGAGACATACAGGCTCCACATAGGCAGGAAGAGATGCAATGAACTCATCCCACTGATATGGGGACAATTAACTGCCACCTGGGTCAGGGTAAAGAATCCCACCTACCCAATCACTTAAAGTCTTCAGGAACATGTTACAATGAAGGATGGGCACGGGTGAGATCTAAGATGCCTAGGGGGTGACGATGTAATGGGTTGCCAAATGCCAGGTGAAAGGCATGACTCAGGGACCCTGGTGACACAGAGGATGGCATCTCATTATTAGAGTCAATGCTAGGCATTCACCTGTGCCATAGACGGAACCTGAAAGTGTGAAAGCACCTCATCCTATGGCCTGGGTTAGAATCTCCAAGGGATATACATCACAGTTCTGAACCTTTGACCCAAAAAACCAGCAATTAGTAAGGGGACCTCAAATCACCTACTTAGAAACACGTAATCAGGTGAAGTAACTCAAACTCTCAGCAGTAGTAGTTTGGTGTTCAGCAGTTTCATATGCATCATGACAACCGGTGGGTTAACTTAAGGTCTTGAACATGGAAGGGAACCTGGCATCTATCAGTTTTGTGGTTTTCATCTGAAATACGTAATTGAAATTAGACATGTGATTTTCATTCGGGAGGTGTAAGAGCATCGTCAGTAGATGTCTCTGAACTGCTCCAGAGAGCCTGATCCATGGCACTTAAATCTCGGTTGCTTTGGGCCGTGCAAGGCTGCTGCTGGGACTTGGATCTGCCCGGGCGGGGAGTCTGATGGGCGGGGAGTCTGATGGGCGGGGAGTCTGATGGGCAGGGAGTCTGATGTCCTGGAGAGATTAAAGCTGGTAAATATGCTTCATACAGTTAGAGGGATTTGATGAAGTTTGCCAATAGTTTGTTTGGGGGTATTTAACCTGTTCAATGTATGAATGATAAGGACAAGCAGGAGTGTTTTCATTTCTACAGAAAAAATTAAGTATTAGATGTGCACGATGACCTTAGAAGCTTATATTTTTAAATCTCTCCCTCTTTAACAGATGGAAAATTAACTTACAGTAACTATAGTCATTTGGACACATACAGGCATGCTTGAACAGTAAGAAACCCAAATAAGGGCATTTCTCTCAAAGTCGTGGAATACGTGGCAAGCACACTTTCATTCAAATGACTCTTACAGATTTTTTTTTAGGTAAGCACTGGTAAGGAGGCTGATTGATCATCCCTCTGGAAATTGAAGTGTGCTAAAATGCTTGCACCCTGGGTTTAGGAAACTTCTGGTTGGAACAATTACCCCGTCTCACCTCCCTCCTCCTGAGCCCTCGGTTAGACTTGCATGTAAATGGTTAAAACAAGGTAATTTGTGTATTGGTCTCAAAAAACTGATGCACTGAGACCAGGCTCTGGCTTCCTTATATGGGCTTCCCCATGGGGCTGCAGTCACAACAGACCTACAGTGAACATTTATGGACCTTTTACCAGCCAGTGGTAAAACCTATAGGAAATGTTTCCCAAAGGAAATGCCAGCCTCTCCCCCCATCTCCTTTCCCACGAGCAGCCGTCTTGCCTCTTTCCCAGGGCAACAACTGTTCCAGAAATCTATTCAACTAATTCCTAAACAAGAGAGCCTCACAGTAAAGACTGTCATCTTCCACTCCGGTCCAGTGAGTTCTGACTTAGTCCTCTTACATGAGGGGCAGTACCATGTTAAGGATTCTCTTTTTAAGAGAACCTTCAACCAAATCCCTTGAAACTTAAAAATGATCACAGCTGAAATTTATATGTACTAATATTCTAGGAGCTCTATGTGTTATAGCATCAACTTTACAATAGCACAGTTATTCCCAAAGGAAATGGTAGTACACAGTTTGCCACTTTGGAGATGGCAGTCATGGATTTGAACTCTGGCGACAAACTCTGCGGACCCAATTCACTGTAATTGCTTGTACCAAACTGTTTTAACTCCCAAACACAGCCATGACTTCAGCTGCTAAGCAGCATTTCTGCAAACCCCTGCACCATTATCAACAATATCACTAATGATAGTCATTCCCTATCACTTTATTGCCTGCTCCTTGAGTGAAAGCCTCAGGGAGGAGAGACAGGTATGGAGAGAGAAAAAAAAAAAGCTAGAGCAGTGCACACAGATCTCAGGGGATCTTGTTAAAGTGCAGATTCTGATCCATAAGGTCTGCAGTGAGGCCCCCAAGAGTCTGCGTGTCCAACAAGCTCATAGGTGATGCTGGACACACAACTCCATCTGTCCTGTGGCAAAATAAAAGGAATGGGGTAAGGGGCACCACCGAGCTGTTTGATACTGTGAAAAACAAGGGTGGGCTTCTCATCAAGGAGTCCCTTACACATCCCTGACCCTATTTTCAACTCGTAGGAGCCTTGCGAGGAAACCACCTTTTCCTTTTTACAACAAAGAAATAGAAGTGTAAGAAGGCTGAACAAACCAGGGTCAAAAATATCTTAGGGGTGGGTACAGGTGCCCCACACCATCCTTAATACCACCATCAAACACATACACAGCTTCTGAAAAACAAGCGAGGAGCAAGCAAAGAACTGTTGTGGGGGCATCGTTGCTTTACTGTGGTGTGTGCCAAGCAGTATCAAAGTTGTCCACACTCACCCATTTTGTCCTGACCGTTTTTAATAGGCAATACTGAAACTAAAAAAAAAAAAGTGCTGATAGAGGCTAATCATTCCTCGACTTAAGAATGAGAAGACATAAATTCTCTTCCTTAAAAAACAGCCATTTGAAAAGATTTTCTTTAATATCATAAAATATTTTCACGGACAAGTGAGCTAGCAAACACACACGCACCAGTGTGCCTTCTGACAAGATTAACCCCCACCCCCACCCCTGCTCCATCAGAGTGGACATGGATTGGAGAAATGAATACAGCAGACGGTACAGATAGAAAAAAAAAATTGATAGAAAGAATGGAATATAACATTGTGCTTGGTTATTTTCCTATGTCACAACAAAACATTTCGGTGCAAATAGTTAATTTTCCTCTTTTCCACTTAAGTCTGGTGGAGAAAAAAATACCTTTTCTATAATAAAATATGTGGTTTTTTGGTTTTTTAACTTTTTTTAACGTAACTTTTTTTTCTTTTTTGCAGAAAATAATTTTGTAAACTGTCACTTCGCGGGCAGGGAGGCTCGATGCCACGTGGGTCCCAGCTCGCCACGTTCGAGGCTGAACGAGGAAATCAACCCAGGCAGAAGAAGGGGGACAGCGGAGGCGCAGGGCGGGGCTCACACGGCGCTCGGGGCAGGGGCGCTGGGCCGGCCGGGCGGGTTAGAGGTCACTCTCGCCATACAGTGCCGTGGAGAAGGACATGTAGTCCAGAGCACCGGGCACGCCGTCGGGGCCGGTGTAGGGCGCCATTCGCGCGATGCAGTACTCAGCCTGGTCGGGCGGCAGCTCACGGCGCAGCTCGTCCACGGTGATATAGTTCTGCGGGGAGAACGGGTCAGTGTGGCCGCAAAGCTCCGCGGCCGTAAAGCGACTCTGCCGCAAAGTCCAGAGGTCATGAACCTTGCCAAAAATGTTAGGCACGCTGTCCTGACCCCATTCTGACCCCCTCCTGTACCTCTGGATATAGATACGCATATATATGTACATATATGTGCATGTATATGCACATATATAAACACATACACACATGAAAACATATACATATATTTTTCAATTTCACTTTCCATTTCAATACCTACTTTAGCCTGTTCCCAAGCTAATTGGATGTGCTAATTGCAACTACAATCTCATGTATCACTCTAGTCTGTAATAACCAGAGTAGCAGTATCAGCAGGTCCTCTGATGGAACATAGTAGCACACCACCTCCACTCAGCTGGGTTCTGTGGAGGTCACATAATTTCAGCAAATTACAATGAGCACACATTGCCACAGACAGCTATCTGATCCATGTTTGCAAAATGGGGGCCTTGTCACACCTCACCCGGCTCCCGGCCTGAGTCTCTGCTTTCTCCCTGCCTTGGGCTTGCCTATGACCAATCTACTTGGAAGCTGCTGCTTTGGGGAGCTTGAGGCTTCAGAAGAGCTCACTCAGGGGCACTGACCCACAAGATGGGCCCTCCAGCCCCATGCCCTACTTCTCCTAGGGATTCCTAGGAACCACGGTGAAGGAGGGTGGGGTTGCCCTCAGGTCACTCTAAAAGTCAGGCGACCAGACTCCTTTCTGAGCCTCAGAGGCCTCCTGACAAAATGAGTCACTTCACGTAGGTGGTTTCTGAGGGTCCTTAAAGCTCAAAGGTGGTGTGACTCTAACAGGGCATCCTTGAACTTAATTAAATTAGACCTTCAGGAACTTCTTTATAAAGGTGCAGTCTTTATTCCCCTATAGATTGAGATAGTTCAGAAACTAAATTCCCTATTGGCTTTCCCTTTTCATAACAATCTTTTCAATTCTAAAGGAAGGATGGCATAAGGATTATCTTGTGAATTTTAAAGAAAGGAAATCTGATATCCCCATCCCCAATTTTCCCTGGCGGCTCTCACTTTTCCATTGCCAGGGAGGGCACTGCAGGAAACCTGGGAGATTTGAAAACCTAAAGCTGACCGCTGCTCTGGGTGGAAAGACAAGACGTTTCCTTCCTTCTCCTCCCTCCATTTCATGCCTGTGCCCGGAATGATGTAAGGGTAAAGTCCAGGTTCTCAGATGGAGCTTCCATCACCCAGTCACACACCCCACTGCACTCTACGGCCCTCCACCGCCCATCATAGCATCGCTAGAATTTCATAACAAGTATGAAGGAGTCCCTCGATGACATGCAGAGTCCTGTGTCCCTAGCCAGGGACCCCTGCGAGTTAATACTGTATCTACCACCTTAGCAGACCCCAAGGTGTCACAGCAATGGTCCAGCAGACAGCAGTGAGAGGACTGGTAGAGAGGAGGAGCAGCATTGCGACAGCTGAGCCCACCCAGCATGGCGCCCACACTGCAGTAGACCCACCTTGTCCCCGGCCAGGATCTTGAAGGACGCCATGACTTGGTCTGCTGTATCCGTGTCGGCTGTCTCCCGGGACATGAAGTCGATGAAGGCCTGGAATGTCACTACCCCCAGGCGGTTGGGGTCCACAATGCTCATGATACGGGCAAACTCTGCCTCTCCCTGGAGGAAGAGCCAATCCCAGGCCTGTCAACCTCTCAGTCGTGGCCTGCTTGCAATCTCTCATATGGACCTGAAGTCCTTCGGGTCTCAGAGTAGCCTGGGTCTGCCAGAGGAGGCACAGTGGCCCCCTGACCCATCTGAGGCCGTCCTGAGGATATGACAGGGCCATAGCACTCAACAGTGAAGACCCAGTCAAGTCTCCCCACCCATTACAGACGCCTGGGTTCCCCTTGGAGCACACAGGGATACTGCTGATAATAACTGTGGCAACGATGGCTAACACCCACAGAGCACGTCGTAGGGTGGGCACGATACCGTACGGGGTACGTATTTATTATTTCCTTTAGGTTTCTAGATGAGAGACCCAAGGCCCAGACAGGCCCAAGGTCACACAGCTAGTAGACAGTAGAGATGGAGTTTGAGCACGGTGGTCAGGCTCTGTAACCTGTGTTCTGCCCACCACACTACACTCCTTATGTGTCAGACATGCACAGCGCTCACGTCAGTTCCTTCATTTAACCCTTACAACAGTCCTGCGGGGTTCCCCTCCCCTCATCCCGGCCCCCGAGCTGGTGATGGCAGACCTGGGGTGGACCCCAGGGCTCACTACCTCTAGAACCCATGCCTTTGCCCCCTCACTGGGCAGCCTGCAGCCCCTGCACTTTGCACCAAGACCCAAGAGTCTCCTGGCTGCTCAGGGAAGGCCCTGCCCTACTCAGGCCTGCATGAGGGCGGGCAGATGAGGGGGCTGGGGAAGGGCCTGAGGCAAGGGCAAAGGCATGCAGGCCTGTATGGGGCCATCACCACGCCTCGTGCAAGATGAAGAAGAGCCGACCTCGACCCAGAATGTCCAGACCACCACTCCTTCCTGACAGCCTCAGGCCCAGCCCTGCCGCCTAGCGTGGGAGTGAAAAAGCCTGTCACCAAAGTAAGTACCAAAAGATAAGCTGGCACAGAGACTGAGGTGGGAAGGCCAGGCTGCAGGGGCACACACAGGCCCTGAGGCTGGGCCCAGCCTTCAGGGCGCCTTCCTCCCCATGGACCAGAATCTTGAGGCCCCTCTGGGAAGGGCGGCCCCTAGCCTGAAGGCCTCCAGCCTGCCATGGCCAAGACTTGGCCTCTCCGGCCAGCTGGCTGCCCCTCGCCAGGACAGAGGGTGGGGTTTACATTACCATGTTGTAACCCATGGAGATAAGGCAGGCGCGGAAATCATCCGTGTCCATCATGCCTGTCTTCTTCTGTAGGGCCAGTGGCACCAAGACACAAGGAGGGTCAGAGGTGGGAGGAGGAAGGGCCGGCCCAGGGCCAGGAAGACAGGGCACAGATGGCCAGAAGGGGAGTTGAGGTATACAGTTTGGGGGATGGAAGGCGAAAGGAACACAGGAGGAGTAGAGGCAAATACACATCCGGGGAGAATGTCCACAGGAAGAAGGAAGACAGAGCAGGGAGATGTCAAAATCCACCCACAGGATGGAGAGTGGCCAGGAGAGAGGAATGTGGGCACAGAGCAGATTCCCATGGAAGACAACCAAGGGCAAAGGGCAGAGGTCAGAGGAGCCCGACATGGGCCAGGCAGGGACAGCAGGAGAGGACGAGCCCCACGACCCACAGGAAGGGGGAGACAGGGAGATCCAGACAGAGAGAGAAAAGAGAAAGGAGAGCACGAGTTATTTTTCGCCCCAGATGCCACCCCTGAGCATGCTCCATGCAGGAGGCGCGTACCTGGGGGTCGTTGCCAATATCATAACCCAAGCTGATGAGGCAGGCTTTGAACTCCTCGGGACCCAGCGTGCCGGAGTGATCCTGGGGCCGCCGTGCGCCAGGCAGCGAGCCATGCGGTGCCAGGGAGGTGGAGGCGGTGAGGGGAGGGGGTGGGCCATGCCCCGGGTGGAAGGTGCCACGTGTGGGGAGACACAGGGGACAAAGGCATGCAGAGGGAGAGGGCGGGGGTGGAAGGGGCAGGGCAGGAGGGGAAATAAAAGTGCACACAGTTAGACACACAGACGAGGTCAAGAGGGTGCCCTCTCCAGGCACGCACAGTCCCGCCCCAGGAAGCAGGCCGGAGGGGAGCACGGGGAGCCGCAGGGCGAGAAGCTCCGCAGGAAGTGCCCAGCCTGCCTCCAGCCCCAACGCCCTGACCCAGGTTTCCAGGAGGGCTTCACCCAGCCGGGTGTCGGGAGGGCCGCGAAGCAGTCCCCAACCTCATGCTCCCACCCCACAGCCCCAGGGCACTGGGAGGGCAGCCCACATAAAATCCGGCCTGTCCCAGAACTGGGATGAGAACCCAGGACTGGCAACTCAGACACCCCAGAGAGAGTGTCCCAAAGGCTACCCTGGGGTGCTCCTCTGTCGCGAGGCGTGGTCCCCACAGCCAGGAGGCAGCTGGCCTTCCCGTGAGGCTACACTAGCCTTGCTCCCAAGGGCTGACTCCTCATGGTGGGAAAGCAAGGGTCAGGGGTCAAAGGTCCTCTCTCCAAGAAATCAGGGAAGCTCATGGGACACAAGGACAGACTCTAGGCTGGCTTTGAGCATGGCAGGGCAGGCTGACAGCAGCCCCCACTCCCCCTCCCCCCTTGCCTAGGAACCAGGCCCGGCTGCACACGTCCCGGGCAGTGCCCTCCAGGGCCCGGGGCAGGGGGTGAGGGCTGCGCGGCGCAGGGCTCTCACCCGGTCAAAGTGGTTGAAGGAGGCCCGGAACTCATTCATCTGCTCCTGGCTGATGCCCTTGGCATCCCGCGTCAGGATCTGGTTCTCCACCTCGTTGATGGTCCTGGCGATGGTGGTGAGGAGCTGCTCCCAGCCCACACGGATGTGCTGCAGGTGGGTGAGGGGCCTGTCAGCAGAGGCGCCCCAGGCCTGGGCCCAGTGGGCCCTGACTGCTTGTCTCCACCACTATTGAAATGGCCACAGCAATCAAACCTGGCCTTCTGTCCGGAAGCAGTGGGACCCGGGAAAGGACAACACACCAGAGGCCCCAGATGACGGAGATGGAAGCGTGGGCAGGGGGATGGCCTCTGGGACAGCAGAGACCAGACTTGACAGCACAGGTCAGGTCAGGAAGGAGGGAAAATGTGGTAGTGGAAAGATTAGAGGCCAAAAAACTGGGTAATTCTCTGAACATGCTACTCCATAACCACACACGGTCCATAACCACATGTGCCTTCACGGTCAAAACCATCAGTCACTTAGCAAGCAGGCGGCTGAGCCAGTGTTTAGAGACCAGCAGCATCAGCCTCATCGGGATGCCTGTTAAAAGTTCAGATTCCCGAGCCCCATCCCAGACCAAATTCTGGAAACAAGGCCTACAAACCTACATTTTCAACAGGCTTCTTGGGAAATTCAGAAGGCACTGAGGACTGAAGGTGCAGAGCTCCAGGGGCGAAACCTGAGTATCCCTTCACTCCCACACGAGTTCACTCTCCTTCTATGTCCAGATTCCTTGGAAGATCGGTAAAGTAGCCTCCCCTCGCCCCAGCCCGGAAGCAGACACAAGGGGTTCCAGGGCCCCCAGCTCGAGAAGCGGGGCGGGCACCACCCACCTCCATGGTGTAGTTGGTGTGCTTATTGTCAAAGATGAGCGCCTCCTGGATGAGCTGGTGGTCGCCCTCCAGCTGGTCGATCTTGGGCTTGTAGTTGACGATGCTCTTCTCATACTGCCGCAGGTGGCTCAGCTGGTCCTCCAGGGTCCCGTGCATCTCAATGGAGATCCTGCCAATCTCCTGCTCACCCAGGAACGAGGCCCCTGTCAGACCACTCCACTCTGTGCCCAAGATGGTGGCTGGGGTCCCCCGGTCATTGGTCAACCCTTCAGATAATTCTCAGTTTCCACCCCAGCATGAGGGACCCCATCAGTGGTAATTAGTAAGCCCAGAGCAAGACACCTTAGAATGGAAATAGTAACATGAGGGAGGGTCTACTGTAAGCATTGTTTTCACCAGACGAAATACCTCCCATCTCCCTGCTACCCCCTGGCCTCAGGAAGGGAATGCAAGGTCAGTTGCTAGCCTAAATGTTCACTCCTCAGCTTGCCATTCAAACTCTCTTCCCAAGACCTGTTCCTGACTATTGCCCATCTCAGGGACTCTTTCTGTGCCCTCTGAGCCTCAGTGCACCTGGCTTACCTCCTCAGGGATCGTGCTCCTGCTGTTCCACTCCTAGGATGCCTGCCTTGGCCTCCCACCTCAATCCCACCTGTCCCTGTGGGCCAGGGCTACTCCCCTTTCTGGCCGTCCTTCATCCATGTAAACAAACCTTGTATGTGAAAGCACTTTCTGTGCACTCAATTCAACCCAGCAAATACTTCCTGAGCATCTACTATGCATGATGTGCTAAGCAGGTGGGGGTGGTGTGCAGGGGAGACACAGGTGAATTAGACATGGTCTCTGCCCTCCAGGAGCTCAGAGGGACACCATGGTCTGACCCGAATGGTGTCCCTTCCCTGAACTACAGCACCCCAATATCTGGCCCAACAATTCAGCAAAACATTCCATGCTTGCCCAAAGCTCAGTTCTCCCTGAGAAGACCATCCTTGGCCAAGCAAGGGAGACCTGGTCAGACAGATAAGCCAACTGGTGAACTAAGTCAGTCACCCAGGTGCTGATCCTTCCGTGGGACTTTCTCGTGTGGCTCTTTGGTGGTGTCCCTTGTGGGTATTTGCTCTCAAACTAAACAGTGGGATCAACCCACCGGCTTTCCCTGATAGGTTCCACACCCTCTGTTGGGCAAACAGACCAATCGTGAGCTGAGGACCCACAGACCTCCCTGGGCCCTGCCTGGGACGGTGCCAGGAAGATGGGGAAGCCCCTATCCCTACCACCCACGATGGGACCCACCTCCATCTTGGTCTGGATCCAGGGCCCGATGACGTTGGCCTGGGCCCCAAACTGCTTACGTAGCCTCTCATTGTGCTGCTGGCGGGCGTGCTCCTCCGACAGTGCCTGGTCCCGCCGTGGCACTAGCTGCCGCACCTGTGGAGGGAATAAACATGGGACATTGGATGGGCTAGCCACCTAACCCATATTTCAGATGAAATGGAGGAGTCGTGAAGGGAAGGGACCAGTAACAGGAACATGCTGACCGGTTCCAGAAATTCAGTCATTCATTAGCTTGACAGGTAACAAGTGCTTACTATGTGACAATGAAAATAAACAACCAGAAAAAGACAAAAATCCCTGCCCTGGTGGACCCTACAATAGCTCAGCAAGCGTCCCACCTGGCCCTTGGACTCACGTGGTCCCATTTGCCATTGATCTCCTGAGGTGTGATGGTTGTGTAGGGGTTGGTGCCCGCCATGTTGACGTGGTAGGTCTGGACGATCTTGGACACCTCGTTGTGGATGCCCAGGATGGCCAGGCGCTCTTTGTCGGCATCAGGGAGGGTGGCCTTAAACTGCTCATGGGCTGTGGTCAGTCCCTAGACAGACATGGGGATGCAGGAGGAGAAGAGTGACTCGGGGGAACTGGTGCCCCCCCGTGGACAAGATGCCCGGCGGGTCCCAGGGTAGAGGCGGGTGGAAGGACCACCAGAGGCCCACCCACTGCAGCTGGGAGACCTGGAGGCATCAACCAAGGATTCTCAAGGCTGAGAACTAGGGCGGCAGGGCTGGTGAAGTCGGCAGCAACCCTGTGGGGCATTCACCGCCCCACAGTCAGGTCTGGGATGAGGGGTGCCCTGAGATCTCCCCCCAAGTGACCTCCCCCAATATAAGTTTCCTCACAAGCTTTGCAAACCTTTTAAATTTATATTCTGCAGCTAAATAAAAAATGAGGAAGCCGTTATTGCTATGAAATGAGGTCCAAGATAACTGTTAAGTTAAAAATAAAATTTCAGGATACAGAATATAATAAAAGCTACTTTTTGTGTTAAAAAAAAGAAAGGATGTGGAGAAGAACATGTCAATAAATAAATGTATTTACTTGCATATGCAGAGACTGTGTGGTCATATTGCTTACCCGTGGGCAGGGGCACTGGGGGCTGGGAACAAGGGATATCCTTTTTATCTTTTAGATTTCATACCATATGCACATAATACCCAGTCAAAATAAATGCAATGCAAAGCTTTCAAATCTAAACTATCCCTGGAATGCTTTCCCACAGTTCTCTTCCTGACAGTCCTATAGGACAGTGGCTTGCACAGCATGGGCCGCCTGGCCTCTGGGGGTGGGAGGGGCTGCAGCACACCTGGATCTCCTCAATGGTGTGCACGATGAAGGTGTCTTGCAGGTCCTCCATGGCCCCCTCCATCCAGTTGTTGAAGGGTGCAGCCCGCTTGGCATACTCCAAGTATAGCTGGTCGATGGTCTCCAGCAGCTTCTCTGTCCTCTGGGAGTGCCAAATTGGGGGGCAGAGGGTTGGGAGGTGTTTAGCAAAGTCATATCCAGGATGACCCCCCACCCAGAGCCTCCATGATCCTCCTGGTCAGCCCCAAGGGGTCCAGGTCTGGAAGCACCAGACTAACTCAGGTAGAAAGATTACGCTCTCTGTGTAGAGCTGGTTCTTAATGTGGGGTATATGGACCACCTCACTCTGGAGCCCCCCGACCTGGCCTCCAGAAGTCTGGTTGTAGAACAGAAAAAGCTCTGAAACGGCTGGGGTTGGGCTGTGAAGCGTGCTATACCTAGAAGATGATCAGGGCAAGAGAGAAGGCTTCTAGAGGAGGGCAAAGCCCAAATCCAGGGCCAAGAGGGCCTTCCGCGGTCAGGCCAGGGCTGAGAGGGGCCCGGGGAGCCCAGGAGAGCCTTTTAGCCCAAAGCAAAGGGAGTTGTGCAGCAGGAAGGGGCACACATAGAGGCAGCCTCCATCTCCCTTGGGGGCCCTTACCTCCAGAGCTTCCCTCCGCTTCTGGGTTAGGGCCCCCAGATTGTCCCACTGGTCACAGATCTTTTGGCACCGGGTGTTGACACTGGGTGAGTCGTAATAGTCCAGCTCACTGGGAGGGAAGAGAAAGGAAGTTAGGTGACCCAGGTTCCTCCGTTGCCAGCTCTCCTCCCACTGGATGGTGGTATTGGAAGTCCAGGTGTGCCTTCCAGTCAGAAAGTCATCAAGACTTCCAGGAGCCCCTCCTAGCCCCAACTCCTTGGTGCTTGCTGGAGGACAGCAATGAAGGCCAGCTCTCCTCTCCAAGGCACCCCACCCCAGCTGTGGTGGGAGGTGATGCCAGTCTTGACCCCTGTGCCCAGGGGCAGGGAGCCACTGAGGCCCAGGTGAGAGCTGAGAACCAAGACTTGGTCACCCTCTGCTCCTGCACTCATTACAGCTAAGAGCCATGTCTGCAACAGAAAGGGTCCCAGGCTCACTGACCACCTCGGGGGATAGTCTCTGTCTTCCGTATTGGCACCCACCCTGCTTGGGTGCCCCCTCTTACCCACCCTCCTCACTTTCCAGGCCACAGCCCCTCTCCCACAGCGGCCCCAGCCCCTCGCTGGGCTGCGCCTACTTGAGCTCCTGCGCAATGGCAGCGATCTGCTCCACGCGGTCCTGGTGGGCGGCCAGGTCGCTCTCGAAGGCCTCATGCTTCTTGAGCAGGGCCTTGATCTCTGAGAGGGTGGCTGTCTCATAATCCTTCTGCCGCAGCATGGCCTCTTTGCCTGGATTCAGAGAGAGAGGCAGAGTCTGAGCAGAAGCCAGGAGGCCTCCTCTTCTTGACTCTGACCATTCAACCTTCCGGGCCCCAGGAGCCCCACTTCCAGAGGCACATCACAAGGAGATGCCTTCCGTACAACAATCAATTATCTGCAAGGACGGCAGATGTGTACATGTTGGGGCAGGGGCAGGCAAGCTGCTACTTTCCACAGAGGGCATATGGGTCTGCTAGGAGAGGTTATGTGCAAAGGCTGCCCGGGATTATGGGGGGACATGAGGGCATATCACTAACTTCTTCAACAGGAAACTGCTTATATCTTGTGCTACAGCCAGGAAAACACAGACCAAGTACACCAGGGGTACACTGTCTTTAGAGTTTCTCCAGTTACTGTTGCTAGCCATCTGCACCCTGCAGGGAGCCCTCCCCTCAGCTGCTCTCAGTGTGGCCAGTGTGGCCGGTGCTCCCCGCACATAACCCATCAGTGGCCAGACCTCTCCAACCTGCAGGGGCACCACCCTCTCTCGGTCAGGATGAGGCAGGACTTGCAGTTCTCGGTTTTCTGCTTCCAGGAGGAAATGGGATGAGAAAGACCTCCTAGTCATTCTCTGATGTGAGATGATGTTCACCAGCTGTGTCCAGAGGTGACTGGCACAGGACCGGGGCAGACCTGGCCTTGCTGCGCATCCCCTTGGCGTCTGCGCCGTCAGGGACACTTAGCAAATGCAGGCTGGGCTGGGGGGCTTAGGGCCGTGCCCAAATGCCCTTTCTTTCCTTCTCTCTATTCTTTTTTTTTTACATTTTTTAAAAGTTTATTTTGATATCATTAATCTACAATTAAATAAGTAATATTATGGTGATTACACTACCCCCTTCATCAGGTCCCCCCCCAACCCCATTACAGTCACTGTCCATCAGCGTAGTGAGATGCCATAGAGTCACTACTTGTCCTCTCTGGGTTGTACAGCCCTCCCTGTGCCCCCCCAACATTACATCTGCTAATCGTAATGTCCCTTCTTCCCCCTTGCCCCTCCCTCCCCACCCATCCTCCCCAGTCCCTTTCCCTTTGGTAACTATTAGTCCGTTCTTGGGTTCTGTGAGTCTGCTCCTGTTTTGTTCCTTCAGTTTTTTTCCTTAGTTCTTATACTCCACATATGAGTGAAATCATTTGGTACTTGTCTTTTTCGGCTTGGCTTATTTCACTGAGCATAATATCTATTCTCTTTAAAGTCGGAATAACCCTATGACAAGATTAGGGGAAAGTATTAGAGATGAGCCTGCTCATCTATTCCTTTCTAGTCCTTCCTACACGGCGGTTGTGTTACAACATGCCCCCTGCTTTTAAAATATTGAACAGCACATTATTAGAGTTTCTACTTTAGCTCCATGGCCTTCATGTATGCCACTCCAATGGCTGTGTAACATGCTGCCACGTGGCTGAACCACCAATGGTGTGACCACTCGCCACCCGTTCAGGCCCCTCAGCTTGCACTACTGTGGATGGTCTCACTGCAAACCTCTCCAGACACGGAGGCCTAGTTCTTTAGACATTCTCAAGAAACTGAATTCCCAGGTCAGTGGGCAATAATGCTGCCGGGTGTAAATGCATGCAGCCAGATCGCTTAGCCCAGAGGTTGTGCCGGCGTCTCCTGCCCATGCGCTGGCATTTCTCATGCCCTTGCTGATGGCTGGCAAGTTGAAGGGGCCAGTACTTGCTCTGTACCTTTCTGTTCCTTGGCCCTGGAGAGGACACAATGGAATCAGTGCATCTCCACCACCCCATTTCCACTCTACACCCTCCATGCCTGGATAAATAACTCCAAACACACACACAGTGGAAGACAGGGAAGCAACCGCATATCACTGTGTACAATGCTCAGCAAATGTACTTACGACAGGGAGCTAAACCCAACCCCCTTGGCTGAATCAAGTGAGCTCTACCCCGCACCGGGCCGAGCCACTCCCACGCAGCCACGGGGCACGGCCGTCCCTACCAATCTCCAGCCTAAGGCCCGAGGAGCACAACGGAGCCAAATGGGGAATCTTGGGGCGTCGAGCTCCACCGGCCAATGAGGGGTCAGCCCCAGGGGCTCCAGGTAAAGAGGCTGCAGGGCCCTAGACGGGCAGCATGGTCCCCTCTCCAGCCCTGGCCCAGGTTCTGAGGAAAAGACTCTTCCAGGTGTGATCTGCTCTCTTTGGCATTAACCTAGCTGTCAACAGCAGAGGGCAGACACAGCCCCACGTACCTCTGGGTGGGAATAATGGAAACACACGTGTGCTAAGGCAAGGGCTTTAGGGCATTGCAACTGGAGGCCAGAAACACAAGAGAGAAGGCAGTGAAGGATAAATATCAAGGGCTACCATTTACTGAGTATGTTCCATGTGTCAGGTACTCAGCTAAGTATAAAATGTACTTACACTATTTAACATATTCAACAACCCCATGAGGAGGTGTAGTAAGTTAACAGCGCCCCCTGCAAACTCACATTAACTCAGAACCTCAGAATGTGACCTTTTTGGAAATTGGGTCTTTGCAGATGTAAGAAAGATGAGGTCATACTGAATTAGGGTGGGCCTTTACTAGAAAGGGGAGAGGGGGAATCAATCTCAGAGACGGAGAGAGAAGCCAAGGGGTGGAGGAGACAGAGACCGGACTGCTGCTGCTACAAGTCAGGAGCACCGAGCCTCGCCCAGAACCGCCTATGCTAGGCAGCCCGGGAGAGCCTCCCCGCAGAGCCTTCAGAAGCCAACCTGCCAGCACTTTAGGACTTCTAGCCTCCTGAACCATCAGAGAATAGTTTCGGTTCTGTTAAGCCGCCTAGTTAGTAGCAATTTGTTACGGCAGCCCTAGAAACCTATATAGGAGGGCCCATCACCATCTGTATGTTACAGATGAGGAAACGAGACCTAGAGGTTAATATCACTGGTTCAAATTTACACTGCTTTTAAGTGGCAGAGGTGTGATTTGAAGCCCAACTTAACTGAATCAGGGAAGAAGAAATCATTATGGTGATAAAAACAATTAACTCATATACAGCACTGTACTTGACAGGAGCTCTTCTTAGTGCTTTAAATACTAATTCATCTAGTTCTCATGAACCTATGAGGTTGGTACTATTATTATCCCCACTTTACAGATGAGTAAGTGAGGCAACCAAAAGGCTAGTGAACTTCCCTAATGTCAAGGAACTAGCAAGAGATGTAAAAAAAAAAAGTAAGACAGACAAACTGTGGCAGGTGGTTTGGCTGGGCTCACAAAAGCCAGAACCCTTGGGGAAGCAGAAAGCTGAGCTGGGCTGGCCTTACCATCCGTCCAGGCCTCATGGATGGAGGCCTTTTGCCGGAACTTCTCTGCCAGGTGGTCGAGACGCTCCAGCCTCCGGATCTCATTCAGCAGCCACTCCTCATAGCCCTTCTCAGCCTGCTCCAGGCAGCCCCAGGCGTTGCTGATGTCCTATAGGAATAGGAGGTGCAGGGTCAGCCCACCTAGCCTCTGAGACCCCACAGCCGCTCCATGCCTTCCAGAAGCCTCCTCCCCATCTCAGCCATACCCACCCAGCTCCCACTGGTATTTTCTGGGCAGAGAGTGAGCCCAGGTCCACAGGGGCTACCCAGCTATGGGGCTTTGAGTGTGCACCCCTGTGGAGAAGGAGCCCATGGCCCTCTGTGCCCCAGGACAGGCTTTTCACAATCATAGAGGTCCTCGGGCCAGCAGGGAAATAGATCAACAGACTGAACAAGGCAAGCAGGCATGGGAGCTTCTCAGCACCCCATGTGTGGATCTGCTCCTGGGCTCCGGCCTCTGTGCCTAAGGAGTGGCCTGGAGCCTGCACACATAACGCCCAGGCCTCTTCTCTCCTCCAGATGCCTCAACCTGCCTCCTTCCGATGCTGTCTGTGCGCTTTGCCAGCTCCCTTCCAGTCCTGCCTTATATGCCCACAGCTTCCTCACCACCCTTTGATTTAAAGAGCCAAAAGCTCTATCATGGTGAATTTTTAAAATTTCTCTTACATGTTTCTCTGGCTCATAAAATTTCTCCCCAAGTCCTGAGGAGAGGATAAAGAGAGAGGAATAACAAAGTGACAGAAAGGAAGAGAATTTAACAACATGGAAAGCTGGTCATAACATGTTAGTTTTTTCATTAGCATATAAAACATGCTTTAGGATTCCTTGCAAAATTTTATTTACATAGATAGTCTAAAACATTTAAAAAAATGTTTTTAAGTCAATAGTGGGTAGTTCTATTTTCTGTATTTTGCTTATCTATATCTTTGAAATATCCTACCCCCCCCCCAAAATCTACTACTTGTTTAAGGTAATACACTTTTTTAAAGTGCTTAAACAAGATTCCATAGGAGTAAAAGTATCTCTTATTGCTACTGAATTATACCCTGTTTGGTTCAGTATGTCAAGAGGCATTTTGTTGGCAAGGATGATTTTTGAAGGGTGGGGAGCAGTTAGTGGCACTGAGGAGATCCAGGTCAATGTTCAGGGGTCCAAAGGGCAAGTCTGACCCGGAACAGTCAGGAGAGAGCAGGCTTGGGCCTGGGTGGTCATCTGGAAAGCAGAAGGGATTTCTGGAGCATGTGTGCAGGGAGAAGAACACACAGGCTTGCCTGCCCCACCCACGATGCTACATTTGATGGTGACCAGAAGCAGCTGAGGAATGGAGGGATGGTGAGGTCCAGGCACTCACCGAGACCATCCTGCCCTCGGAAGGCATGAAGGCGGGCCGGTTGCTGAGGCGCAGCTTGGTCTGCAGCGTGTTGAAGTTGATCTCCAGCTGGCACTTCTCCTGCACCTTAGGCGGCTTGTGCAAGCGCCGGTAGTCGCGGAAGTCCTCCAGCTTCTGCTGCATGGCGTGCATGGTGTTCTCGGGCGCCCGGTTCTCTAGCCAGGGGATGGTGCGGCGGATCCACTCCAACAGCTGGGGGGCGGAGGTGATGAGGATGCTGGTGGGGAGAGGCACGGCCCGCTTCCCTCTCCGCCTGAAGGCCTCCCAGTGGGGAATTGCCGGGGGGCATCTCTCCTGATGACCCAACTACCATCCTCGGCTGTTCCCAGGCCATGAGGCCAGGGGAAGAACCGTAGACCTGGGGGGAAGACCTAAGTTCTAGTTCTAGGTCTACTACCCGGCTGAGCCTCAGTTCCCACATCTGTACCACGTAACAGTTGTTCCCTGAAGCCCTTGCCACCTGACCTTCTAGGATTCTAGAATGTGGGTCCCAGACTCAAAAGGGAAGAGGCTTGCTTCTGGGGCACAGGCAGAGAACAGTCTGGATTGTCCTTGATCGGGTGATGGTGGTACAGAAGTTGGAGAGGAAACACAGTGCCCCCCTGCCAGGTGCCGGGCACATCACCCAGACTAACCCATCTCGATACTGACAGGAGTCCTGGGGACTGTGTGCTTTGGTCCCCCGGGTTACAGAGCAGGTGACCAAGGCACTCTGGGGTTATCTTGCCAAGGTGACCAAGCGGAATGGTCATGCAGGGATGAAACCCAGGCCCTGGGGTTCTTTCTATGATCCACCAAGAGGCCAGGCTGACCTGTTCGGAGGGCTGAATTCTTTAAGGAAGAAGCAATTGGCACCTTAACCCAAAGGTAGTCAAAGGCATAGCAACAAACGCAGCCCTGTCCCTCCTGTCTCCTGGGTGGGGCCAGCTGCTGCCCTACCCTGAGCCAGCCCTGACCCAGCCCTGGTTCATATCCTCTGAGAACCAGACGTGCCCCTTTCCAGTTCAAGCAAGGCTCATGCTGGAAAGGCCTGAGATCCCTTGGCTCAGCTTTCATTTGGCTTATGAGAAAACCAAGACTAGAGAGAAAGGTGAAGGGATTTCCCAGGCTCACTGTTGGTGAAAAAAAGCCTGGAGCTCAGTTCTCTAAGCCCAGAGAGTAGCCCCTGACCATCTCTCTGCTTTCTGGGAGAGCCAGAGCAGAGACAAAGCTGCCCTGGGAAACTGTGCTGGGATCCCACGGACCACACCCATCTTAGGGATGAATCTGCAGATACAGGTTCTGGGGCTTCCTTTCCCCTCAGGTGGGGTGCAGGGTCTTGCTGGGGCCAGGCCAGGAGAACCCAGGGGGTACCCACATCACTGGCCAGCTTCTCATAGTCCTCCATGAGCTGCTCATTTTCCTGGTTGACGGCCAACACCTTGCAGATGCGATTGGCTGCTGTCTCCGCCTGGCAGTAAGACAGAGAGGGTCTGGTCAGTCACCCAGCACAGGGACACCTGGTACATGCCTGCACCGACAAAGCCTCTCCCACGCCCGCAGCTCCAGGCGGTCGGGCAGCTGCGGGGTTTTGAATCCACATCTTCCTCGCTCCTCCTCACTACCCTCTGTCAGCCCATGCTGGGCCCCCTGGATCAACTGCATCAGAGAGGTCTTCGTAGCTGAACTGGGAGTCCCTGGAGGAGAGGCTGAGTTTTGAGGCCCAACGTGTGTTGGGAAGAAACTAGTCCAATGACTGATAGGATCAAAATGCTCAGCTCAGATGGAAAGGTGGAAAAATTCATGTCCATCCTGGAATTCCAAGTGGAGGCCCTGGGATCCCAAGGCTCAGATTCTCAGACTGGTTTTGCCAGGATTTTGGAAATGTAGGAATTTAAATCTGGGAGTCTTGGAAAGAGGTGCTAAGAGGCAGTGAGGTCTCTTGGGATCCCTGCAGAATCTTTCAAGGCACCTGGCCCAAAGAACATCACAGAAGACCATGGGACCCTCTACTGCACTAAGGACAAGGCTTAAGGATTAACTGAGCATGAGTAGGGTGTCAAGAAAGCAAGGCACAGGTGCCTTTGGGAAAGCTGAGCACACATCCCATGCTGAGGACTGGGCAGGCAGACCCCAAGGCAGGCCTCAACAGCAAGAGGAACAAGGGGGGACTGAAGAGCAGTCAGATGCAAAGGCCTGGACACCCCAGGGGACACTGCCTTCTCTGGCCACAGAGGGCTTTGTGCTCCTAACACCAGCAGAGGCCACGCAGCCCTAAATCCACTCTGCTTGGGTGGTTTTTAAATCAAGCTGTGCTCTTGTGCACATCCTAACCCAACTCCAGGGTTTGGGTGACTCCAAGTCTTTTTTGGGTCCTGGGTTAAAAAGCCTGGGGGTGGGAGCAGATAATGCCTATGAGAAGACAGATGTGCGCTCCAGGGCCCAGATGAAGGGTGACCGTGCAGACGACAAAGGTTTAAGGGGTAGGAAGATGGGACCTCACAACTGCTGGATGAACAAGACAGAATGGGTTTCAACTGCAGCGAGATAAACGGAAGCTAGGCATAAGGAAGAGCTCTCTGAGAATGACGGTGCTTTGAATTAGGAAGGAATGACTAAGAAAAGGTAAATGTTTTTTCCATACAGAACTTTTCAAATAGAACACACTCCCACCAAGTCATGTGGCTGTGTGTGTGACTGCTAGGTGACGGATGTGTGCGAGGGGCAGAATGAGGCCAAAGTGAAGAGACCGCACCCTGCAGGGCGAGCTGTCCCGGCGGGTGGGCCTCAACCAGGGGAGCCTTCTGAGACAGGAACTGCAAGTCCCAGGTCTCAGGAAATTGCGGCAAAGCGTCACATCCTTAGACCCTCATCCCCTACCCCCTAACTTCACTCTGTCCTGGACACGCCATGGGTGTTTCTCACACAGAGCTCCTGATTCACTGTCCTTCCTCTTAAGAACCAAGAAGTAACTGTGGGAAATCCCAAGAGGCCATGAGGAGGGAAATTCCTTCCTGGAGTCTGTCCAGAAGATCTAGGGCTCTGGACAGAGCCGGGTCATGGGATCCAGGCCAGCGTACCCCCATGAGGATGACTGGGGCTAGCGATCTGCCTGAAGTCACTTCCCTTGAAAACTAGGAAGGGGCTGCAGAGCTCCTGCCCAAAATATTGGCCAAGTGGGTAAGAATGATAGGTGGCCACTCACTGCAGGCAAGCAGCGGCCGCTATGATGCTCAATGGGTACAGCCCTCTGTAACCTTCTTATCATGACTCATCTTGAAATCTTGGGCTCAGTGGTTATAAACTTTGATTTGTGTGTCCATTTGTCAAATTGGTGGCCTGAGAGAGGACTGTGGACATGGGATTTTAGGAGGTATGTCCTGGGGGCCTCAAGAGCCCTGCCCAAACCTCAGGGCCTGTTGACTGTTCCAGAGTCAAAGGGGACTCTTTTTGGATGAAGTCTGGGGGAGTTCCCAAGTGGGCCTCCTGGGGACTTTTCACAAAGGCCCAGCCTCTTTCCCAGGCCAGCCTCTCAGCTGGCCCCTGCCCAGGCTGGCTTCACCAGGAGAGACTGAGAAGACCAATCATTATATGTGAAACCCAGCTTTGGAAATAAAGTATGGGCATCACGGACAAGAATGCTTTTGTTTTTTTTGAAAAGGCCAGGAAGGGCCTATTCACAAACTCTATCAGGGTTTCCCCATCTCCGCCCCCCCGAGGGACAGTTACCTTTAGGAAGCAGGCTCCTGGAATCCAGATTTGATTTTAGAAATAAAATAAAACAAAAAGCGACAGGCAGAATCCTCAGAACCTTGACCCCTCCCTTGTGCTCACTGCTCGACTCCCTCCCACAGGCAGGCAGGTGCCCCTGCAGAAACCTGCTAGGTGATGGGTTAAACTTGCTTCCACATCAGTCCCTTTCTAAAGAGGGGTTCAATCACCCACCAATCCCAGCCCAGGAGGGCAGAGAGACAGCTCAGGAAGGACAAGCTTGGTAAGACCTCCAGGACACGATCCCTGGAATGCAAAGCAGGCAAGACACCTGACAGTGGGTAGACACTTGACAGCCTACCCCAGTTATCCCAATTTTCTAGTCTTCCAGCTTTTTTCTCCCACAGCTACAAGAACCCCAGGCACTGCAGGGGATTTAGGAGAGAGGCACCCAAAGAGACTCAGAAATGTGAGTGACAGCAGAAGAGTGCTGGCTTCAGGCTATTCCTGCAAGAGAAGGAATGCTCTGGAACCTAAGAAGCAGAACCAGAACACCTAGACCTTCCTGATGCCAAAAGAATTGGCACAAAATAGGGGATGTAAGCACAAATATCATCAGTGGGCTGAGAAAACATATTTTAGAACGCTACTCAAAAGGATTATTTCCAACTGCCAGAGGAGAAGACTTCCAGAAATTTGTGTTAACCTTTCCTTGGCTCTTATTTTCACGACCTATTTGAAGTTGTACTATTATACAACTTAACACAGAACAATATGTTTGCTTTTATATTAGAGCTACTTTTTAAAAATTTAAAGGTGATTATTCTGGGAGTATTAATAATTCAGCTAACCCAAATTCTCAGCTACCCAAGCCAAAGTGCTACTCTAACAATCAGCGTCCAATCAGCTGGTCCAGGCATGGTCTGGAGAGAAACCATCCTCAATGAAGGTGCCGTCAGACATCCAAACATGGCCGAATGACGGACCACGGCTCTGTCACCCACGACCCACAGACTCACGTGAACGCCAGGAAGGTCTCATCTGTGCCATTTGTTGTCAAAAGTTTCCCAAATCAGGCTGTAAGTGCCCAATTCCTTCCTCCTGCAATCACCCATGCCCAGCCTTTCCTGGCGTCCAGATCAGCACCCAGTCTGGTATCCCGCCAGTGAGGCCCCACAGGCAGCGGGAGCTGACTCCACGGTGGCTCAGCCTCTCCCCAGCTGCTGTCTCCGGCTTTCCCCATACTCCCTGCTCTGGGCAGTGGGACGGGACCCAGACCAGCGTTAACTTGCTCCCCTCTGGAAGGCTACACTGTTGTCACACCCTGGAACTTTCACACAAGCTGTGACCGCCTTCCTCAACGGCCCTGCTCTTCCCACCCCTCCCTGGGCCTTTCACTCGCAAACCCCTACCACCTTTAAGACCCTCAAATTCAAGTGTCAGCTGCTCAAGACAGCCTTGTATCCTGCAGCCCTCCGGCCTGCTCTTCCCCTGCTCAGGTCAGTAGCAGCACAGAGCACTGATTAGACTGTAGCCACTGTTGGCTTCTATTTTTAGGGGTTTTTCCATATGGACCATGAATTCCTTGAGGGCGAATGGGGTTTCTTTCTCCTAGAAAATTCGCAGTAGTGAAAAAAGCAACCAACAGATAAAATGGATAGATGGAAACAGCACCACCTTCTCCTAAAACCATCCGGAAACACCTACAGCAGATCTGCCGTAAAGGGCTGTTTCTCAGAGACAGTTACCAACAGACCGTAAACTTTAAAGCACAAAATACTTAAAATCTGGTTGCTCTCTGCCCGTTCTAAATCCCCTACAGGGGAAGAGGAAGGGAGAAGAAAGCTGAGAAAGAATCAGAACCAAACCAAAGTATTAAACAGAAGCTGGTCCTCATCTGACAAGGAAAATCAACCACGCACTTGTGCGCCATACGCCTGCACGGGCACGCGTACAGCTGCAAGTGTACCCACATGAGCATGCACACACACGTGAGCCTCTGCTGCCTTTCTAGCTCTACCAACCAAGGCTTGACAAGGAAAGAGTGGACAGGATGGAGGGCACTGGGCATAGGTTTCAGAAGATTTCCCCCATTGGCACCAGACCTGGAGACAGTCAAGACAAGAAGAGTTTGTGAGTCCGAAAGACCTCCTTCATCCAGAGAGGGGTGAAGATGCGCCTCCCACTGGCCTGTTAAGCTCTGAGCAGTTGCCTGAATCCTAAGAAGTGGTCAGGGGCAATTCTGGGTGAGGGTCCTGAAGGAGGACATGAGAAGACCACCACCCCCATCCCACACCTCCCACCCCCACCCCCAAGCTGGTGACCTTGGCCTCAAATGTGGACAAAAGGAGCGTGAAATGGTTGCAACAGGGATGAGTGAGAGGGAAGAGGGCATGGGGGGGAAGGTGGTATGAGATTCAGGAGGGAGAAAAGCAGGCGGCTATACGCACACACACGCACACGCACACATGTTCATGCACACACCCCCTTCCGAGCATTATCATCAGCCAGGACACAGGGGAGGCTTCAGAGACAGGGAAGGCCAGTGTCAGCAGGCAGGAAGCCCAGGAGCCACCCCATGAAGGAGCAGGAGGCAGAGAGGAAGGAGAGTTGGAAAGAAGGGAAAGACAAGGCAGAAAGGTCAGTCTAGCCACGGACACAGGCAGGCCGACTGTGCTGCTCAGGGTCTGCGAGGGAAGAAGACGATGGTGCTCGCATCCTGACTGAAAGAGGGAGGGGGAAGAGGGACCAAAAGAAGTTGACAAGAGAGAGCAGCAGCAGAGGTGGGACAGAGAAGTAAGAAGCCAGAGGCAAGCCAGAGAAGAGGCTGAAAGGGGCTCAGTATCCTGGGGGGGCCAGGACACCTATGAGGGAGCCTCCGGGAGGGGCTGTTCTAACGTCTCAGTCAGCACCAAGGAGGCCTGGAAGGAAGGGGAGGTGGGTCTTGGGTGCCCATCCAGGCAGGGAACAGGGCTGCTGCTAGCCCATATGGTGCCTGTGTAATCTAAGGGCACCTCCTCCCAAGACACTGCTATTGGAAAACTATCATACTGATTATGTTTGAAGACATTTTTACTGCCATCTGCAGGATTACTTTAGTAATAAATATTCAAATCTTGATCGTCTATGGTGCACACACGGCACCCTCGTGCAGCGTGCAACCTGTACCACTGTCCACGCCAGGCCGGGCTGGGAAGGATCAGGGCTATGAGCCTCTGGCCTGAGCACCAGAGAGAAGTCGGGAAGACCTCTTCCTTCCCTGGCTGCTGGGTACTTTGAAAGGATAGCGTTGCCCAAGCAGAAATGAGAGAGACGTAGTGAAGGGATCCTGGATGTTTAAGGGAATAGTCA
This sequence comes from Smutsia gigantea, assembly GCA_032199065.1. Lineage (NCBI taxonomy): Eukaryota > Metazoa > Chordata > Mammalia > Pholidota > Manidae > Smutsia > Smutsia gigantea. The sequence continues at coordinate 71,766 of JAVSCE010001356.1, read as the reverse complement.
GGAAGCATAGCCAAGGGCTGCACTGTTTGGTATAAGGATTCTTGACTCAGGGTCTAGGGAAGGAGCTGAGACCGCAAGTTTCTTTCCCATTCGTAGTGTCCCCTATGCTCAGTGTGTAGGGACAGAGACGTAGGATGCCATCCAGAGACTGGGGTTCTCTGGCACCTTCAAGTGTTCTGACCATGGTTCAGACAGCATCCTGCCCATCTACAAGAGAAGGGGGCCTCTCTAATCCTCCTGTCGTTCCAGGGGTTGCTGGCTGGAGGATCCAGGGAGGACAGAAGAGACGGGCGGCAGGGAGAGCGGGCGAGGCCAAGGGAGAGCTCACCTTCTGCGCGCCTGAGAAGGCGTGGCAGTGACATGAAACATTAGATCACATGGCCTTCTCATCCGGCCTTAGCGTGCCTACACATCTGCACAGAGAAGGAGAAGAGGTTGAGAGGAGAAGGTAGGCAGAGCAACAGCACAGAATAAACCCAAACGGCCATGGCGGACAGAGAGAGCACAAGACAGACAGACAATGAGGGAGTGGGCAGAGAGAGGAAAGAGGGGGCGGGGTGGGAGAGAACAGCTGAGACAGAATAGGGGAGAGAGCAGCAGGAGAAGGCTGGGCAGAGGGTGGGGAGGTGCGGCAGCGCCCCCATCATGCATTTCAAGACAAGCCACTCAGACTCCATGCGGAGGGTGGGAAATTTGCTTGAGCTCAACCATGTGACCTTGACAGGTCCCTAGCCCAAAGCCACGAAGGCCAAGCCTGTGGTCTGTGGTCATAGCAACCTGGATGCTATGCTTCTGGGATCCAACCTGTGAGGGGGACCCGAGGGAGGGGCTTCTGCTGTCTGAGCTAAGCCTGGTAATGAAAAGATTCAAATCTCCAGTGTCTGCAGCATGAATGGTGTTCTTTAGTAGTGATACTCTTGTGCAGTGGGGAACCTGCACAACTAGACTTTAACCTCAGGCCTCCATGAGCAAAACTGGGCTAGGACATTTGAAGGGGCTCACAGATGCCCACCTGCTCCCTTCCTCCCTCCAAGGGGTTGAGCTTATGTCCAGGAACACAGAATGCACAGTAACCCCACACAGGGGTCTCGGGCAACAGGACCCAAAGGGCTGTGGATAGATTTGCTAAATCATGCCCATGAGAGAGAAAGGTGGAGCTTTTGATGCCTTTGTAAAATAGGCCAGTGAAGACGGGAAGATACCTCCCTAGGTCTGCCTCCTTAAAGGAAGCCCAGCTGCTCTGTTAAAGCATGTGGCTTCAATAGACATGAGCATGGAGGGGCTTCTGCCCGCTGCACCTTCCAGGCCTCCAGAACCCCCCTGAGTTCATGCAGGCAGCCCTTCCTGCTTAAGCCAGTCATCTGAGTCCCAGAAGGTGAGCTCTTGCCCAATTTTCTCACAGTAGAGGAAGAAGAGAGAAAGAGCAGAGGTAGGGTGGGAGAGGAGCTGAGCAGGAACACCGCACCACACTGGCCCCGGTGGCTGACTCCACCAAAGTGACGGGCCGTTAGGCCCTGCTGCTGAGGAGAGGGGGGAAGAAGGGGGGCAGGAACACATGGTTTGGGGTCTGGCATGAGGTGTGCTGGGCAAGAAAGGAGCAGGGGGCCCCGGGTACCTTCTGGGCTCCAGAGAAGGCGTGGTAGAAGCTGGACACGTAAGTCATGATGGCCTTCTCATCCGGCCGGGCGGTTCCGACGATGTCTGTCAAGAGAAATCTGGAGTTAAAGCCAGCCGGTGAACACACGATGCACTTCCTGATGTGATGGGGAAAGAAGCTCGCCGAACCACCAAGGCTTCTTGCCAAAACGCTGAGCCTGAGTCTAACCAGCTCTGGTATCAGCTTCCACTTCAGGGAGCTGAAGAGGTAGAGGTGGACTTGTGCCCCGAGGAAGCACACAGACAAGCCCAGGATAAGCAACATTCCATGACACAGCTGGCCCAATTTCTGCAACAAGTTCAATGGCAGGAATCAAAGGGGTTGGAGGGAGGAGAGAAAGGCTACGGATTATAAGAGACATAAGAAATATATAAGCTAAATACCATGTGTAGACCTTGTTTGGATCCTGATTAAAACAAACCAACTCTATAAAGAAACAACTGGGAAACCTTGATTTTGAACTGGGCAGATATATCAAGAAATTACCGTTAATTTGCTAGGTGTGAAATCTGCTTTATGGCTGTCTAAGAAAATCTTTCTATGGCATATATTCTGAAATATGAAGAGGTGAAATGCTGTGATATCTGGGATTTCATTAAAAGATTTCAACAAAGAAAACAAAAACGGAAAAATGTCACAAAATCTCAGTAATTGTTACATCTGCATAATGGCTATGCATAAATTCATTATACTATTTTCTCTGCTTTTACATGTGTATTTGAAATCGTTTGAAAATTCCCCTAATATAATTCTGAAATAAAGAAGGCTACTAGTGTGGTGAGGGTAGCAGGGAGCAGAGGCGGAGGGAAGTCCCGGATGCCACCACAGTCCCTCCTACCCCCACAGCACCTGTCCTGCCCCTCAGGCACACTTCAAAATGACGCCTGAGACACTGGGGTCAGGGAGGGCACCAGAGGGAAGGAGACCAGGGATGCCAGGCTTGTACCAGGGGGCAAGGGCAGAGGTGGAGGGAAGAAGACCCAGACGGAGGCAGCCAACCAATCCATTCATGGCACATGGGCCTCTGTGTGTCCCCAGGTGTCCCCCTAGCGCCCAACCTCTGTCTACCCCCATCAGGCCACTCCTCATGGTGAGAGGTATAAGGCCGGGTCCAGTGGCCTGAAAACCTGAGTTTCCAGCTCTAGGACCCCTTCTTTGGTAAGGATGCTCTTGTGTCAGACCCCAAACCTGTCCCCATCCACATGGCCTGGCCAGCAAGGTCTGGGACACACAGGCTTCAGCAAGACTCAGAAGAGTCCACACTAACTTGGCCTCTCCTTCTCCACTTGGCATGAAGCCACTTCCTCTGGCTGAATCTGCTGAGCAAGCCGGGTCTCTACCAAGGGGGAAGTCCAGGCATGGCTCTCTAGACCCTCCTTGTAAGGCAGGGGACAGGGCGAGTCCAGAGCTGCCACGACCTGGTGTCAAGACCAAATGCCTCTCCAGCCCCTGTCACAGCTAGGGCACAGTGGACCCCTAGGCTCAGCAGTCTACAAACCACCCAGAGCTCGGAAGGTTGGGCAGTGTGCCTCTGCAGGGCGCCCCTCAGCAAGGGGGAGCCCCCCACCTTGGGCAGGAAGGAGGCAGACAACAAAGGGGTTCAGGGTATGCCAGTCCAAAATATGCCACTTTGACATAAGATTTATTTTGACCTGAAGTCATTTGAGTCCCCAAAATCCCTTTCAAGGAACTATGGAACCCTAAAAGGCAGGTGACGCCGGCTCCCTAAAAGAGGTCCCGGCCACCAGGCCTTCTCCCTCCCTCATCCAGCTGCTGGGGCCCACCCCTCCTGGCTCCTGGATGGCAGCAGGAGGAAAGCTGGGGGGCCAGCAGCAGAGAGCCTTTACCTTCAGCATCCAGCATCTTGGGGATGTCCAGGTACTTCTCCGCCACATCAAAGGCTGTGTTCAGATTTGTGAGCGGGTCATCCTAGAGGGGAGAGGAGGAGGCAGTCAGACAGCGAGAGGCATGACAGGTCACTGGCTGCCCCATCTGGGTGATCTCCAAGACTGGGGCAGAGGGGACTTCTACGGTCGCCACCTCCCTGCTCTGGCCCCAGGCTTGGTCCCAAAGGGCCACCTCTGGGCACAGAAGGCTGGCCTCACTGCCAGTACTCACTGGCTATGGGTTTAAAACACCATCTTTTCTCCTCAAGCTTCAGTTTCTTTGTCAGAGAAATGGGGTGAAGAATATTGGTCTACAGCCCAAGAAAGAACTGTTAAGAAGTATGTGCTGAGAGCAGGGCACTGGTCTGGATGCCATTAGTCTTGGCTTCTGGTTTCAGCCCTGCCTCCAGCCAGTGGGCCTTGTGGGTAAGTAATCTGACCTCAGTTTCCCCATCTGTACTCAAGAGTTAAGTCCATTTGATGCACACATTCCATGAAATTTTGGGGCACCTTCAATTTCTTATTTCTACTACTTTCTTAAGAAAACTTACTGGGGATCGGCAAGGATGTGGAGAACTTGGAAACCTGGGTACCGCTGGTGAGACTAAAATGGTGCAGCTGTTGCGGAAAACAGTGTGGAGAGTCCTCGAAAAGTAGAACATGGAACTACCACGTGAGCCAGCAACCCCACCTCTGGGTATCTGTCCCGAAGAATTGAAAGCAGGGACTCAACAGACACCTACCCCCATGTTCACAGCATTTATTCACAACGGCCAAAAGGTGGAAATGACCCAAATGTCCACTGGCAGAAAACTGATACATAAAATGTGGCCTAGCCATACAATGGAATATTGTTCAGCCTTAAAAAGGAAATTCTGACATGTGCCACAACATGGGCGAACCGTGAAAACGGTATGTTAAGTGAAGTGAGCCAGTCACAAATATTGTGTGGTCTCACCTATTCCCGAGTAGTCAGATTTGTGGAGACAGTAAGGGGAATGGTGGCGGCCAGGGGCCGGCAGAGGGGAACGCAGAGTGATGCTTCAATGGGTTCAGGCTGGCAAGACAGAGAGTTTGAAAGTGGGTGGTGGTGATGGTCGCACAATGGGAATGTACCTATGCTGCTAAACTGTACAGTTAAGAAAGGCTGAAGTTTTTATGTTATTTATATATTTTGTGTTTTTATGTATGTTTTATGTTACATGTATTTTACTGCGACTTAAATAAAATTTTTTTTTAATGTGCAAAAACCCCACAACCTACTTGGGGGGGAAGTTCCTTGCTGGACCTCCAGCTCTATTCTTGGTCCCCCACACTAACTTGTCTTTGTTAGTTTTGTCAGCCCAGGACTCAGTTTCTCCATTTGCTAAGGTGAGATCACACAGTAACAAAGGGATTAATACATTCATTTGGGGACACTTTCAGGAAGAAATTGCTCAAAATAAAGAAGGTGGAGTCCTGGAAAAGTCTCTGACAGCTTCCAGAATGGAAAACACTGCCAAGGTCATTTCCGACTGGGGCTTTAAGCAGTCCTCAGGCGCTGGGTGTCACCTGCCTGCCCCACTCCACTCCTGGGACTGCCAGGTGCCGTGCCACGCCCACCTAAGGCTGCCGTGGGAGGAGGGATGGGCTTCCCGGTCAGAGCCCCGCGGCTCTCCCATGTCCAAGCACCAGCTGGCTCTGGCAACCTGTGCTTCCGGGAAGTATTCAGTGGGACCAGGTCTGTGCCAGCATTTGGGCTGGGGTTTACTGGTGCTACTGAATTAAAGAGAGGGGGGAGACTGACTCAGCAAAACAGGGAGAAATGAAAACGTACAAAGCAGGATGGAGGGTAGGGAGAGAGCCAGCTGGGCATCAGACAAAGGCCCCTGGACTCTCAGCCCCAAATGGCTGGGTCACAGCCAGCTCGGCCCCACTTGGCATGGGGGTGGGGACAGCTGGGGCTGCTGCCGCCCCAGCACACCCAGCAGGGACACAGATTCTTGCACACCTGTCACCAAAGCACATCAGCCAAATAGGAGGTATGCGAGGATGCCTTTAAAGGAAAATAATCACTACCTCTAGGATCACCCACCTCGGCACTGTTTGATTTGGCCACACAGCTTTCAGGTAAGTCAGGGGCTTTCTCAAACTCATGCTTTTCACTGCTAGGCAGCTGAGTTAGAGGGCTGGGACCTCCCTACCACATAAGAGGTTAGTTTGAGAAGGGCTGGCCCCTGTCCATGCACACCTGGACACAGCCATGCTCCTCTCCTTCAGCATGTGGACCCTTCCAAGTAGGCAGAGGCCCCAGCTTTGGTCCAGTTTAGGGTGAGCAGAGGGGATGGGAATCTGCCCGTTTCCTCCCTCACAAGCCCTGTTTGGCAGCTCACTCCCCACACCCTGGCAACAGAGGACCTGACGTCACCATGGGTTGGTGTCAACATCAGGCCTTGCTTCTGGGGGCACAGGCGAAGTGGGGGCCTTCCCTGAACACTGTGCGCTCCAAACGTCAAGGTCAAGTGAAGTAATACAAGAACAGTCATTTCTAGAAGCCACCTTGCCAAGAAATTCAATCACAGACAGACAACATTCCAGCCAAGCTCCAGACAGCAGGTGGGGGCATGGGGAGGGCTCCAGGGGCAGGAACATTTCCAGCCTCCTGGGACTGGGGCAGAAGGAAGATGGTGCGAGTGTCCTGGACAGGCCACCCTAAGGTCTAGGCCAGGCTCCTTTAACCAACCTGGACATAAAGAACCACCACAAGGCTAGAAATACAGCTCCCGCCTCCAGGTCTGCCCCTCAACATCCCTGCCCCCCAGTAGCTTCCTGCCAAACACATCAATGAGACCAAGCAGAGGCAAAGAAAACCTCCAGCCAAACTTCAGAAATGAGAGAAGCCAAATCTATGGTGAGAACCTGCCCAGGATTTGGACTTGGATGGGATGAGATGCCTCTAAGGGTATGAAAAATCACAAATTATGAGAGTAATCAATTTCCACCTTATAAAGCCTGGAAAAGGAGAATGGGAAACGCGACTCTTCCATCACCCTAAGAAAATTGCTGCAGTGGTTCCGGTGTTTTCCTGGTGGGCTGTTCTCGTCGACAAGGACACACATGCTGGCATTTATGGTAAGAAGGAGCGGTCCTACAGGAGGCCAAGCCCTGCCCTTCCCCACCCATCCCCGCCCACCCCCTCACCAGGGACCAGTGGCCAGCAGCTGGCAGTGGGCAGACAGGGGAGCGCACGTTACCTTCCGCAGCTTCCCGTAGTCAATCAGCTCAGGCCGATGTCGGTGGATCAAAGCACAGAAGCCAAGGCCATCCTTCCAGCTGTGCAGGGAGAGAGACGTGAGGCAAGCTGGTGGGGCCAAGCAGTGGAGGGGCACAGGGGAAGGGGGGAGTCCTTCTTTTTTCCAGAGTGAATACACAATGTTTCACAGCAGGAGTTAGGAGAAGACAGGATGAAAGGAATGTTTCTTCCTGCCACCAGGCACTGGCGTCAAGGAGTTGTGGGGCTTGGCAAGTTAAGACAGACTCGGCACATCCACCAAGGACTCCGGCCTGTCAGTTCTGTTCAGGAGCCCAGGTTAGAACTTCCTGGACACTCTCCTTGGGAAGCTCCAGTATCATGAACGCCAGCTGTGTATGAGGCAGTAGCCACATCAAAGACACTGCCAGGAGAGAGGGGGCACCTACGGGTCTGTGGCGCTCCCTGCCCATGAGAAGCGACTTCTTCCCCGAGGGCCTCTGCTCTGCTCTAGGGCTGACACCGACCCAGCCAAGGGAGCCCAGGGGCCATGGGGAGGCAGCTTAGGTTCCAAGAGCCCCCCAGCCCACCACCACTCACCTAATGTGGAAGTTCTGGATGTTGACGTTTTTGTAAGGGGCTGTTTTTCTCTGACACCATAAAAGCAGCCCTTCCTTCGCGGAAGTCTCTGTAGGGAGGAGACGATGGGCAGAGAGGTCACAGGGCTGGCTCAGAGGAGGGAGCGGAGTTGGCTCGTGGGAAGTCCCCATGCCCACTCTCTTTTACATGGGGATTCACACAAAGACCCTTAGATTCTAACCAAGCTGCTACCAGGCCATCAAGTCTAACTCCCTGACAAAGTCAGAGAAGTTATCTGAGAAACACAGAAAAAACAAGCTAGCCACGTCACACATTTAAGTAGGAAGATCTCAGCCTTTCAAACTTTCAGAATAGCAATCGCTCCCTTTTATTCAAAAACATGGTAGCAATACAATAAATTGGCAACCTATGTCATGTGGCCACTTTGGAGAGGAGGGTTTGGTCTATCAAATCTGAAGCCCAGGAATCTCTGCACAGAGGCACGTGTGCCCTGTGGAGTGCACACAGCCGTGTGGGAAGAAAGCACTAGGCCTCCTATTCAGATTCAGTGTTCATCTAAAAAATAAGGATTCTTTATATTTAATGCACAGATTGACACTATTGCTGGATGTATCTGATAAGGCAGGCAGGTATCTAAGGAAGCTTCTAGCACCAAAGGGCTGAGAACTGCACCACCTCCATGTATTCACGCCTGTGGATTGCAGCTTATGGTACCCAGAGAAGTGGGTTCATAAATGATCTCATTTACTTTCAATTCACAAAATGGACTTTATAAAATGATGTGAAATGACTCCTGCAAAGATAGTATAAAAATTCAAGCACAAGCAAACAATAAAAAAAAATCAGTAAAGCTAATGCTTCTACTCTTAGTTCAAGCTCTTCATCAGCGATAAGATTAAAACAGTGACAATTTAATCAGAGCTGACAAGGAGTGTGCCCAAAAGAATCCCAACTCATCAAGAAGGCAATTTGAAAATGGATTTATATCCACCATTACTAACAAAAGCCATGCCTTATGTGAGCACTACGGGCATCTTTTGACCACTTCAGCCCTGAATACCAAATATCTATAAACCAAACTTAGACTTTCACATTGCTGTATCAAGGATCAAACCAAGAATTCCATAACAAAGCAATTTAACGCACATTGTTTTCTTTAAAAAAATTACTTTGAATAAAAATCTATAAAGTTTCTGGGCTATTAAAATGAATAAAAAATATTTTAAAAATATCTCTACTGCATCTTTTTAAAATTTGTTTTTCTTATGTGAATAGCATGTTCATATTATATGTTTTTATAATATGAATGGAATTACATAAACATGATTTGTTTTAAAATAAATACACACACGTCAGACATAAAACTCAAAAACTGCTAGAGCGTCGAACCAAAAGTTTAGAGATCAGGGCTCTGACCATGGCAGCCTCTTGCAAATCTGCAAGGCGGCCACCAGAGGGTGCTATGGGAGCAAACTGGAGGGCCTGGGGTAAACTGCACTTTGGACACTCCCTCCTGGCTGCTATTCCCCTATATTTGTGAATTTAACACCCCAAGGGCCAGATGGAGGTTCCAGTACACTTCCCCACAGCAACTTTGGGTTGTCCCAAAGTGAGGGGGTTTCCCTGAGGCCAACATACCTGTGGGAAATAGCACCCCACACAGTTCTTACTACTCTACAGACTAGAAGGGAGGCAGTAGGTATCAGCAACTGGTCAGAAGCTCAGGATGTGGTCCATGAGCAAGCCCCCATTGCCCAGGTCAGAGGGTTCTCCAGGCTGAGCCCAGGGAAGATGTCCTGACAGTGAAGGCAGAGGAGAGGTAGGGGCTTTGGACAAAAGGAACAGAGCAGGAGACCTACCTTCTACAGAGATGTCCTGGATGGCAAAGCGGAGGATGATGGTCCAGATCATGCCCAGGGTCATTTTCACATTCCCATCCACGATTTCTAGAGGAAGGGCAGCAAGGACACATTAGGACGGGTCTCTGCAGGACAGGTAACATTTCCTGAGCACCCATGTCACTGCATGCTCCATGCAGGAAATCAAAGAACATATAATTCCACTTGTGAGAGAAGTTAGTTATGTTTTAAAAAGTTAGTTATAATTACATGGCACAGATGCCAGGAGAGAAATCTACTTGGGGGTTCCTGGGGGCGGGGCACAAGGTTGGTGTGGTCAATTCTCCTGCATCAGGAAAGGCCACGGAGAAGGGGGTGTCTTAAACCATGACGTATTCACCAGCCAGACAGAGAAGAAGGGGGAGGCTTTCTAAGTTACCGCGAATGTTCTAGAAATTCTGTGAGTTGGGGAACTCAGGGCAAAACAGTCCTCGGAATAGCCATCCACACCCAGAAAGCCAGCACAGCAAGTGACCAACCTAACGAAGGTTTGTAAAATGCCAGCTTGAGGGATCCACTAACTCACAGATCAGCTTCATGCCATTAGTTATTAAGATACATGTTTTTAAGAAATCAAACAACAGCTTCAAAATGACTTCTAAGAGATAACCCGCTGAATTCAGTCAAAGCAGCACTTTTTGGACTTAAAAAAATTGCTACAAATTCTAAGAAGTTATTTTTTATTTTTATTTTTCCTATACCAGGCCCAGAGGCCAGGTATATAAACATAAGTAACTCCCATCTTTAAAGAGCCTAAGATATGGGGCCATTTATTGTCTTGCAGGCTGAGCAGATGACAGTCAAATGTAGACTCCTTATACTCCCCTGCTTCCAGACTAGGAGACAGTAACCCTGCCCCATGGTAAGGCACTCTCACGGTTAAGAGTTAGACATTTAAATAAATATCTTACCTTTTACTACCTGCAATGCTAGTTTTGGGGGAGACCCACCAGAACCATAAGAGGGAGAAACTTCCAGAGATGCCTGATTCTCTGAGCCCATATTCATTAGGGTTTGATTCCCACAAACCCCTTAAACAAGAGTGGATTCCATTATGGAAATTACATTCTAAGATCTTACCCCCTTCCTCAAAAGTCAGAACAAACTTGCCTGCTGCTGGGTGACCAACGAGGCACACGGCACTAGAACTGATTCTCAGGGGGTGGGGGGGGCAGCTGACGCTGTCAAGTCTGCTGCAGGGCGCTGAGGAGGAACAGTGTCCACGGTGGCCATGGGATAGATGTAACTTCCTGTTAACGGGTGGGCTTAAATGCCCCTCCCAGAGCCCCAGACCCCAGTGGGCAGAGACTCAGTCAGAGGGCCTGGGATAGAGCCAGGGAGCTATGGCGTCACACAACCACCTTCCTCAGCTAGAACAGCCAACCAGCGCACACTCAGGACAGTGGAGGCCGTTCGTCAGTTAAGAATCAGCTCACAAAGGTTTGATATTTTAAAAATGCCCTTTCATTTGCAACTTCCAATGGTTTCACATCTGCAACATTCAAAGAGGTCCCATAGTTTGATAAGAAAAAGTCTAAATTCACAGTAAGTGGGGAAAGCCATGAACAGACAGTCACAAAACATGAAATACAAATAACCAACTCAAAAGAATGTTTAATCTCACTTGTAATTAAAGAAATAAGATATATTTTCCCAGCTGTTAAATTAGCAAACTTAAAAACCAAGCAAACACACAGCTTGATGGTAACAAGCCTACCGCTGTGGCTAGGAGTGTAAACTGGTTGACATCTCTTTTTCTGCAAAATAATATGTTAACAGGGAGCAAGCATATTGAACTTGCTCAACCTTTGACAGTGGAGTTCTGCCTCTAGGAATCTACCCCTGGCCAATGATATGAAACACAGAGTAAGGCCCCAAACTGGAAACCCTGGAAATGTAAAAGGTACAAGGCGTGACTGAATAAATCCCAGACCCTGTCAGCCCTCTGCTCAAACCTCCTCGGCTTCCCCCCATACCTGGAGCCAAGGTAAGGTGCTGGGGGGGCCCTCAAGGCCCCTCCAGACCCTCCAGTCACTCGGTCTCCCTGCTCTTCCTTCCCTGGACATCCACCTGGCTTGTCCCTCACCTCCCTCCTGTCTCCACTTATCTCCTCCTTGAGACCTTCCTTGATCTCCCACTTTTCTCCCTGCTTTATTTTTCACCATCTGACAGATGGATGGATGTGTAAATTTTCTCTCCCCCCTTCTAGAACATAAGCTCCATGAGGGTGACGATTTTTCTGTTTTGATACTCTTAGAGCCCAGCATAGTGCCTGGCACAGAGAAAGCCCCCCATCGTCATGTGTTGGATGGATGGATGGATGAACACTAGAAGGCAGACATGCGGCCCAGGGCACAGAACAGTGCTCAAGCTCAGACACCTCTAGGGCAGACCCAGGTCTGTGACAGAGCACAGCTATGCTCATCAAATAGATGATTAACACAGCCGTTAAAAATTTACCAGTTTTTAATGACTTGGAGAAATCTTTATAATATGGAAGGTGGAAGAAGCATGACATTTTACAGACAACGTTTCACATACAAGAGGGCATTTTTATGAAGTCTAGAAGAAGCTCCGCTGCCGCCGGCCTTTCCAGGAGTGGAGGCTGCCCACGGCCCCCTCCACAGCCCTGTGGCCCCCTGCCACCTTCCACTTTGAAGGCCAAATGCCTGGGCCCGCCGCTGGCCTTCAGCTCCGTGCCCTCTGGCATTGAGGGAGACAACGCTAATTCTTTTTTGGGTCTCGCCAACTTACTCCTCTCATCCTTCCCCAGAAATCCTCCCGGGACTTTTACCTACTGAGCTCTCACTCATACCAAAATCTCCAGAAAACAGGAGCCACTATAGGTAAAGAGAGTGGGTATGTTCAGTTAACTCCCCATGCACCAGCCCAGCTCCAGGGCCCGCCTGCCTCCCTGCCCATCCTTGGAGTGTAACCCTCCCCGGAGGCCTCCTTCCCCAGGCCCCAGAACTCTGCATCCTTTTCCCAGGCATCTCTGTCTAGAATAAGGACCCATCTCATGGGCAACCTCATGTCAGGGGGCTGCTGGGAATGCTGGATCCAAAAGGGGAGTCCAGGGTCACAACTGGGCCCTGTGGGGAAAAGTATGGTGACAGATTAACAACTTCTGCCACAGGATGGAAAGAGGTGGGGCGTGTGTCTGCCACTGCCGGCCCACAGCTAGCTCCAAAGCTGGCCACAGCCAGCACCTATTCAGAACCTGCTTCTCCCCTGCCCCACCTCCAGGGAGGCAGTCATCAGCATTATTCAGAGGGTAGAATGAAGAAATGACCCAGCATCTTAGTACACTGATGGACAGTGACTGCATTGGGGTATGGGTGGGGACTTGATAATATAGGTTAATGTAATGACCACATTGTCTTTTCATGTGAAACCTTCATAAGAGTGTATATCAATAACACCTTAATAAAAAATATATATTAAATAAAAAAAGAAATGCCCCAGGACAGAACCTAGCCCCCAGGGGATCACCCCCTTCCCAGGCCAGTACTTTAGCTACACCACCCACCCCACCACTTTGTCCTGAAGACAGATACTAAATCGTGGGGACCACCCCAGGCTCCTGGCACCCAAAGCTATCAAGCCTTCACTGCCCAAAGAGCTTAAAAACTCCTTCCAGGTCCTCTCATCTGGTTAAATCTCAACCACTCACCCAGGGCAAATCTCAATTTTATGAGATCTGGACATTCTAGAATCAAGTATCCTGCAAGAAATTGTAAGGATCTATCCTAGCCTCTCCTGATGTACGAAGTTCCTTGCCTCCAGCCTCCATCTGAACCACTTTGGGAGAAAAGAATGCATGCCCTTCCCAGAGCACCGACTCCATTCCCTGAGGCTGTGTGTGTTGTCCATGCTCGGCCTGCCCATAGGATCTCCTCTGGGCCTGGTTCTGCCCAGTGGGGCCGACCAGAGAGTCCAGTCTTGCACAGCATGGTAGTCCTTCAGAGGTCTGGCTTTCGCTCCTGCTGGTCCTGGGCCCCACAGCACATCAGCCCAGGATGTTTCCCAGTTAGGAAAACCAGCATCATGTCCTCCAACCCCAAACCCCACCCTTAGGAGAGCCCATTCCAGGACATCGGCTCCACTGCCTTTTATTTTATAGTCTACAGCAGTAAACTTCATTTCATCAAAATAAGTAAAACCCATCTGGGACCTCACCCAGTTTCCTGGTGCAGCAGAGCGGCCATCCTGGCAGGATGTTGACGGCTCAGCTTGAAACGGAGATGATTTCAAACTGGGAGGCCTCAGCCTAAAGGGCTAGCCCCCCAGGGTAATTAGAGATAAGATGAGGAATATCTCTTTTTAAAGGAGCCTTTAAAGGAGATTTAAACATCTTTAAAGAGGAGAGCCTGGGCTAAAGGAATGGGAAACCCGCAGCCAGAAGGTTAAGTGAATTCCCAGAAGACTGGAGATGCCGGTGGGAGTTTACGCCACCAGCGTCTGTCTTTGCCCCTTGCCCTCTGGAGAGTAAGCACAGCCAACTGACCTGCCACTGCACGGAAAAGTCGCCATGAGAGCTCTGTCCTAGGCACCCGCAGGGGAGGCAGCAATGCCTGAGATGTTGGGAAGAGGTTCAGACCTCAGCTCTGGAGCCTGAACCCCCAGATTTAGTCCTGGCTCTGACATGTGGGAGCCATGTGCCCAGAGCCTGTGCTCAACTGCACTCCATGCTTCCACTCCAGCAACTCTACTAAGCCTCACTTTCCTTGATCCTAAAACGTGGCTGGGGACACCCAATTTAAGGCCTGTTCCAGGTGGAAGGGGATAACCCATTCAAGGCAGCCTGTCTAGACAGGCACAGACCGGCAACCAAATGCCATCTCTGCCACCTTCCCCTTCCCTCCTCCCTTTTGGAGCACAGAGTCTTAAAAAAATTTTTTTAGGTAGTTGATAGATTTTCCTTTCTAAAAATCTGGATTTTTTTGGCTACTTTTGAAAACTGGAAAACCTAGCGATGCTAGACCTGTATTCACACAGCAACAATCGAGTAAATCTACATGGCAGCTGTTCTGTTTAGAAGGACGTGCTCTCCCCAGTTCTCCACAGTCCCCACCCACCCTCACTGTCCACCCATGGCTCACACATCTTTTACTTCCTGCCCCAGTGGGCATCTGAGCTGGCACCAGACCACCTGAGCGCCATTTTCTTTGGCTTCCCAGTCCTGCTTAGTCGAAACTTTTTCTGCCAAGTCTTTATTCCTTCTTAATAGAACACACTGTCTTCTTATTAAAGGGCAGGGAATATTTTTCCACTCACAAAGCAAAACACCCTATGTGCAAGTTTTTCAGACATTTACTGAACACCTACTGTGTGTGTATCGTGCTGCTAGGAGCTGGGCCACAAGGATGTAGAAGGCATGGTCTCTGTTCACACTGAAGGCATGAGGGAAATATAAAGCTCTGCCTTATACCTGCCCCAAGCGCTAGCCTGAGTCCCTCCACAGTAAGTCAGGAGTCAGCAAACTTCCTGTACGGGGCCTAATAAGAAATATTTTCAGCTTTGCAGGCCATTCGGTCTCCATCTCAGCTATTCAACTCTTACCAGTTTAACAGAAAGCAGCCACAGAGATTATGGAAACGAACAGGTGTGGCTGTGTACCAATATTTACAAACACCCATGTCAGCCAGATTTGGCCCTATGGACTGTAGTTTTCCAACCCCTGTGCTGAAGTTTCTCAGTTTCTCAGCAATACAAAATCCCTCATTTTCTAGAAAACAGAAAAGCCAGGGTGGGGTGGCATGGGAAGGGGGGTGCACAGCTTTCAAGTCATCAATGAGAGAAGAGATCTGCTCCTATGGAATTCCTGGAGCAAGTCTCCCACCCTCTTCCAGGCAAGGCCACTCTCTGAGGCAGTTCTTTGGTATCACACAGACCTGATCTGAGCTCTGGCTCTGCTGCTTACTGACAAGGGACCTTAAGCAAGACACTTAACCTCAGAAGGCATCTGTCTTCTTTTCTAAATATGGGAATAATTAGAGCCCTCTCATAGGGCTGATGTGAAGATTATATGAGCATTGGATGCAAAGGTCTTGGGCACCATACCTGCTACAGAGTATGTACTCAGGAGTCACGACCAGGGTTAAACCTTCAATGGATGAATGAATGGAGACTTACTCATCTTTAGATCTCTGGCACCACATGGCAGGTGAACACTTGCTGAATCCATGGGACACAGTATTGGCAGGGCCAGAACATGGTGTTCTATTCTAATCACCTTCAGAGCCACCTCAACGCATCAAGAAGTTGTGCTGCCTCCTTTTAACCATTAAGAACATGCTAACAATGGTTTAAAATGAGCTTTAACATTTTTTCCAAATGAAGGAAAAAGAGTCAAGAAGTTACTCTGCAGGGAGATGCTATTAAGAATGTTTCTGAAGCCTTCTGCACATCAGTCTACCCAGGGCTCCGTGGCTCTGTGTGCCTCAGGGCAGCTTTCGGCCTCCACCCAGCCAGAGCCTGCGTACTCTCCCCAACCACAGAATCCTCCGCTGCAGGAGCCAAGTGCAGCCAGGCTTGTGGTTGAGGGAGGTGGCGGCCCACATATGCAGGATCCCGCAGCTCTAGGATTCAGCAGAAGGGATGCCAAGGCACAACCCAGGAAGTGGGCAGGTGGTTTTCTGGGGGCAGGGCTGCAGATTAGACAGTAAGTGCTGCTATTACATGAAGAATCCACAGGTCAACCAGATGGAGGTGCTGAGAGCCCCACTTCCAAATGCCCCCAGGGATGTGTGGGCCCAGGAGTCAGGGTAGGAAGGACTTAGAGAACCAAGAAAGCAGAAAATCAGGCTCCTTGGGCAAACCAGAGGTCAAGCCTCACTCACCTTCAGCTCCAATGGACACAAGCTTGACCCCCTTGCTGGCTATGAAGTCCAGGGCCTTGTTGACATTGGAGATCTTATGCACCCGCATTTTGCCCCTCTCTGGCTTGGCCAGGCGTTCACCTGAACACAGATAGGGAGGAAAAGAAGGTGAGACGCAATTATCCAGGAGCCAGGGTGGCTCTCACAACACCCTCATCCAGGGCACACCACAAGGTGACGCTCACGTGTGCCGCCCCA
This sequence comes from Smutsia gigantea, assembly GCA_032199065.1. NCBI lineage: Eukaryota > Metazoa > Chordata > Mammalia > Pholidota > Manidae > Smutsia > Smutsia gigantea. The sequence goes on along the minus strand of JAVSCE010001356.1, from coordinate 55,417 downwards.
GCAGGGAACGACAGACAGACAGCAAGTCTACTTGCCTCTTCTTTCTTCCATTTTTCAGATCTAAAATGCTTGCCGCCACTCAGCAATTTGTATTAAGCCCCTGATATATGTCAGGGACCTGGCTGGGTGCTGGATATGGGGTGAAGAGAGGTTTCCTGCCTTCATGTACTTACCAGTCCAGAAGGAGACAGACCTTCAGCAGAGAATCCCACAAATGAATATATACAAATACAAATGAACAAGTGCCATGAAGGATAAATGCTTAAAATAAATGCTTAGAAAGAGGAGGCAGAGGAGGGTGGGTAGGAGAGAGGAGTCTGCAGAGATCAGGGATGGCCTCTGAGTGGGAGGCAGGCAGGCTTCCCCAGCAGGGAATGGTGATTAAGGCAGAAGGAACAGCACATGCAAAGGAACTGAGTTCCTTCTCATCTAGGATGTTCTGGCCTGGGAGGGAGTGTGGGTCACTCGAGTGTACTCTGAAAAAGTTCCTGGGTGTTTTGATGGAGTTGCCTGCAATGTCCCTCTCATTTGAGAACTGCTGCCTCCCGTGGGCATCCTTGGCTGAGCTCCAAGTCATACCCCCCCTCACTCAGCCACTGCCCCCTCCCTCCAGCTGCCCCGTGGGAGCTTCTGCTGCTCAGGTTGCAGGATTAGAAGCTGAGGGAAACGGGGGTGGAGTTGCCGGTCCTCCAAACACTTCACTAAGAGCACTTTTATCCTGAAACAGAGGCATGCAGGCACCTCCTGACATTATCTGAACATTTTATTATGTTCAACATGCATGTCCATACCCAGGGAAGGGACACACAGACTTCCAACTCCCTAAGAGGTCAGGGACCCCAAAAGGCTGGGAACTGCTATCCTAGAGCTTGAAACTCAGCACCCTTGCCCCTGCTGTGTCCTCCAGCCCAGCCTAGCTGCACACCCACCCTGCCAGCCTGGCTGAGAGGGCTCCAGGGGATGGCAGCCATGACATTACAGCAGCACTTCTCCAGGGGTCCCCCAACCCCCCAGCTTCTTGAGGAGAACAGACTCCCTGCTGCAGCTATGATTAGGCCAGCAAACTCCCAGGGAAGCAGCTGGGTTTTTATTATTAAATCAAGAATGTCCACTTGTGGCCCTCCCAAGGCTGTGGCCTCTGCCCAGCCTTCCCAGCAAAGTTCCTGCTGTCCTGAGCAGGTGAGATGCCCAGGGACCCCTTCCCACAGGATGGATGGAGGCAGCACCATGTGCCCCCCAGAAGGCTGCTCCCACTGACGCCCAGCCCTTAGGGCCTACTAAGCCTGAGCTCCCCAGCAGCCCCCGAGCTGTGTACACCAGCTGGAACGGGACTTCTCCACAAGGACACTGGAAGTGGCAGGGCCAGTAAGTCCCACTTCAGTGAGCACAACCCACCCAGAGAACCTGCTAGCGGCAGATCTCCTCCTAAGTCTGTTAGATGTCCTGTTCACAGCAGTTCCCCTGCCTCCTAAGTCTGATCTAGGAGGGCTGGGAATCCACATGTTGACATACAGTCCTGCTGAGTCCGGCAGGGGTGGTCCTGGGAAGACACCTGAAGGGCCTGCAGGAAGCATCTCCCTTCCTTCTCCTGTCATCCTACCCATCTCCAGAGATGCTCAGGAGGAAATGGCAGTATCTCGATGCCTCGATCTCACCCAGCCCCCAAGCCCCAGAAATGACCTGAGCCCACTTCGCCGACGTGTGTGGCCCCCGTCCCCTTGGGTGCAGGCCAGCCCATCCAGGGGGAACACACTGGCGGTTATGCAGAGAGGCCCAGCTCAGGCCACTTGGTCACCCTGATACTTATTGAGCATCACCTATGTGCCAAGGACAGTTCTAAGGACTTGGGACACAGAGCTAAAACCATCTCTGCCCCCTAGGAGCTCAGTGTGGAGTGAGGAAGAAGACAAGGGAGCCAAAAAAGATTATGTCATGTGGAAAATGATACAACAGAGGAATTAATGGGGTGTTACAGGAGCCCAGAGGAGGGAGGCACTCAGGTGGGGGTGGTCGGGGAAGCCTTCCCAGAGGAAACCCCTGAGCTGTGTTTTGAAGAATGAAAAAGAATGATGCCAGGTTTGTTTGTTTAAACCAAGAAATGTTGGAGGAGGAGGCAGGGAAGGACAGTCTGAAAGGCCAAAGGAAAACAGTGTGGCAGGTCCTAAAAAAATTAAACATAATAGAATTACCATGTGATCCAGCAATTCTACTGCTGGGTATGTACATAAAAGAACCAAAAGCAGGGTTTGAAAAGATAACTACACACCCATGTTCACAGCTGCATTATTCACGATAGCCAAAAGGCGCGAACCACCCAAGTGCTCATCGACAGGTGAACAGATAAACACATTGTGGTGCCTATATTCAGCGGCTTATTACTCAGCCTCGTGCAGGAAGGAAGTTCTGACACATGCGACAACAAGGGGTGAACCTGGGAAACACTGTGCTAAGTGAGATAAGCCAGAAACAAAAGGGCAAATACTGTATGTGTGATTCCACTAACACGAGATTCCCAGAACAGTCAAATTCATGGAGAAAGGAGAATGGTGGCCGCCAGGGGCTGGTGAGAGATGAGGCGGGGAGTTAGTGTTTAATGGGGACAGAGTTTCAGTGTGGGATGACGACGTCTGGAGAGGGATGGTGGTGATGGCTTCACAACAGTGTGAATGTCCCTAATGCCTCTGTGTCCACTTAAAAATGGCCAAAATGATAAATACACACATCCATATACAATACACATAAACATACATATACAAAGCCCTTCACACAGATATCACTAGCAAGGGAAATATTAAAAAATATCGAAGGAAAAGGCAGCTGGCGTTCATGCAAAAGCAGAGAGCAGAGCACACATCAACCGGCAAGGACTACACGTCCCTCAGGGTGGCAGAGGGTATGAGGTCTGATACCTTTTTGGGAATAGTTAGTGGAAAATAAAGCAGGTGCCAGCTCACAAAGGATCCTGCAAGCTATGCTGAGGAATGTGGCTGCAGGCTCAGCCGTGGGGAGGCACGAAGGGTTTCAAGCAGGGAACCGCACAGCCATATTTGGGCCGTCGGATGGACCCTCTGGCAGCAGTGTGGATGATGGACTGCAGCGCTGAGAGAGGAGCTGGCGGTGGGGGGGTTTGAGGGCCTCTGTGGCATCATCTAGCTGAGGTGATGTGGGTCCACAGGGACACATGGTAGCAGGGTGAAAAGGACAACAGGGGGAGGAAACAGAATGAACAGAACTTGAAAGCCACATTGGAAAGAGCAAGGGCAGAGCGATCTATGATTCCTAGATTCAGTTTGGAGAGCAAGATCAAGTCCAGAGGAGGAAAAACAGGTTTGCCAGGGCCAGGAGTAGTCTGCAAAATTTTGGTCATACTGAACACCTGGGTGGAAAGGCCCAATGTGGTTCAGCCCTTAAGGGGGGCTTGAGGGAAAAGGCTGGACTGACAGGAGGTCTGAGACTCGCCAGCATCAACATGGAAGGTCACCGACCTTCAAGAGATGGCGGAGGGAAGGTATTCACAAGAAAGTAGAGGTGTGGATTCAAGGGGAGCTGTCCCTCTGGATTTCTAGACATTCCCCAAGCTGGGGGCCAGACAGGGACTAGGATCACCTGGATATGGGTGGATGGGTAGGAGTGGAGATAAGGTTTGCAGATGGTCGGTCATGATTACATTCTTGACCACAAAAATCCTAGTGTTTTGGAGAAGGGGCTTCAGAGACCATCAGTCAAACCCCCTCTTTTGTCAAATGAGGACTCTGAAGCAGCCAGGCAGTGGCTTGTCCAAGGTCACGTGGGTGGTTGGCAGCAGAGCCAGGACCAAACCCAGTCACCTAGTCTGAACCCACACACATCACCCTCAACTTCTTTTAGAAAGTGCCAGAACCAACATCCAAAAGACAAGAAACAACAAATGCTGGTGAGGATGCAGAGAAAGGGGAATGCTCCTACCCTGTTGGTAGGAATGTAAATTAGTTCAATCATTGTGGAAAGCAATATGGAGGTTCCTCAAAAACTAAAAATACCATTTGACCCAGGAATTCCACTCCTAGGAATTTACCTGAAGAAAACAAGATCCAGATTCAAAAAGACATATGCACCCCTATATTTATCGCAGCACTATTTACAGTAGCCAAGAAATGGAAGCAGCCTAAGTGTCCATCAGTAGATGAATGGATAAAGAAGATGTGGTACATATACACAATGGAATATTATTCAGCCATAAGAAGAAAACAAATCCTACCATTTGCAACAATGTGGATGGAGCTAGAGGGTATTATGCTCAGTGAAATAAGCCAGGCAGAGAAAGACAAGTACCAAACAATTTCACTCATTTGTGGAGTATAACAGTGAAGCAAAACTGAAGGAACAAAACAGCAGCAGACTCAGAGACTCCGAGAAGGGACTAGCGGTTACCAAAGGGGAGGGTTGGGGAGGGGGGGGGAGGGGTAGGAGGTAGAAAGGGATTAAGGGGCACTATAATTTGCAATTACCATATAGGTAGGCCACAGGGAAGGCAGTACAGCACGGAGAAGACAAGTAATGACTCTATAGCATCTCAGCATCTTACTACACAGATACACAGTGACTGCGATGGCGTGAGGGGACTTGATAATATGGGTGAATGTTGAAACCATATGTTGCTCATGTGGAACCTTCATAAGATTGCATATCAATGATACTTAAATGAAAAAAAAAAAAGGAAAAAAAAGTGGCCGAACTTAGAAAGCAGCACCTTATCCTGAGCCACAGTGGCCCTGCCCGCCCGGCAAGCCCTTTGCCCTGGCTCTCCCAAGGCCAGTGGCCCACCTCACCTGAGATGACCTCCAGCAGCAGCATGAGCTTCAGTCCATCCCGGAAGTCCTCCTCGATGTTTTCGATCTGTGTCCCCGCTTTTCGGAGGTGGGAGTTGCACCACGCTGTGAACGTCTGGGCAAAGAAAGAAGAGCAAATGATGAGGCTCCCCAAGGTCACAGGGGCCTCAAGGGCTCTCCAGAACTCACCTGCCTCGGGCCATCTTTCCAGATGCTATGAGGCTTTGGTGGATGAAGCTGCACCCTCTTTTAATGCCTCCCCTCTTGACCTTCTTCCACAAACATCATCCCCACCCACATTTAGAAGGGCCGACAATGTACCTCTTAGGTTAGACGGCTTAGTTTCTATCCTCATGGTTATAAGGCAGAGTACCCCAGAGGTAACATATTAAGCCTCACTAATACCTTGGGGTAAATTAGTTTACCAAATCTTTGTCCACTGGGCAGCGTGCAAAGAGAAAGAATTGATAACTGTTGTTGGGTCAGAGTTCAGAGGCATGATGCCGTGATAAGGAGAGAGAAATTTAAGTATCCCAATGTGTATACACGTGTATTTAGAGTATGGGGTAGAGGCACCATAAGCTGCAAAAGTATGAGGAAGAATTCTAGAAAGGGAATCTAAGAAGTCTAAATGAAAAACCATCAGCACTTTCATCAGTAATTTTCTAGTCTGTGGGAGGAGAAAAATAATATTGAAGCTTCTTCTACATTATGCTGATGATCAGGCAGGCCGGCCGTCAACCAAGCTGTCCTGTGCCAATACCACCACCTCGTGGCCCAAGCAAACATGACAAATGAAAGTGTGTGCTTCCCTTTCCCACACCCTCTAAAACTTGATCAAGTGTCTCTCCCCAGCTGTCACATTCCAAGGCAAGAGCAAGAAGAGCTCTCTTGCTTCAGGTCCCACCCATTCCTTGGCAACTCCAGCCTTCTCTGCACAAAACGGCACTCTCAACTACATGGGGACTCAAGAGCCCATGTCCACTCCCCCCAGCAGGGCCAGTGAGCTCTCATCCCACCTGCCCTACAATGATGAGCAGTGTGTTATTCATCACGACAGCAGCGGCCACACTAGAAATACCCTTCCTCCACGGAAAGGTCACCAGGCTCTTGACGGCACCAACTCCTCCTGCTCTGGGGAACAAAAGCGAAGTGGCAATGGAATGCCACACAGGGATTATTAGGGGAAAAGAAGTGGATGCTTAGGTTTATAAGCAAGAGTTGAAGAACATAAACAAGCAGGGGAGATAGCAATCCACAGAGGTGGGGATGTGGGGTAACATTATGACTCCCCCAACTTTGGGCCTCATCTTTAATTCATGTCTCACTAGGAACTTACTAACACAGGATACTTCACTCTGCTTACAAGCTCATCTCCTCTCTGTGGGCCAGCCCACTCCCGTGATGGAGAAGAGGGGAGAATGTGTTATCCCAAAGCATTGGGAAGACTGGCACACAGACTGGAGGCAGAGGACATATACTGATCCCTCGGCCTGGAATGTCCTCTATATCATGCTTGGTTAACTCCCAGTCATCTTCCAAGATAGGCTAAGATATCACTTCCTCCAGGAAGCCTTCCTGGTAGCCACCACCACATCTGAGCTGGGAGCATAGAGCCCACAGCAACCTGCCCCCACTGCATGGTCCTAGCCAGGCCACTTGTCAGCTCCACACCCCGAATGGGCACTCCCGAAGGGATGGACTCAGTGTTCTCCCTAAAGTCTTAGGGAACAGAGTCAAGAACGAGCAGTGAATGGCAGCAAAAATGCCTGCCGTGTGCAGTAGTCATCCCAGTGGAGGTAAAACTGGGCAACTGGGTGAAGAAGCAAGTGAGGAACAGACGTAGGAGGCAGTTCCTGGGAGAGCCAACCACACCTTCAGGAGAAGCTGGATGCTATCAGGCAGGGGCAGGGGGTCAAACAGGCTCCCAGGAACCCTCCAGAAGCAGAAGGAAGCTCAGAGGAAGACGTGCAGCAGGGCAAGAAACGCTCACTGGGTCCCCTTTTGCATTGCCAACCTGGCAGGAGATGAAAGTGTACTAAGCTTTTATTTTCTTGTAACTTTTTTGGGGAAAAGATTACTCAAGAAGTTTTTAATCTGGAAAATAATTTATTTTGCAGCTCCACAGTCTCTCCCAGTTGTCACTTGTCTATGTACTTTGCCCAGGTGTCTTCACACTGTATGTTCCCACCTGGGGGAGGGGCTTCTTCATTTGCCCCCATCTTGCATTTTCCACAGCACCTGGCTCTCATCTCGCCTCTGCCTGGGGTCTTCTACAGACTTGGAGAGGTGGGGGCTGTGGTGGCGGGGTGGGGAGACGAAGAGGGGACTGGATTACCCCAGCAGGTCCGATGTAGCCAGAGTCCCGGTGGGGATTGTCGGCACACCTACAGACGGGGGTTGTGAAATCTGTTTATCACCCCATCGTGGAGAGGGGTTGGGGATGAGAGGAGGTAAAGGCTGCTTTTGTAAAAAGAGACTGTTTTTGCAAGAGGAAAAGTGCTGTTGAAAGCATCCAGCCCCATTTCCTGGGGAAGCCAGGCTCAGAGGCCTGGGAGACAGAAAGGCACCTGTGTTTGCTCAGGTCTCCTGTACAAGGCCCTGGTTCTGAAGCTGGGGACGGCACTTTACTAAACCCCACAAGCCTCTAGGCCTGGCCCCCTCAGCGACTGCCCTGAAGGGGCTTCTGAGCGCCTCCCAAACAGGAAGTTTCCCCCAGCAAGCAGCACAGCCACGCAGTTCAGGCCCAACTAGGAAATGGTGGAGGTGACGCAGTGGTTAACGTGCGCTTCGGGCTGTGCCAGATCTGGAGTCAACACTCAGACCCACTATTGACCAGCTGTGTGACTTCAGATTAAGCTCACTAAACCTCAGTTCCCTGAGCAATAAAATAGGGATAGTGACGGCACTTAAGTCGGGAGGATTAACCCGGAAATATTTTTAAAGCGCCTGCCACTAGGAAGTCCTCAATAACTGGTGAGGAGGAGAAAAACGAGCTCCCCTGACACTTTCCCATGGATGGACCACTGAAGACTCGGCCCGTGGTGCCCCTGGCCCACACACCTCCCCTGCATCCAGCCACCGCCACGTCCCGGCTCCCCGCTGCCAGCGTTGCACTGCCATGCTCCTAACATGACACCCTGGGGCTGACAACTTTTCTTTCTTCCAACTGGTGCTGATGTGTGAGGGATAAGGGCTAAAACTGGTGCAGAAAGCTGGTCATTTTGATGGTGGCCTCATGGCTCACCGGCAGAGGACAGGAAGGGGGCACAAGGAGGGGAGTTTTCAAATCTATAAAATGGGGATAATACCATCTACCAGGCAGGACAGTGATAAGACTGAATAATATAGTAGATTTTACCATTAAAAAAAATTGGAAAAAAATATAACATCAACATATTACTATTGCTAAATTATATTAATAATGATATGTGTTTGAAATACAGTTAAGTAGGCAAGGATTCACTGCCGTTATCATCACTGGCCAAGTTTTAGATTCTAAAAGGATGTCTGAATGATCACCCTCAGCTGGGATCTGGGGTTGGGGGATCACCCCATAAGCATGAGTCAGGAGCAGGGCTTTTCAAGTCAAGCGGCTTTCAGTCTTGATTCGGTGGGAAGGGGTAAAATACAAGACGAGGAAGCACAGGAAGTTTACATGACTCGCTCAGGATCCCTCTGCAGAGCAAGCATCCAAGAGATCAGAAGGATTCGATCACCACAAAGAAACCCCAGATCCAACCATTTCTAGCCCAGCGGTAACCTTGGCAAGTGACTCAACCCAGCTCTGCATAGGCCCTCACTGGTAAAACGGGGGTAATAATAGCACGGGGGTGGCTGGAGGATTCAGTGGGATGACCCATTCAAAGCACTGAAGAGAGGGCCTGCAATGAGGCGACCACTCGATGATTACCTATGACCACCGTCAACAAAATAATAAGAGTTGCCATTATTACGAGTTCTTGCTGGTCAACACAGTTCATCAAAGAATGTTAGCACTTGAAGAGATGCCAGGCATCACCCAAGTCAAACCCTCACTTTACAGCTTAGGACTAATGGATCAGAGAGGGTGAGTGGCTTTTCCCAGGCCACAGAGCCAGGTTATGTTCACAATCCCAGCCTCCTGACTCCAAGTCCTACACACTCTGGGCTCCACCAGGACGTAGTGGATTTCAGGTACGGGTATGGGATGGGCTGAATCTTGTGGAGTGCCACTGAAAAGGAGTCCCTGTGAAGTGGAAACACCACCAGATGGAAACTGGGTGACTCTAGTCAGCCTTGGCACAAAGAGTCTGAGCTGATGGAACATCAGGAGAGCTGGCGTGGGCGGGGCAGCCTCTCTGGGGGCAGCACAGTGCAGAGGCGAGGGAAGCAGAGCCCGGAAGCAGGCAGATGGTGATCTAGAGGTTGGGAGATCTTTCTGGATGTGAGCAGACAGAAACATGTCTGTAAGAGGAACTGGGGCTCTTCCGGTGAGAAAAAAGAGGACTTGGGGCTCACCTCAAATATCTGAAAGACGCTGCCAGGGATGAGTGACTAAACTTGGGCAGCCCCAAGCCGAACAAGGCAGGCAGCAGTGGTGAGGAACAAGGGTTCCAGGGCGAGACTGACTTGGATCCAGTCCCAGCTCTGCCTGAGTGACCCTGGGCAAGGGGCTTCACTTTTCAATCTGTAAAATGGGTATAACAGAACCTATCTTGAAGGGAAGTAAGGATTAACACAGCACCACATGGCAACTCATAAGTACAATCGCTGACACAAAGGCTCAATAAATGGGAGCTGCTGTTATTAGGATGAAGGCAGGAAGCCTCGGAGGAGACGAGATCCAGGGCAGACCAAGAGCTGGACGCACAGTGTGTTCCCTGCCCAAGGCACACGCTTGGTGAGGGCGCTGGGAAAGAACTCAAGCACCCACTGAGGGCTGGGCTAAGTGACGTTCCTTACAATTCTGATTCTTTGAGAGACTGAGGCAGCCCTTGAAAATGTTGGTTTAGAGATGTATTTGAAGAGTTCAGTTGCCAATAATCACACTTAAATGTCAGCAGTGTTTCTCAAACTCAGAAGTATTGAAATTTCAGGTCGGTCACTTCTTTGCTCGGGGCAGAAGGGTGTGTATACATGTCATAAGATGGTCAGCACCACCCCCAGGTCCTACCCACTGAAGGCGGGTGACATACCCCCCATCTCGAGTTGTGACAACCAAAAATACCCGTTTGTGAGGAGACAAACCCCTGTGCCATAAATACTAACAGCAGCAGCTACTATCTCTTCAGCACTACGTGTTAGAGCCTCTTCAGAATGTCTTCCCTCCTCGAACTCATTGAACCTTCACCACAATACTGTGAGGAGAGGCCAGTGTTATTATTCTCCCCAGTTTACAGATGAGGGAACTACGGCATGGAGAGGTTCAATAAATGGGCAAAATGGAAAAGTGTAAGAAAAGCGGGACTGCTTTAGTCCTCACCTCCATGTGAGCTCATGGACAGTCTCTCGGGTTATCTTTTGTTTCTCTTCTTGGAAGAGCAACCTGCGTACAGGAAAATGATCGCGAGTATGCAGGCTGATAAATGGCAGCTAGAACAGGGTCTCAGCAACGGGTGGGTAGTAAAGGGATAGAGGAAGCCTCTCCCTGGCTCCACATGGGAACATGGGCCCTCAGTTGCCAGAGCTCCAGTGGAGAGAAGCCAGAAATTTGAGGACTTTTTTGAGAATCCCCTAGTTTTTCAATGTTGGTACAATTTAAAATAAGACATGCCACAAGCCACCCCCCCTGCCAAAAATACATCAATAAGATAAATCTGAATTAAGACTCACAGAGTCTCTGGTTCCACAGTGGGAAAATGTGAAATCTTTCTAAGTCTCCTAACAAAAAAAGCTATACACACAGGATGTACAGTGTGTTAACACAAGCACTCAGCAGACAGCCATGTCTGGTGCAGTTAACACACCTAACAGACCACGGCCGACTTCAGCCATCTGGGAATCCAGAAGCAAGAGCTGAGGGGACGTCCTGTGGGTGGTAGTGAGGGATCCCCTCCTTTGGGCTTGACTAAGGACTGATACCTGGCACCAGGGGCCCCAGTTAATGGGCCATGCACATGGGCATGCACACCATCTTGTGAATTAAAAAAAAAAAGTTCCAATTTTCATGTATTACATTTGCAAAAATAAGTTTCTGCTAATTCCCACTGCAGGGTGGGCGCAATGACAAAGCCTGCCACACGCCGGGCAGGCGGGCTGAGCTGGTACAGCTCCTGAGAAAAGCAGCTCCGCAAGGGGAACTGAAATGAGCACAAACCCTCAGCCCAGTGCTGGGCACTAGCTATCCAGGGAAAATAAAAGAAAGGTCAGGAGGGCGAAAATGTTCTTGCCAACATTATTTGAGAGGAAAAAGTTAGAAATAGACCCAAATCATACAAATAAAGTATTAGTTAATTACGGTTGATCCACTTGATGGAACATTACATGGACAAAATGATGGGTTCTGAAACTATACATTATTAAGGGAAAGGGCTTATTAATGAATGAAGAAGCAGGATACAGAATTGTACGTACGGCAGGTTTAAAACTCCGTGAGCAAGGACTTCCGGGAAGATGGCGGTGTGAGCAGGGCGGCAGAAATCTCCTCCCAACACTATATTTAACTACGAAAACACAGCAAATACATCTATTCCTAAAAGAGAGACGAGAATACACAGGAAAGCGCACAGCGTGCAGCTACACCCGAGAGCACTCGGCACCCCAAGAGGCGGGTAAGATACGGAGCCGCGACCCGGCGGGACCCGAGCCCTCCCCCACCCCAGCGCACCGGCGGGAGGAGAGGATTCAGAGCCGGGAGGGAGTGGAAGCACACCCCGCGAAGTAGCCAGCCCCGGTGATCTGCGCGGGGAGCGCTGACCCACATTGCGCAGTGCAGCGGAGATTGGAGAGACAGAGGGGCAGGATCTGAGCGGGGAACGCGCCAGGGGGCTTGCAGCCGGCTCCCGGGAAGGAAAAAAAAAAGTGCGCGCTTTCTTCAGCGGTCTTAAAGAGACAGGAGCCCAGCGGAGGAGCCGGATCGCCCCAGCACACTCAGCCCAGCAGGCTGGGAGTCCTGGGGAGTTTCAGACGCCTTAGCTGGCGACTGAGGAAGCGTAGCCATACTTACACTTCTCACTGAGATCAACAGCCTCCTATTCGTTCCCACCCCTGCCAGAGCAATAAAGGGCCCTGCGGAGCGGCACAGTCACAGCTGTGGAATAGTGGGGCAATAGCGCCACCTAGAGCATTCCCACAGAATCTACGTCCAGTGGGCATTTTTTTTGTTTTTTTTTGTTTTGTTTTTGTTTTTTCTTTTCTTTCTTTTTTTCTTTTTTTCTCTTTTTTTTTCTTCTCTTTTTAAAGTCTTAAAGAGCCCAGCTGACATACGTGGCAACTATCAGTGACCAATTATACAGCCATGAAAAGACAGAGGAATATGGTTCAGACCAAAATCAACCAGACAACCCCAGAGAGGGAGTCTGAAAGGATGGAAATGCACAGTCTTCCTGAAAAAGAATTCAGAATAAAAGTCATAACTATGCTGATGGACCTACAGAGAAATGTGCAAGAGCTGAGGGAGGAAGTGAGGGAACTGAGGAAAGACAATGCAGAAATCAGACAAGCGATCGACGGGCTTAACAGCAGAATGGATGAGATGCAAGAGACTGTTAATGGAATAGAAAATAGAGAACAGGAGTACAGAGCAGCTGAGGCAGAGAGAGATAAAAGGATTTCTAGGAATGAAAGAATATTAAGAGAACTGTGTGACCAATCCAAACGGAACAATATTCGCATTATAGGAGTACCAGAGGAAGAAGAGAGAGAAAAAGGGATAGAAAGTGTCTTTGAAGAAATAATTGCTGAAAACTTTCCCTCGCTGGGGAAGGAAGTAGTCTCGCAGTCCACCGAAGCTCATAGATCTCCCAACACAAGGGACACAAGGAAGACAACACCAAGACACATAATAATTAAGATGGCAAAGATCAAAGATAAAGACAGGGTATTAAAGGCAGCTAGAGAGAGAAAAAAGATCACCTACAAAGGAAAACCCATCAGACTACCATCAGACTTCTCAACAGAAACCTTACAGGCCAGAAGAGAATGGCATGATATATTTAACGTTATGAAACAGAAGGGCCTCGAACCAAGAATATTGTATCCAGCACGATTATCCTTTAAATATGATGGAGGGATTAAACAATTTCCAGACAAACGAAAGTTGAGAGAGTTTGCCTCTCATAAACCACCACTGCAGGATATCTTAAATGGACTGCTCTAGATGGAAGTACACCTAAGGCTAAAAAAATGTCACCAGAGAAAATAAAATCATAGCAAAGAAAGCAGACCATCCAAATACTAACTAAAGGCAAAGAATAAAACACCTATTATAGAAAGAATGGAGGAGGAGGAATAAGAAGGGAGAGAAATAAAGAAACATCAGACTGTGTTTACAATAACTTAACAAGAAAGTTAAGTTAGATTGTTAGATAGTAAAGAAGCAACCCTTGAACCCTTGGTAACCACGAATCTAAAGCCAGCAATGGCAATAAGTACATATCTATCAATAATCACCCTAAATGTAAATGGACTGAATGCACCAATCAAAAGACACAGAGTAACAGAATGGATAAAAAAGCAAGACCCATCTATATGCTGCCTACAAGAAACTCACCTCAAATCCAAAGATATACACAGACTAAAAGTGAAGGGATGGAAAAAGATATTTCATGCAAACAACAAAGAGAAAAAAGCAGGTGTTGCAGTACTTGTATCAGACAAAATAGACTTCAAAACGAAGAAAGTAGCAAAAGATAAAGAAGGACATTACATAATGATAAAGGGGTCAGTCCAACAAGAAGATATAACCATTATAAATATATATGCACCCAACACAGGAGCGCCAGCATATGTGAGACAAATACTAACAGAATTAAAGGAGGAAATAGACAGCAATGCATACATCTTAGGAGACTTCAACACACCACTCACTCCAGAGGACAGATCAACCAGACAGAAAATAAGTAAAGACACAGAGGCACTGAACAACACACTAGAACAGATGGACCTAACAGACATCTACAGAACTCTACACCCAAAAGCAACAGGATACACATTCTTCTCAAGTGCACATGGAACATTTTCCAGAATAGACCACATACTAGGCCACAAAAAGAACCTCAGTAATTTCAAAAATATTGAAATCCTACCAACCAACTTCTCAGATCACCAAGGTATAAAACTAGAAATAAATTTTAGAAAGAAATCAAAAAGGCTCACAAATACATGGAGACTTAACAACACTCTCCTAATTAATCAATGGGTTAACGACCAAATCAAAACAGAAATCAAAGAATATATGGAGACTAATGACAACAACAACACAAAGCCACAACTTCTGTGGGACGCAGCAAAGGCAGTTCTAAGAGGAAAGTATATTGCAATCCAGGCCTTTTTAAAGAAGGAAGAACATTCCCAAATGAATAGTCTAAAGACACAATTACAGAAATTGGAAAAAGAAGAACAAATGAGGCCCAAAGTCACCAGAAGGAGGGACATAATAAAGATTAGAGAAGAAATAAATAAAATTGAGAAGAATAAAACAATAGAAAAAATCAATAAAACCAAGAGCTGGTTCTTTGAAAAAATAAACAAAATAGATAAACCCCTAGCCAGACTCATTAAGAGAAAAAGAGAATCTACACACATAAACACAATCAGAAATGAGAAAGGAAAAATCACGACGGACCCCACAGAAATACAAAGAATCATAAGAGAATATTATGAGAACCTATATGCTAACAAGCTGGAAAACATAGAAGAAATGGACAACTTCTTAGAAAAATACAACCTTCCAAGACTGACCAAGCAAGAAACAGAAAAACTAAACAGACCAATCACCAGCGACGAAATCGAATTGGTAATCAAAAAACTACCCAAGAACAAAACCCCCGGGCCTGATGGATTCACCTCTGAATTCTACCAGACATATAGAGAAGAAATAACACCGATTCTCCTTAAAGTTTTCCAAAAAATAGAAGAGGAGGGAATACTTCCAAACTCATTCTATGAAGCCAGCATCACTCTAATACCAAAACCGGGCAAAGACCTCACCAAAAAAGAAAATTACAGACCAATATCCCTGATGAACGTAGATGCAAAAATACTCAACAAAATATTAGCAAACCGAATTCAAAAATACATCAAGAGGATCATACACCATGATCAAGTGGGATTCATCCCAGGGATGCAAGGATGGTACAACATTCGAAAATCCATCAACATCATCCACCACATCAACAAAAAGAAGAACAAAAACCACATGATCATCTCCATAGATGCTGAAAAAGCATTTGACAAAATTCAGCATCCATTCCTGATTAAAACTCTCAACAAAATGGGTATAGACGGCAAGTACCTCAACATCATAAAGGCTATATATGACAAACCCACAGCTAACATCATACTTAACGGCGAGACGCTGAAAGCTTTTCATCTAAGATCGGGAACAAGACAGGGATGCCCACTCTCTCCACTGTTATTCAACATAGTACTGGAGGTCCTAGCCACAGCAATCAGACAAAACAAAGACATACAAGGCATCCAGATTGGTAAAGAAGAAGTCAAATTGTCACTATTTGCAGATGACATGATACTGTACATAAAAAACCCTAAAGACTCCATTCCAAAACTATTAGAACTAATATCTGAATTCAGCAAAGTTGCAGGATACAAAATTAACACACAGAAATCTGTTGCCTTCCTATACACTAATGATGAACTAACAGAAAGAGAAATCAGAAAAACAATTCCATTCACAATTGCATCAAAAAGAATAAAATACCTAGGAATAAACCTAACGAAGGAAGTGAAAGACCTGTACTCTGAAAACTACAAGACACTCCTAAGAGAAATTAAAGAGGACACTAACAAATGGAAATGCATCCCATGCTCTTGGCTAGGAAGAATAAATATTGTCAAAATGGCTATACTACCTAAAGCAATCTACAGATTCAATGCAATCCCTATCAAACTACCAACAGCTTTCTTCAATGAACTGGAACAAATAATTCTAAAATTCATATGGAACCACAAAAGACCCCGAATAGCCAAAGCAATCCTGAGAAGGAGGAATAAAACAGGGGGAATTACACTCCCTGACTTCAAGCTCTACTACAAAGCCACAGTAATCAAGACAATTTGGTATTGGCACAAAAACAGACCCACAGACCAGTGGAACAGAATAGAAAATCCAAACATTAACCCAAACATATACAGTCAATTAATATTTGATAAAGTGCCTTGGATATACAATGGGGAGATGACAGCCTCTTCAGCAGCTGGTGTTGGAAAAACTGGACAGCTACATGTAAGAGAATGAAACTGGACTACTGTCTAGCCCCATACACAAAGGTAAACTCAAGGTGGATCAAAGACCTGAATGTAAGTCATGAAACCATAAAACTCTTAGAAAAAAACATAGGCAAAAATCTCTTGGACATAAACATGAGCAACTTCTTCATGAACATATCTCCCCGGGCAAGGGAAACAAAAGCAAAAATGAACAAGTGGGACTATATCAAGCTGAAAAGCTTCTGTACAGCAAAGGACACCATCAGTAGAACAAAAAGACATCCTACAGTATGGGAGAATATATTCATAAAAAACGTATCTGATAAAGGGTTGACATCCAAAATATATAAAGAACTCATGCATCTTAACAAACAGAAAGCAAATAATCCAATTAAGAAATGGGCAGAGGACATGAATAGACACTTCTTCAAAGAAGAAATTCAGATGGCCAACAGGCACATGAAAAGATGCTCCACATCGCTAATCATCAGAGAAATGCAGATTAAAACCACAATGAGATATCACCTCACACCAGTGAGGATGGCCAACATCCAAAACACAAACAACAACAAATGTTGGCGAGGATGTGGAGAAAAGGGAACCCTCCTACACTGCTGGTGGGACTGCAAATTAGTTCAATCATTGTGGAAAGCAGTATGGAGGTTCCTCAAAAAACTCAAAATAGAAATACCATTTGACCCAGGAATTCCATCCTAGGAATTTACCCTAAGAATGCAGCAGCCCAATTTGAAAAGGACAGATGCACCCCTATGTTTATTGCAGCACTATTTACAATTGCCAAGAAATGGAAGCAACCTAAGTGTCCGTCAGTAGATGAATGGATAAAGAAGATGTGGTACATATACACAATGGAATATTATTCAGCCATAAGAAGAAAACAAATCCTACCATTTGCAACTACATGGATGGAGCTAGAGGGTATTATGCTCAGTGAAATAAGCCAAGCCGAAAAAGACAAGTATCAAATGATTTCACTCATATGTGGAGTATAAGAACAAAGAAAAAATACTGAAGGAACAAAACAGCAGCAGACTCACAGAACCCAAGAACGGACTAATAGTTACCAAAGGGAAAGGGACTGGGGAAAATGGGTGGGAAGGGAGGGATAAGAGGGAAAAAGGGGCATTACGATTAGCAGATATAATGTTGGGGGGGCACGGGGAGGGCAGTACAACTCAGAGAAGACAAGTAGTGATTCTATAGCATCTCATTACGCTGATGGACCGTGATTGTAATGGGGTTGGTGGGGGGGACCTGATGAAGGGGTAGTTTAATAACTGTAATATTGCACATGTAATTGTAGATTAATGATAATAAAATAAATTATATTAAAAAAAAAAACAACTCCGTGAGCAAAATCGCACAGACGTGGAAAAAATGACTGAACCAAAGCACATCCAAATGCAAACCGTGCTTGTGCTCAACAAGATTTTCTCTGCTTTCCTTGTCTGCAAACATGGTTGCTGGTCAACGATCTATCCCTACCCTTGTCCCAGCTAGCACTCTCCTTTTGGATGTTTACTTGCCTCGGTGCGCCATCCGGGCCATCCACTCTTGGCTGACCTCACCAGCGAAGCCTCTGTTGACAAAGGTGCTTTATCCACTGGCCGTGCAGCAGGGTAAACAAGAGAACCCGCCTGCAGCCAAAGAGCCCGGCTTGGCACAGGGGTGGGACGGCAGCGCCACCTCACCTGGCCACAGCCGGGGCTCACGTGCTGACCAGCCCCCCCACACCCCCCTGCGCCCCTGGGATCCTGCCATGGTCCACTCCAGGGGAGCCATTGTTCAGAGGACAGGGGCCAGGAAACCCAGGCCCTGCCCTGGCTCAGCCAGGCTTGCGTGTGACCTCAGATAAGTCACCTCAACCCGGTCCAGCTATGAAACCCCAAACGAGCCCCTCATACCTTGCAGACTGGAATCCAGCAACTTTTCCCATCATAATGTGCCTAATTAAAAGACACAACGAAATAGAGCACTCAGGGACAATCTTTATTTCTGTGCGCGCTGATTCTGATAGGTGGGCTCTGTGCCTTGTCAAAAGAGGCCAATAATTTCACAGGGACAGTTTTATCTCAGTGGACTCCAGGCTAGATCAGGGTCTCAGACTCAACACTATCAGCTCCTACCCTGACAACTAGCCACCTGGTATTAGTTTACTGGACAGTCCATAAAAGCTTTCTGCCAGAATACCCCTGGAAGGACACAGAAGGACCTGGAACAGTGGCTGCCTGCAGGGAGGGGAGCTAGGAGGCTCCTGACAGAGGAGAGAGGGGCACTGCTTTTCATAGAATAACCTTTTGTTTCTTTTGAATTTTATACCATTTCTATCATTACCTATTTAAAAAAACAAGGTTATACAGATGTAAAAAAAGTCTTTGTGGAAGTGTGTGTATTTATCTGTTAAGTCAGACCCTGGGGTGGACCAGAGAGGATTGCCCACTTCTCTGGGAAATTTTTTGTAGGGAGGGGTCAATGCTTATGTATTACTGGGGAAAAAAACAGGTATTTCCAAAAGAAAGAAGAACAAGAAAAAGATGACAAAGGAAATGCCTAAAAGAATTAGTAAGAGAATCAAATATTTTATAGAGAAAAGGTTCTGAAAAACCTTAAAGTACCTTATCAGTGTAAAACACTATAAACAAAGTCATCATTAGGGCCCGGAACATGAGGATCAATCAGCACAGACCCACATGCACGGGCATCCACCCCACAGCTGGTACACTGACCATGAGGGAGGGCGAAGGGCAGCAGCACCCTGGCCAAGCAGCCCAGAAAAACCCCAAACAGCCTCTCAGCCTCTTGAGGGTGGTACAAGGCTTCCCGTACAAGCTGGCTTCTCATCAGGTGGCTTGTCCCTCCCTGGAGCAGAGTAACCAGGACCTTGGTCTAGGCTCATGAAGCCCAAACTCAGCTCCCCAGCCGTCTGCCAGGACCCCCATCCCTCCAGGCGGGCAGCCTGCCACAGCGGCAGCAGAGCAGAGCCTGCCCCTCATCTGCTGTGGCCATGGTGCAGGAGCTTCCGGCCAGGCGCCCCAGCACATGTGCACGGGGCAGACTCTGCAGCATCTGGTGCAGGGAAGGTCACTGCAGCACAGCTGGAGTGTACTCTCTCTCCCTTGGGCCACCCTGGAGTCCCTCTGACCCCCACACGTGGCCAGTCTGGCCAGGGCGTAGGCACTGGGTGTTTTGTCTAAGCCAAGAGCTGCCCAGAAGTGATTTCAGATGCCCGCTGTTCTGGTATCGTAAATAGGAATATCTGGTTAACTTATCAAGGGCTGGCTGCCAGCTTTTCAAAGCAAACTGTCAGCTGGTTCACTTACAGATGAAAAGCAGACTCCTCAAGAACACCTCCACCCAGATCTATTTACTTTCCGCCCACCTGGGAGTGGTTGCTGAAAAAGCTGAGCGCCACCAGGCCACCAGGCAGTTTCCTCTGCTCGGAAAGAGCACCTCTCTCACAGCATGCCCCCACCCCAAAGTCCTGTGAATGCCGGGGCCCTGCAGACTCAGGCTGCAGGTGGCCAGGGGCACCCAAATGAGCTGGACTGGGGAACCAGACAGAGCTGGGGCTTCACTCTCTACGCCTCTCATTAGCTCTGTCTCACTGGACAGGGTTCTCAGTCTCAGCCTCAGGCTGCCCATCTGCAAAAAGGATGTAACAAGATCCACGACACCACAGCACAGAAAGGGCCAGGTTAGATCTTATGTACCTAAAGGCAGTCTGGTCTGCATCACAGCAGGTGCTTAAAAATTCCTAATTCAGGAAGCCTTGGTCACACCCTGGCTGTGTGACCATAATTAACCTGGCTAGGCCTCGATCATTTCATCCAACAAATGGGAATCCATAGCACTACTTCACAGGGTTTTTGTTAAAATGAGGGCAAAGGAAGCAAGACAGAGGGCAAGGGGCCAGAACAGCGCAGAAGCTGCTACACACCCGCTGTCACCCTGCTCTCACTTCCCATTCTCTTTCTGTTTAATCAAAGTTAATCAGAGTTCACAGAGCTCTACTGATTGGAAAGAAAGAGGCCCTGTTATTTTTTTCCCCACACCAAGGAGGAAACCCCGAGACCACAGTCTCCCAGGAGGGGGTGGTGGGTGTCAGTGTCCTGGTTTACAGGTCCACCTGCAGCCCATTTTGGAAGCCAAGAGGGTTGCCAAGGCCAAGGAGTGAGGGACCAAGTGGCTCCCCGGGAGGCAGTCTGACCTAATAAACAGGCCCAGGCTGGAGAGAGCTCCCAGCCACCCCTCCAGTCAAGGCCGTCAGAAGGCAGATCAGGGCCTGGGCGGCCCAGCACCTCCCTGCCGGTGCAGGTGCAACCTGCAGGCTCCCGAGAGAATCCAGAGTCCCTTTAAGACTCAGGTGGTGTGTGATCTCTGTGAAGAAACAAGGGCTGTCCTCCTAGCTGCTGGCCAGTGAGAGTCCACTGCCCCCAGCAGCCTGGCCTCTCCCAGGTACCGAAAGGCAATGGTCCCACCATCAGCAGGCTGTCAGCTACAGCTTGTGAGATCCTGGACTCAATGAGCCTTGGTTTCCACACCAGTAAAACAAAGACAAGAATGAACCTCCATTGTGTGTGGCTGTTGTGAGGCAGGGTTGTGTGAGCTAACACACAGGGCTAGCCCAGTGCTGGACACAGATTAAGTGCTCACTACATGTTAAAAAACCAAAAATGTCAACAGAAACAGAGAGTACTGGTTGCTTACAGTTGGGATCGGGGTAAAAAGGGATGACAGCTAAGGGGCATGGGCTCTCTTGTGGAGGTGAGGAAAATGTTCTACAACTGACTACAGTGACAGTTGCATGAATCTCTGAACATGCTAAAACCATAAAACTGCACAGTTTCAAAAGGGTGAATCTCAATAAAGCTGTTATTAAAAAATAAATGAAACTGGAATGTTCCAGGACCCCGCTAAGCCTTTTATCAAGGTTTTTTGTTTTTCTTTCGTTTGGCCCACTGGCAAGAAACCAGTCTAAAAGGCAGGCCCTGGACCCTCACTCTCTCCAGGTACTAAGGTGACAGAGCTCGTCAGCACGGAGCAGTGGCGTGGACCCAAGCTGGAGTGAGGATCCCATGTGGGAAGGGCTGGCCTCATCTTTGACCATCTGTAGCACCTGAGGTAGACCTGAACTGTGCACTCAGATACCACTGGCCCTATTGATGCTTTGCCATTGAGTGACTACTCTGAAGAGCATATCACACCCCAGGGCATTTGCTTAACCTTCAAAGGCTAGTCAGGTCCTTTTGGGCATACCCTGCTCTGAAGGCCCATGTGAGAACAACCTGCTCCCCACGCTAACCCAGACTTTGGTCCTGCCTGTAACACCTCCCACATGTCTGGAGTCCAGTTCTGGCCCTTGCAGGTCAGACAACACACAGGCCTCAGCGGCCACAGCTCACAGAAGTGGTCTACACATTCCTTCCCCATAGAAGGAAAAGCCACCCAAAAGTGAGGTCATTTGGTTTTTCTGGCACAGATGCTGAGAGCTACGGGCCACTCAATTCCACAGAGAACTTCCCCAGATGACAAGGATTTGGCCCAGCCTGGTACTCATGAAATATGGGGCTGTACGGTCTGGTTGACTCAAGCCTACCTTGACTCCTCTGTGCAGCTCATGTGTGTCCCTCGACTTTAACATCTTGAAGCCTTGATAGTATCATCTGGGAAAACGGAATGATTAAACCCACGCCTCCTGGGGTTGCAGCAAGAATTAAATAACATAATACTTGACTTACGATAGAGGTTCAGAAAATAAAAACACAGCTCCCTTCCTCCCTCCTGAGTCATTTCTGCTCAGGACGCTTTGCTGACTGGGAACAAGGAGCCTGCCTGGACTCCAAGCCCCCTGTGCGGAAACTCCTCTGCAGAAGCCAAACCACTGATTACAAATTTGCAAGAAAGAGATACTTTTGGACAAAGAAGTTTTCCTGCTCTCTTCTCTGGGCCCCTAAATAACCCCCTAGACTGGAGCTTCTGTTCCAGCCTGTCCCACAGTCCACTCTGGTCACCCCAGCCCACCCAGGGCATCTCCTTTGGCACCGTGCTGGGAACTCCGACCTCCATGGCAGCCACTGTCACCAGGCCTGCAACTGGAGGCAACTGGGGCATCAGCTCTGTCAGCTGCTCTCAGAGACTTGGGAGGGGTCCATAGAGGCCTCAGACCCAACATAAAAAGGCACCCATGTGCAGTGGGCACGAAGCCCATGGAAAGCAGACAGGGTCCAAAGTCTGGGCTCATGCTGACCGGGTCCAGTGACACAGAGCAGGCCAGAAAAAATAATAAAAGAAAAAAAGAACAGCAGAAGAGCTCAGTGGTTCTCAAATCTGAACAT
Source organism: Smutsia gigantea (assembly GCA_032199065.1). Classification (NCBI taxonomy): domain Eukaryota; kingdom Metazoa; phylum Chordata; class Mammalia; order Pholidota; family Manidae; genus Smutsia; species Smutsia gigantea. The sequence continues at coordinate 32,883 of JAVSCE010001356.1, read as the reverse complement.
GTATCAGGATCACCCAGAAGGTGGTCACAACAGGTTTACGGATCCCTCCATCGGATTTCTGATCCAGTGATTCTGAGCAACTGGAGTCACCGCCTCTTCTGACAAGCCTCCAGGTGATGCTGGTTCAGAAACTGAGGACCACGGGCTGCGTGCTGGGAGTACAGGCTTGGACGCAGAGACCTGGGTTCAATCTGGGTTGGCACTTACCAACCCTGGGACCTGAGCAAGTTCTTGACTTTTCTGGGCCTCCGTCTCTCCGTCTGTAAAATAGGGGTAACACCTCTCTCCCTGGGTTAAGGGGTTTCAGTGAAATGACATATGCAAAAAGTCTAGCACACAGTAAGTAGTGATTAGTGTCTAGAGCTCATTGTTATAATACAAGAAAGAAAAGGAAAAGGGTGCCCATGACAAGTGAGATCAAGGAACTATCAGGGCCCATGGAATTGCCTGTGGACACTATACGGTCACCTGGCTCCATCCAGCAGTGACGGAGGTCGCTCTAGTGCCCAGTGCGTTCCAGAGTCTGGGCCAGCAGGCCCTGCACCCCGGCTCTCCCCAGCACCACCAAGGACACATCGTCAGTAGGACCTCAGCACCAGTCTATACTAGACTCAAACTAATGCCCCGATGCCCCCTCCCTCCCTCCTGAGGGACTGCCACCCTCAGCCACATGACCTCATGCTGAATGCAGAGAGAAGCATGGCCTCCTAGGGAAAGCTCGAAGCTCCAGGAAACCCAGTGTCCCAGGATGCCAGAGACACCCTGAGCAGAGGGCAGGGGATGAGGGTACCAGTCAGCCCTGTGGAAGCATCACAAGCCACAAGGAACCACAGTTGCGGTGTGCACCCGGGGCAGCACATACTTCCTAAGGGGAGCTAACAGGCTGTCTCTTCCAACTGCTGCTCCCTGGGGAATGGGGACTTTCTGCAGAATACATGGTTCTCAGCTACGATAAGCAATTACCCCAGGCCTAAGAGAAGTTTCTGGTTCCAGGGGCACTGAATGGAGGAAGGAACAGAGGCTTGGCACTTTCAGAGTTCCTCTTCAGTTGCATATGAAACAATAATGTATCCCCTTACACCTAACAGGCTGGTAAACAATTAAGGTGTCACTGGAACTGAGGGATCTAGAAGCACAGGCTGTGCGGCCATCCTGGAGCCCAGTCCAGCACTATGTCATGAAGTTCCACGTGCAACCCAGCAATCCCCACCCGGGGAAATACCCCTCCCCAGAAATGGCTCAAGTGGGAGGATGTTCTCCATTCCAGTATTTGTGTTGCCTGGGGTGGCCTAGGGACCACCTGCATGTCCATCATAGGGAGACGACAGGGTAAAATGTGGCAGATGCACAGTGGCCTTGCACGAACCTGTGATGACAGTGGGCCATGAGCTGAGAAGCCTAATGAATTCTCTTCACTTGAGGCCCAAGAAAATTAATTTCTTCTACCCAGACACAAATACAGATCAGCACATTATAAAGCAAGACAGAAACCCCAAAGCTCCTTTGTTAAGGAGCCACAGGAAACCTGTGGGCCATGGAAAATCCCACCCAGGCCCAGGCTGACGTGGCCCCTGCCATCACTGCCCACTGAGCCTGTCCACCAGACCTGTCAGCAGTCTGTGGTGTTGGCAGCCCAGCCCAGCAGGCCTGCTGGCCAGGTGGCCGACCAACACCTCAGCACGCCCAGCGCAGCTTCAGGGGCAGGGTGGCAGGGACATCTGCAGGAGGCTGAGGAACAGGAATGTGTCTGTGGGAACTTCCACATTTCCGGAAGGGTAGGAAGAAGTGCAGCTGGAGGCGATCTGGCCAGGACCCTCCAACACTGCTGGGGGGGCAGGACACGGGGCTTCTGTCTGGGAGGGAGTGTGTTCACAGCCCTCCTGGAATTTCAGAGACCCACACCTACTCTGCGCCCAGCACCAGGCTTAACCTCAGAAACTGCAGTGGGATAGGGGGCCAGAGAGAGCAGGGGCTCTCCACACCTTGTTCCGGAGCCCTCACGGTCAAGGTGGGGACACTGAAGGCGAAGTGGACCTCTGGGAGCCACGAGGAGAGAGAGGAAGGCGAGAGGGGTAAGATCCTGGAGTTCCTCAAAGACGCTGGCTACTGTAACCACTCAGCAAGGCACGCACCACTTCAGCAAACCCACTCAACAGGCCTATGGCAGAGAAGGAAACCAAGGGTCAGAAGCGTTAAGCAATCTTCCCAGTCACACAGCTAGTGAGAGGCGGAGCTGAGATGTGAACGGGGGCCAACAGCACACCAAAGCCTTGGTCCTTTCTACTGTCCTGGGGGCTGGGGCTTTTCCAGGTAAACCTTCCACCTCTGCTCAGGCTAGAGAATAAGAAGGAATCAGCCGGCATCATCTGCCCCAACCAATCAGCTCTGCCCACCCTCGCGTACTAGTCCCAGGTCTGTCGGGGTAGCTGCACATCTGTCTCCAGGTGGTCCCTGCACCTGGACCAGGGAAGGTAGCTAAAGGGCAGCCCAGGACAAAGGGCCGAGAAGCACCCCCAGTGTCCACATCCAGCCACAGGAGTAGGTCCTGGACCTCGTGGCTCCCTAGGGATGCAGAATGGGCCAGGCAGGTTTTTCTTCTAAGTCTCAGTTTTGGGGAGATGGAAAGAAGGTTTGAACTCTTGTCTCTTTTGGCCCTCCAAACACAAAGCCCATTGAGAAAGACCATGAATAATTAAAGAGGCAGCCAAGTGCTGGGCAGGGCAGGTAAGGGGCAGAGTGTGGGCTTGTTTGGGCTTGGGTTGGCCTGATGTCAGCAGCCTTCCTCACAGCACGCCAAGGCAGATGCTCCCGCTTCACCCAGGCTCCAGGCTCCCCCTGCCAATGAGCCGGAGCCAGATTCATCCATCCACCCGCTCACTCATTCCTTCCTTCCTTCCTTCCTGAGTACCATGTCAGGAACTGGGTTCATATGATGGGCAAATAAAGGCACAGTCCCTAATTCAAGGAGCCCTTACTCTGACAAGGATGACAAATGTTAATCAAAGACTCATACACATACAAGAATATTTGCAAACTGATCTTAAATGCATACAGGAAAAGTTCCAGAAGCATAAGGTCAAAACAGGGTTCTAACCTGGTCTAGAATGTGTGTGTGTGACTGATGGACTGTGATTTCCATGGGGTATAAGGGAGGACACTTGATAATATGGGTGAATGTAGTAACCACAATGTTTTTTCATGCAAAACCTCCATAAGAGTGTATATCAATGATACCTTAATAAAAAAAAAAAAAGAATGTGTATGTGTGTGACTGCTGCCCTGAGGAAGTGAATTTTTAAAGCTGAGGATTTTAAATTCGATGAAAAGACTGTAAATGTGAAGGGGGGCCATATAATTTATCATCCAAACCAGGAAACTTGAAAAAAATTAATATTTACATCAGGATATCAGGGGCAAACTGAGACTTACAGTCACCCTATGTACATGTGTGGGTTTGGGGATGGTCAGGAGGGTAGTGCTACCCAAGAAGATGAAACAAAATATCAAAGGTCCCGGGGAGAAGGGAATAAGGCCTGCTCAGTCCACTGGAAAATGGCTACTGGGCTGGGGCAGGAGGGGTCAACAGGCTGCAGGGGCACAGGGCTTCTTCAGGTTGGTAGGATGGTTTCTCCTGAGACCAGTAGGAGCCACCAAAGAGGTTTGGTCTCATTTCAGCTGAGGGGTAGGGGTGAGGTAGGCACAAGAATCAGGTGTTGATTTACAAATAATTGCACCTTAGAAAGAGAACTCCCAATTGCAACATGAAGAGCAGATCAGAGGGGGCAAGAAAGGCAGCAAAGACCAGTTAGGAGATCATGCAAAGGTCCAGGCAAAAGACAACGGTGGCTGAGACCAGGGTGGTAGTGGTCAAGACAGAGAAGTGGGTGGATATAAGAGATCTCAGGGAGTGAGGGGGAGACCTGAGGTCATGCTCAGACTTTGGACCTGCGCCGACAGATGAATGAATGGGTGAAAGTGCCAACCCTTGACACACGGCCCCCGCCCCACATGCCCAGCCCACCCTGACACCTACAGCACCTCGTCACAGTTACAAAAGAAGATCCTCAGTCCTCAACCTGTCTAATCTGGAGGTCAGAGCAAAAGGTTTTAGAGACCAGGATGTCCTCCCCAGCCCCCTGTGTCAAGGTCTCTATTGGCAGTAGCACAATTAATTCTCCCAACCACCCATGAGGGAGGTACTATGTTAACCCCACTTTACAGATGAGCAAACCGAGACACAGAGAAGCTCACAAAGCAGCCACGTTCACATCAAACAACACATGGAAGAACTAGAGTTCAGGTGGCAGAAACCATGCTTTTAAGCACAGGCGTGGTCAGCCTGGACCTCCTCTCTTCTGGCCCTCCCTTCTCACTGCCTGCCGACCCACCTTGATCCTCCAGGAGTGAGTCCAGCAGGGCAGCTCTGGAGGCTCCCCAGGGAAGGAGAATGCCTCAGAGCATCAGGGAGGACAACCTGGGCCTCAGAACACCCAAATGGAGCAATCCCAGCACCTCCATCCACCTGGCCCAGGCCTCCCCACCAAACCTGGAGACTATCAGGGTGGAATCACCATTAAAAGCTTCTTAAGGCATGTTCAGAAGGCCTAAAAGGGTTTCCTTTTATGGCCCAGGCCAACCTTGACCTAAAGGAGCAGGCAAGGCAGTGGGCCCCTGCCCCTGGCACCGCCAGCTGGCCCTGGCAGTACCATTCCTCACCTCCCGCACACACTGACTTCTGCCTGTGCCTCAGGAAGCCTTTCCAGACATGACCATAAAAGGCAGGCAAGGAGGGAGAGGTGGACGCTACCCACTCATTGGACTTCCAGGACTCCACCAATCACCCTGGGCAGGTGTTTGGGCCCTGTCCACCTGGCCCAGGCTGCCTCCCTCATCTCTTTCCACCTGCTGATTCCCAAGGGCTCTGAGACGAAGCCAGCAGGCCACCATGCTCACCTGGTCCCTGGTTTTCTGAAGGCATACCTGGGGAAGCATCCGGGTGAGAGTCAGGGCTCCGGCCCTGCCACTCTACCACCTGCTCCCTATGGCTGCTCTCTGCAGGCCTCCCTCAAGGGGCAGAAGAAGGGGGCCACTGTCCACCCCCCACCAACACTGCAGCTTTGTTATTCACCTCCTTCCTGTCGCTCCATCCCTCTCACCTCCACCTTTACCCTGCTTTAGCAGATTGTTTGCAGGACATTTTACTGGAGACGCAGCACCAGGAGATCAGAATTCTAAGGGCCTCGGGCCTGTCCCTTAGGCTTCGGGCTCACTGGTAAAGACTCCCATCGTTATTATAACAGCAGAGCAAAACTAAAGGAACAAAACAGCAGCGGACTCATGAAGAGACTAGTGGTTAGGGATGGGGGAGGGCGGGTGGGGAGGGAGGGAGAAGGGGACTGAGGGGTATCATGATTAGTGCACAGGTGTGTGTGGAGGAAGACAGTGCAGTGTAAAGAAGACAAGTAGTGACTGTGGCATCTCACTACGCTGATGCACAGTGACTCCAACGGGGTATGAGTGGGGACTCGATAATATGGGTGAATGTAGTAACCACATTGCTTTTCATGTGAAACCTTCATAAGAGTGTATATCAATGATACCTTAATTAAAAAAAAAAGACTCCCACTGTTTGTGGGGCCATAACTGCCTCAAGGGCCCGTGTGAAGATCAAATGATAGAGCCCCTGGGGGAGAGGAATCTGGAAGTAGCAACATTTCCCAAATTGGCCCAATTATAAACATACTGAAAGTGCAAGTCCCACAGCGACAACTGTCATTCTGGTTCAGCTGTTCCGGGGTGGGACCCATGATTCGGTATTTTAACAAGTAACAAGTACTCAGGTGAATCCTATGGCTGGGCAAGTTTGAGCAGCTCTGGGCTTGAGAAATGTACGGGAAGTCATTTTCAGCTCACCTTTCATGCAGAGAAGGGAAGGAAGGGAGGGCTTTTGCTAGAACTGCTGCTTGGCTTTGTGCGCACAGACAAAATGACAAGCCCTGCCTCCACTTAGGACGTCAGCCTGGGTGTTGACATCCAGCATCTCTTTTAGCCTTGGCGATGACCCCACAAAATAGACTGACTTCTTTTTACAGATGAAGAAACAAGCTCAGAATGAAGACCTGCTCAAGGACATAGCTACAAGATGACAGAGCTTCCCTCCACCCCAGGACTGCTGGCTCCAAAGCCAGGCTCTTCCTGACACCTCACAGCCTCTGCAAGATGGACCCTCCTACAGGGAGGAGCAGAGGAGAAGGCAGCTCTGAGCAGGACTGTTTTCCTAGTCCCTCCCCGCAAGCGTGGATGTGACCCGCGCACAGGTAGTGAGTCACCCATCCTGCAGGAGAAAGGGGAGCTCTACTGCATGGAGATGGAGGCTGCTGGTTTCTGTCCCCAAACACGAGGAAGACACAGGTCCCAGAGCCTGCAATCTGGAAAGATAGGTAGGACCCACCTATGAAACAGTCATGGAGCAACCCAGGGCAGGGAAGAGCTCTGAGCCAATGCACCTCTGAGTGAAGGGCTCCTTCCGGCAGGGAAGGGTGCCAAGATCCAAGAATGGATGTGGAATGAAGCCCACGGGACCCTCGACCCTGTCTTTCCCCCAACACATAATCCCTGCTTAGAGGGCAGCAGCAGGCCCCATGACAGAGCTCTGCGCCTCCCAGTTCCCCAAAGAGGAGGCAGTTTTCTCCTGTAGAGGAAGATACACACGCCCCTTCCCTGCTCAGCCAGACTCTCCGGGAGTGCTTGGCCTGCGGCCTGACAGCTGAGCAGCAGAGAGAAAGCAGCAGGGCAGCCCAAACCCACCTTCCTGCACCCAGTCCTCCCCCAGAGGCTGGCCACTCCCCTCCACTTTGAGGACACAACAGCGACAACAGCTGACATTCAGTGACACTTACTTACTAAGCACTTTTACTGATTATCACATGTACTTTTCACAACAAGCTGAAGAGGTAGATTTTGATCCTCTTTTTAGAGATGGAAAAACTGAGGCTCTAGTGGAGTAAGTAACCCAGCCTGGCAAAGAGCAGGCCCTCAACCACAAGCCAGGCATTCCCTAACACCAAATTCCAAATTCCTCCCACTGCTTTCTCTTTTCCTCTCACTCAGCATCTCCAAGTACAGGTACTGGACCAGCCACGACCAGGACAAGAGATGGCCCCACTCTCAGGAGCCACAGCTGAGCTGGCAGATAGCTACCTACCTGGCAAGTGAGTCACAGACCGAGCACCTAAGAGGGAGCAAGGCACTGACCCCTCCCTGTGGGGGGTGGCCAGGGATGAGGCTTGTGGTAAAGGTCTACACAGGCAAGCAGGCAGAAACCAGTGTGTTCTGCATGGGGCCCTGGAGTGTGGCCATATTTGGGGGGCCCTGACTTGAGACAGCAGTCAGCTGTGGGCACAGTGGACGTGGTGAAAGCAGGAATCAGAAAAGGAGATCCTGCCCTGTTAACAAGAAATAAAACTTTTCTCCAAAGCAAGCTAGGAAGTTACATTAGTCTCTGTAATTCACTGGCCAAAAATCTCTCTCACACTAAACTTCCAGGACAGCCTCTGGCAGAGGAAACCCTGGGGCAGAAAGTGCAAGAAAAAAAAACAAGGCCCATGAGAAGAGTGGGCTGCTGGTTCTGGGGTCCCCAGACCCCTTCCCAGGGTCTGTAGCAGGAGGAAGCTGGGGACCTGGCCCAAAATGGCTCTCTCCACCAGAAAATGCCAGAGCTGCTCATTAGCTCAGCAGCTCCAGACTTTCCCAGAGCTGTGTAGCAGCCAGCATCCAATACGGTCCACCCACGGCCACCCAGCTGGCCAGCCCTTCCGCCTGGGCAGGCAGTTACTGTGGCCAGCCCAGCTGCCCAGGGACCCCGCACCAGAGGAGGAGGTAAGAGGAGTGATGTCTAGGGCGCTCTGCTGGCCTATCACCTTGCCTCAGGGATTCAAACTGCCTGAAAGGCAAAAACAGTAAATACATAAAATACAGCAACTCTACTTCTGGGTATACGCTGAAGAGACTGAAAGATATTTGTACACCCGTGTGCACAGCAACATCATGCACAACAGCCAGAAGGTAGGAGCGATCCAAACGTCCACCAAAAGACGAATAAACAACATGTGATGAGTACATGCCGTGGAATATTATTCAGCCTTAAAAAGGAAGGACATTCTGACACATGCTACAATGTGGATGAATCTTGAGGACACTATGCTAAGTGAAATAAGCCATGCACAAAAGGATAAATACTGTGTGATTCCACTTTAATGAGGTACCTAAAGCAGTCAAATTTACAGAAAAAGAATGGGGTGGGGTGGGGTGGGTAAAATTGTAATATTGCCAGAATATCTCGCCTGGCTTTAGTACATCTGCATATCAATAGGTGTTCAGAGGTGGAAAGAAGTGTGGCTTTAGTGCATTTGCATATCCTCAGGGGTGGAGAGAAGTTCATCTCCATATCAATGGGTAATTACCTGGGCAACTGAGGGCTTATCGGGTATTGAGAGGTGAAGGGTGGTGCCAGTTTAGCTTCTGCTGGAGCAGGAAAGAGAGAAGGGCCCGGACTGCAGTTTGTAAGCAATAAATGGGTTTTAAACTATTTCTCCCTTTGACTGATTTTGGTTTTTAGAGGTATTTTGCCCCAGGATTTCCTCTCCCCGGACTTACAGGTGGGGGGTGGAATGTAGTGTTGTTTAATGGGTCCAGAGTTTCAGTTTTGCAAGATGAAGAGTGTTGGCGATGGGTGGTGATGTCATTGCACATGAATGTATTTAATGCCACTGAACTGTACACTTACAAATGATTAAAATGGCAAGTTTCACATTTTGTATATTTTACCATAGTAAAAAAATACATAAACATACAAAATCTGATGTAAGGCATAGAAAAATAACCATGTTACCTGTGGGCAAATGTTTTTTTTTTACCACAAACATGTCATACTTTCATACTAAAACCACAAAAAGGCCCTGAAGATTCATGAGGGTGCTTAAGACATGCTGTTCTGTAGAATAGGGCGATGCTATCACCTGACTCCCCTCCTCACTATCAGGGCTAGCCTCCCCACAGAGGACGAGAAGCACCCCCCGACCCAAAGCGGTCACGGCAGACCTAAGGGTGGGCCTGCTACGGGGCTGGCCCTCCGCCCCTCAGGGAAGGGCAGGAAGGACGTGTCCCAGGCCAGAAGCAATGCTGACTCTGGTGCCTCTCCCTCTGCTCTGACTCCAAGGTGACTCTGGCTTTAGTTTGCCCAGAAGGAAGTGAGCCAGCCTGCGCTTTTTCCCCTTCTAGGAAGGCACAAGGGAATGACTTGGCCCAATCCCTACCTGCCCAACCTTCCCCCCAGGCGGCTCTGGTGAAACCACCCCACATCCTCCATGGGGTGGAGGGACCTAGCCTGAAGAGGGAGACGGAGGAAATGGTTCGCCTCAGGCCCAACGATGAGATGGGCCCTACCCTCAATTCCCACCATGAAAACACCAGCAGGCTTGGGCTCTGGTCTCCTGATGTTCCCACTGACTAGCTGTGTGGCCTTGCCTCAGTTTCCGCAGCTGTAACATGAAGGGGATGAACATTTGCTATCAGTGGCTCCTTTCAGCTCCAAAACCCTAGGCTTCTGGCAGAGTGGGCTGATGTGCCGGAACTGAGAAGGGGCTGGAGAAGACAGGATAGCCTTGGGACAAGGAGAGCTTTGGTACAGAGGTTCCTGCCTGGTATCCCCCGTCCCAGAAGCAATGCTTCTGACTGGAACACCAGCACCCCCACACTCAGGCCAAGCCACCCGGTCACTCATTCATTCACTCGTTTCTAAGCTCTTGCCCCATGCCAGGGCCTGGGCCAGTGCTGGAAAACAGCTGTGAGCAGCCCAGCCTTCGAGGCACCCACAGCCTCGTTGAATGCCTCCACCATGTTTCAAGACCTGTCACCCCACCCCCTGTCCCCAAGGCCAGCTCTTTGAGGGAGCAGAGCCTGGAAGAGTAATACAGATAACAGGCAGAAGGGGCAGCCACATCGGGCCCCCAAAAAACTACCGAACCAAACTGAGAGTCAGGAGAGTGTGGTTTGAGTCCTGACTTGATGTGTGACTTTGGGTGAGCTTCCTCAGCCCTCTGGGCCTGTTTACTCATATGTCGACAGGGTCTTGTCCCTGTAGGACCTTTCAGCTCTGACAGCCTGGGCACCTCTGGGATGGCAGCCCTCAATCCCAGAGGCACGGTGGGGAGGCCTGAGGGAGTCAGCAGTACTGCTGACCCACCAGGGACCCCGTGGACTCCAGACAAGCTGAGCTGGCACCAGGACAGAGCTCCGGCCTGGCTAAGTCCAGCTGCTGGACACTGTCTGCAATCGTCTGCTTTAATTTTGGGGGTAAAATGGATGTCACAGTTTTCTCAAAGTTGGAACCATTCGGCTTGGGATGGGGTCAGAGGACCAGAAGGAAGTTTCATGCTTTCTCTGAGCCAGACTGCCTAGTAGGGAAAGAGGCGCCCCTGACGCCCCATCTCTGCCAGATTTGAACCATAAACACAGTCCTTTTCTGAAGGGGAAGACTTAACACAAACCAGATGTGGTAGGGACTTCCCCCACCCCCTCCTGGCCCTAAAATTAAACATTCAGTGTCTCCTCTGCCAAAATTCATTTGAAGGCCAAGACTTAAAGAGCCAGCACCTCCGGTTCTCACCCTCACACGCTCTCAATCACATTCCTGCTTAAACAAAATGTCAAAGTCCCCAAATGGCAAGTGTGGATGGGGCGGCCCCCCAGGAGCGCCTGGCACCCCTGCAGGCCAGGGACAGATTTAAAAGTCACCGGAGAAGGACCACTGATCCTCCCCACCAGCCCAAAAGGGACCAAAGGGCAGCCTTCCAGGGTTGGCTCCGGTGCCCCTGGGGAGGGCGGCCAGCTCACAGGGAACATGCACCACCAGCTCTGTCCCCGGGGGAGTCTGGCGATCTCTGGAAGAGTTCATTTCCAGGACTTGAGTTTACAGTCTCTAGAAAAATGGAGTGAATAACAGGCATCTTATTTAACTGATTTCATTCAAAGCTGTGACGATCTAGACAGTGCCCACATCAGAAGTGGACTCTGCTGGGCCTGCAGGCTTCCCAGCTCCCAAACTGGCTGTGCCCCTGTCTTGAAAGATTCCTGGTCCTACAAATGCTTTCAACCCCAGCTGAAGGCTCAGACCAACCACCTCTCTTCCCCTCACCTCCCCACGCGCCCCACCTGAGCCAGGGCCATGCCTCAGCAACACCCAGCGCTAATTAGCTTGCTAGCAGAGGAACATCTCTCCTCCCCAGCAACACATTCCCCTGCCCTTAAGCTCAGGGGACCGTGTCTAGTAGCTTCTGTGCACGCCACAGGGCCTAGCAGAGCACAGCACACACTGAACATGCTCAGAAAGACAGTTAAAGCTCAAGGAGCTGTCATTACCTAAGCAAAGGGACAGGTGACAGCAGCAAAGTATTTGAAGCAGGGCGGCGCTTCCGAATGAAATCTCCTAACTTGCTATAACACTTAAATGCTATTTTTCTTAAAAAGTATTTAATCCTACAATCACAGCCGTTTTCATTTTTGCCTTCTCATCCTGTTTACACCGGTTTTTACAGTTATAACTGATTATAGTGCACATACTACATCATGTTTTCCTACTTTCAAACAGTCTGTTGACCATTTTATTCCTGTATATCTTCCTAAATGTCAGTTTAAAGGTTGAAAAAAATGTTCCACCACTATCATGTATCAGGATAGTTTGTTAAAACCCTTTCCTGCTATTAGACATGGAAGCTTCCCCCCCCCCCCACCCCGTTTTGCTCTTCCAGACAGCACAGAGAATATTCTTGGCCATTTCTTTGTTTCAGCTGGGCAGTTTTCTTAGGACACAATCGTGGCGGACGAGATCACCAAGCCAGAGTGTGTGAACGTTTTCATAGCTTTTGCTACATCAATGAGCCGTGTCACTGACCCACAGGCTGTACCAGCCCTCAACACCTTCAGAAATGAGCACTTCCATTGTTCAACTAAACTAGAGCACTGCCTGACCGGATTTCCCCCCCTTTTTAAAGTGGTTTCTCAGTTAAGCTGTACTAACTGGAGGACTCCACCTTCTCTGGGCCTCCAGGGTAAGTGCTGTGAGGACCCTTTTTCATAATCTTAGCTTCAAGTGCCACATCCACTACACCAATCCTTGTAACTCTAGTCCACTCTGCGTCAGGGCGCATGTCCTGGCTCCCTGAGGCCTTCCCTGCCAAACTCCATTCCCTCCCCACCCCTATTTCTGAGACCCCTGATCGCTCTCCACACTGTGGCTCCCGTGGTGCCACACCTCCCCTGAGAAACTCTCACCAGTAAGAGGCAGCCAGACGGTTGCTTGACCTGGAGCCCCCAGTGTGGCCTCCAGGGATGTGGAGTCAGGAGGGGACGGCCCCTTAAACTGAGTCCTACAGGCCAGGCTTCCCACTGCCTGCGGGCCTGTCTCCAGGGGGCAGTTTGAGTCTGTGACAGTAAAACATGCTGCTGCTGGCAGACCCCAGGCTGAACTGAGGCAGTACCATGACAATGCGGAGGCGTTCACACAGTCTAGAGCCAACCCAAACCCCTGTTGTCACACTGTCTGGATGAAAGCTACAACCCAGACAACAGCCCACAGTTGGAATCTGGCTCAATAGAGACTCAAGGGTCAGCGCTCACTAAGGTGGGACAGGGAGGGGAGCAGGGCCAGGCAGGATACAGAATGTTGAAAAGCGCTCTCTCTGCAGGAAACCGAACACCAGCACGGGCAGGTCACTGGAGGACACAGATGCTTGTGCTCAGTGACAGGGAGGGCCCACTGAGCAGGCGGTGAGGAACTGATGGGCAGGGTCAGCCACCTGTCTGATACAAATGGCCCCTCGGAATGCCCAGGATGAGAGCATGACCTCTACCATTTCACTGCAACATTGCTTTAAAGCAGTCTTGCAGATACCAACTGGCCCACCGGCTCCAAAGCCAAAGACAATCTGCATCCAGGGAAGCAAGAATAGATACTCTTTCCTTTTTACTTTCCCTCTAAATCATGCAGGCATGAAGTCCAGAAGAGACACTTGGTTCACATTTTGGAGAGCCAGTGATTTTTTTTTCTTTTTTTGTGTGTGGTAATTTACTTGCCAAATAAGCTTTTAACAACATACAAAAGAAATGTTGAAACCATTTCAGTGTACTTTCATATGAGTTACCTCTGTGTACAGATTCACATTTTTTTTCTGGAGAGCCAGTCTACAAAGAGACAAGTGTCAGCAGAATGTTCTGGAAGAAGAGTGCATGGCCGTGAAGGGCTAGATTTGTTTAGATGAGCTCCTATCATTGAGACTGAAGCAACAGTATTTCCCAGTTATTTTCTCACAGAGGTCTCTAGTGTCATCTAAAAATTAAGTAGGGAGCTTGCTAGAAAAGCAGATTCCTGGGCTCTGAGCCCAGAGCATTTGGTTTGCAGGAGGCTACAGTTTGTACATGAACCTTGGTGGGCCATGGACCACACTTTAGGGAATATGGCATTGGATGGAACTCTTCACTTGGGTAGCAGAGGTTCACGGGAACCAGATACCTACAGAGAAGTTGTGGTCACCTGGAGTGGGTGATCATTTAATAAGGTGGAGGCAGGAGGCCCTTAGCTGCTCCCTGCCTCCACTCCTCATGGCAAAGGAACTTCTCCCTCAGAGCGGAGCACAAGCCATTGTCTCCTCTGTAGCCCCTCCCTCCCTCCCAATCACCATGAACCATAATTGGACCAGACCTTATAGTTCACTAGGGTTTTTCTGGGTGGGGAGAGGCAAAGAGGGCAGAGTGTCTAACAAACCAGACAGAACAAATCAATCCCAGCCCATCCACATGGCCACAAGCTGGAGCGCTAGGAGGCCCCAGTAGGGGGCTCTTTACTCAAACGACACGAACAGCAGCTGAGACATTCCGGTGGCTTCCCGTTTCACTGCCCCCAAGGAAATGTCCCAATGCCAAGATTCTCTCTGGAGAATCCCATGACTCCAAAGTTCTGACATCCTCAGCCCCTGGACATTGGAACACTGTCCCTCACTGTGTCAGATGGGCTGGCCACAGGACACTCTGCAATAGGACATCAAGTATCTTCCAGGTGCACCTCCCAAGACAGCCCAAGGGTCTCACACACGGAGACAGGGGTCTGGAGAACCCTAAGATGCCACCATTTAAGCATCTTCCTCCCCCAAGAAATATTGTGGACCTACAGCTAGGTCCCTGCCCAAATCCCACCCAACTCAGTGGGAGGGTCCGAGAGGCTTGGGAAAAGAATCTTCTGTGTATCACCCCCTACTTATGGAAAATGACAAACATCCGGGTGTGTCATTCCCATCTGCACGGCACCAAACGCTCCCAGTGTATTCACCCATGTTAGCATTGGAAGCCACCTGGTAAGTCTTCAGTCAGCTCTGAGTTCCTAGGACTGAGTGAGGCCTCATTCCCTGCTTAAAGTCAAATTATTGAACAGTGAATTTCAAGTCCATGAGCAGTGCAATTGCTTCCCATCCCAGCACCTGGGAAATTCAGTCACATACAGAACTGCTCGGTGACAGTGGAGCTGCCCAGTGACAAAAGTAACAGTGCAGGTTGGGGGTGCCAGCAACCCTCAGCCCAGAACCAGCACCCCAGCCCAGAACCAGCACCCCAGCCAAGAGTTCAGCAAGGGCCCAGCCAGCACGGGAAGCTGTCTCTCCTGCCCTGGAGGCTCCTCCCAGTAAAGGGGGTGGAGGAGAGGTCACTTGGCCCGGGGAATGTGTGGGTCAGAGAAGTAAAGCCCCAGGCAAGTGAGAGCCGGGGACAGAGACAGCAGGTTCAGGTTCTCCTGTGTGATGTCTCCCACTTCCCTTCAGTTTTACTAAACACCCTGGCTCTTCCAACCAGCCTCAAAGACGGACAGGAACTAGGGGAATGCGGTCAGGAGCCAGGTCCGGGCAAAATCTTCTCAGACACAGATTCTACAGATTCTACCAACATTCATCAGCTCAGTGCCCCTGCCCCTTAGGTCTTGCCGGGCCTGCGGTAGCTACTGAGGAATCTACTAAGTTGCCAGTGGCTAATAATATTTCACACGTTCCTCCCAAATATTTCAATCCCGGCAGTTTTCTGGACCACCTTCTATGTATCTAGCACTAGCTTAAAATGTTAACGAAGTCTTCAGAACCTTAGAAATGTAAGCCCACAGCCAGACAGGCGAGGGGCTGAGAAGATACTCTGGGTCAGAAGTCAATCAGGTGCCCCCTGCCCAGAATGGGGCGCCTAGGGTCAGCCACTTGTAACAAGGGACGGCTCAGCTCAACCCTCCCTGCCAAGGGGCAGCAGGCTCACCGCAGCAGCACACCAAACCACACTTCCAGGGTAGCAGAACTGCAGGTGATCTGTATTTTCTTCTTTGTGCTTTGCTGTAGTTTCCAGATCTTTCCCCATAAATATTACTTTCTTAATTAGCAAAAAAAAAAAAAAAAAACAGGTTGTGTATTGCTGGTGGCATATTAAGCTAGTCTGTCTTATAAAGGCAACGGATTAATATGTAAAAGGACTCACAGAAATGATCATCTCCTTTGATTAACCCAGTTCCTATATATTATCTTAAAATACAGGAAAATGTCCACATGAAAGGAATATTTAGAGACATTATCTACAATAGCCAAAAACTGGAAACCATGAAAATGTCCAATAAATGGGAGCATTAAGAGGAGAGTGTATGTCACCTGGCTGAGGAGTAAGGCCGCCAGTAACGGAGGCATGCCAGGGCCCAGCCCCGATGGCCACAACCGCTTCCTTCTGAAGCCTTGTCCCTGCTTTGTGGCAAAGAACTGAAGGCCAAGAGCTCTTTGATGAGACCCAGAGCAGACCCACAAGTCCTTCTAGGGCACAGCTGTGGCCTCCACAGCCTTCCTTCTGAAAAGGTGGAGTGGGCCAAACTCTTGTTTTCCAAACAAAATGGCAGCTTTGGCCCTTGTGTGTGCAGCATCTAAAGCAAAAAAAGTTCTCTCCTCTGGAAAGGCCTTGGAACACCTCTCCGAACACCGGGCTCTGCAGCCCTCATCAAACAGTTTCAAGTGAGAGTTTCCAGGAAATGCTGACGAGCATCTGCACGGGCTGAGGCCTCACCTAAGCTGCACCTCTAGAAACAGTAGAACGAGATTTCACTGTTCAGCTCCTCATAGAAATGCCTTCCCATGTCACATCAAATGCCACTCCCTCCAGGCAGCTTTCTCATCCACCCCCAGAAACTACCCCCACATCTGACCAATCGACATTCTCAAACTTCCTGCACTTCTCCTTCAAAACCCTCAGCGCACCTGAAATCACATCCTCAGCTTCCATGTTGCGAGCCCCGGGCCCAGCAGTTTGCAGCTGGCACTCCTTCCATGTGAGCTGAATGGCCAGCAGATGGGATGGTTTAGCCCCTGCTGAGGGCCAAGGTTTGGCCAACTGGACTACAGGCTGCCAGAATGGCTTGCGTCTGCCTCTACGGCCTCCATCTCCTCTCTAATGATAACAGCCCACATAGGGCAGAGCAGTGTCAGTGTCAGTGGTCCGAGGAAATGCAGACGAAAGGTCTGCTGCTCCATTTCCTGCCTGGCCCTGGAGAGCAAAGAGCACTTCAGAGGCAGGCTGACTCATCACCTCCAGGTGAGTGAGCTCATGCCCTTCCAGGGCATCCTCGGAACTGGTAACCCACGGCTGACATGGTTCCTATGGCAACAGGCCAGCATCCCCTCCACAGCCGCCTTCCTTGGAGTACCATTTGCCTGTGTCCAAGGGTCACTTAACCAGCTTGCCCTGAGCCCAGATCCTTAGAACAGAGAGTGGTACGGGGCCCTGAAGGCCAGGCATGGCAGAAGTTCCCACCCTCTACCTCCCTCTCCACTCCTGCTTCAACAGCTCAAGTTACACATTCGAGACCAGGAAACTCAGGACCTAACAGCTCATTCCTTCCTTGGGAAGTCTGTTAGAAATTCTGAGTTGGACTCCATCTCCCACCCAACTCCACCCAGCACTACTGCTCCCCTGAGCAACACAGCATGTCCTCTAGAAAACAGCCTGGAGCCTTCTCTGAACAGCTAGCTTCCTTCAGCTCTTCCTGTGACACGGTGCCCACCGTTCCCATGGGATTATATCCACCTCTAATCTGCTCAACGCACAGCGTCCAGTTCAGCCAGCTGAGCGCTCAGCAGGACTCAGGACAAGCCTGGAGCCTGCCACTGCCCTGAAGATGGCCTGAGCTTGCCACGCCACCGACTCACCCTGTGCCGTCACCCACCCCCAGGCCTCTCTCTCCAGCCGCTCCCTGCCCACTGCTTCACACTCACCTCCTGCCCCTCCCTTCCCAGAACTTAGTAGTCACCAATGCCTTTGGTCACACAGTTTGCCTGGCCCTCCAGCCACCACCCCCACTGCCTGACTCACTCTTACATATTCTAGATATAATTTTTAGTTTACATTATCACCTCCTCCAAGAACCTTACCTGTGTCCTCCAAGATGGAGTAAGGCCTTCCTTGGGCCCCCTTCACTATACTGCATGTGACATCTGTGGACATGGCAGGAAAATACCAGTTCATGGGTCTCTCACTGGCCTGTTCAGAGGCAGAGAATCATGCATCTGGCCCTGCTCCAAAAAGAGCAAGTGCTTAGTATTTGTTAAATCTGGGTGGCAAGCACATAAGTACTTGTTTCACTATTCTCTGTACTTTTTCTTATATTTGAAATGTCATTAAAATAATGATCCACAGTTAATGTGAAGTGAGTGGATAAACTACCACTAGCTGCTCTGCCTTCAGCCCCAGTGTGTATGTCTGAGCATCTCATGTATCTGGCTGAACTCATCCTGCGGAAACTTTCCTCCCCGTAGGCTGGAGCCTGATGCCATGTGGCCAGCCAGGGAGTAGTCAGTTCAACCCTTCAGGGGAGCCTGACCCTGCAGTGACACAAGGCTGTTTGCATTAGCACCACAATGATCATTTCATCTCCACTTGTCCTTTTTCACTTGAGAAGTTCTAGCAGCTCATACGGGTGTGCTAATCTCCCTGTAAGATAACCCAGATGGCTAAATAAAACCCAGCAAAACCCAGGCAGGTTTCACCGCTAATTGTTGAAGCTGGGTAATGGGTACAAGGGGACTCATTATACTGTTTTCTACTCCTGTGCTTGAATTTTTCATAATCAGAGTCTTTTTTTAATTTATTCCTTCATCCAACTAATATTCCTTAAGCGCCTACTAAATACCAGGCATCACAGATAAAGAGAGAAATAAGACACAACTTCCCCCCTCCACAAATCGAAACTTTATTAAATTCTAAATTATTTGCTATCATATCCCTCCCTGGGAATGAAACACCGAATGGCATTTGCGACATGAAGATAGTGCAGACCTTCCCAAAGGAACAAAGAGCTAATAGCAGGCACCATGTCTCCTGGGCTTGTCTTCCCAGCCCTGCCTACTCTGGGTTTCCCACCAAAACTGGGGCTTCCCCCAATTCACTAAGCAGCTGCAGGAAGGTAAGGGTGAACCTCAGGACTGCTATAATCTCACACACCCACAGGATCCCTGCAACTTCAAGGCAACTTTCCCTCAAAGGGCAGTATCTAAACACCTTCATTCTACCATTACAACACTTCCTAGCGCCCGCTCGGTATCAGGAGCTAGGCCAGCTTTGTGGGGGTAGAAATAAAGGCCACGTGGAGGTCTCTGATCTCAAGGTAATCAGGGCCCTATTGACTGGAAATCCTTGGATTCAAATCCTAGCTCTGCCAGACCTTGGGCGAATCACCCAACCTCTCTGGGCCTCAGCTTTCCCGTCTGTAAAACAGGGCTACTAGTACCGTTGTCCCAGTGCTTATCTGTAAAAAGCTAAAGATATCATTACAAGAGTGAGGCCATATGACTCTAATAGTATTGTTATTATTCATGGTCATTGTTATTATTTACCAGGCTCCCACAGCATGTTAATTGGTCTAGGTGGCAATGGGCGTGAAACTCTCTTTGCAAAGAAGCCACAGAGGCAAGGCCAGATTCAGGCGACAGGCTCTGGCCGGCCTCCGGCTGCCTGGCATTATTGTATCAACCCGCCTGATACAATTTCTGATTTTTGAGCAATGCCCCAGCTCCAGCCTGATGGGTAACAGATGCCCACAAGCCTGTAAAATGCTTTCCGTCTGGATTCTTCTCTCAGAGAAAGCCAGCAACACTTCTTGAGCAGGAGACCACCCACCCACCCCCACCGCCACCCCCTGGACCAAGGATGTAGTAAGCCAGGCTGGTCAGTGTTTTGTTACTTGGGGGTCTGGTTTTGTTTTTTGGAGCCAGATGCCACATTCTGCTCACTCGGAGACTAGATGGCGCAGCCATATTAGCCCCACAGGCCTGGGTGTGAAACTCAGTCAGTAGTGCACTAGTCTCAGCATGTTCTCTGCCTTCTCAGGGTTTTGATTCCTGTATTACTAAGCCCTATAAATAGCGCTCCCTACTTGTGGGGATGGAATAAGCGTGTGTATATGCAACAGTCAGCACTGGGCCTGCAACAAAGGGGGAGAAACACTACCATGGCTCTTTCCAAGGGTGAAGGCCTGAAGCCCCTCTAGACACAGGAGGAGTCCAACCTCGACACAGCCACAGAGGCGCCCTGCTCTGGGCCAGCCAGTGAGGGCATGGCCAGCACCCCTTAGCTCCCGGGAAGGAAAGGAAAGCCGCCATCTGCCAGGTGAGGTCCACTGGACAAACTGGAGCTGTCACCGCCAGGCAGAAGGGAAAGAGAACAGACATGGGGAAGACAGGAGGAGGGCAAAGAGAAGTATGGAGGGGGATAAAAGCCCCCATGTGACCCCAGGCCACCCCTCCCTCCACCGCTCACACAGAGCTGGGATGAGTAGTGTCAGGGGCCAGAGCGGCGGCCACTTCCTGGTTCCTCGGGAATGTGTGTCAGGTGAGAGGCACCTGCAGCCCGAGGAGGGAGGAGACCTAGCTCCATCTCTAGTGAGGGGCTTCCCTTCTCCAAGCAGGGCTGACAGCTGGTGCTGGCCACCGAGCAGAAGCGACCTGGCAGAGAGGAGGCAACAGGGCAGTGGTTAGGAGTGTGGGCTCTGGCACGACTGCCCTGGGTTCAAAGGCCAGAACCCCATAAGGGGCCGTGTGGGTTGGGGCAAATCATTGCATCTCGCTAAGCCTCAATTTCTTCTGTGAAGTGGAGATGCAAATATTCATTGATATAATGTGTGCCATGGAGTCAGCCCAGGGCTGGGCATGTGGTAGTAAGGATTAGCTGTTCATATCAGCACCAGAACCACTAAGGCCACTAGTGCTACCACCACCTTTCCCTTTGGCTCAGTTTGTCACTTCTCTACTCAACTGCAACTCAGGAGCCCATCCCAGGAACATCTGAGTGTAAGGGGAGCCATTTAAAGGGCCCTCCTGTCCATCACCATCTCCAACCTGGCAGAGCACAGCTGCTGTCACGTGTGAAACTCACCTGATCTTGACCACCCACACACTAAGCCAGAACCCTAGGAGCTCCATCTGCCTTCAGAGCAGAGTCACCTTGCCTGACTGTTGGCAGGTGTTCTGGAGCCCACCTGCAAGGATGACTTCAGAAGACAGTTTATATGGGCCCAGAATAAACAGTCTTTACCAAAACCTGCACCACAAGGAATGAACTATGGCAGAGTATCATTGGACAAGTCAGATCATCACTGTGGACCGCAGTCTCTTCATCTAAGCAGGTGACAATATAGGTCCTTTCTAGCTCGGGCATTCTATTATGTGATTTCTTCAAACCACTACAAGGGAAAGAAGGGATAGAGCTGGTTCCTGGGAGTAAATAAAGTGAAAGACAAGGCAGCCTATTAACACTAGTCCCTTGGGCAGCCTCCAGGCTGAAATCCTTGCTCCCTGGCTCCAGCCAGTTTCTCCTACCCACTGAGCCCACAGGCAGGCCGCCTCCCACACACCAAGCTTGTTGGGTAGCCAAGCCTACCTACACAAAGGACCAGTTATGAATGGTCTACCTTCCAGCAGGCAGAGATGCTCTACCCACTGACTTGTCCTGAGCCACCCCATCCATCCCACCCCCAACCTCACGTGGAACATCTAGGCTAGAAGGCAGAGCCAAGGGACCTGCACCAATCCCAGACAAGGCCTCCCCCACTCGCCTGCCCCAGACACCTGGCTTCCCACTTGGCCACACTCCAAGCAGGCCATTTCCAGGATAAGGATGCATTCAGGGTCTACGACACACAGCATCTCTGGATCCATAAGGGCAGCTCATTCACCTGGCCCCACCCACACCCTCCCTGAAGAGTAGAAACAGATTCCTGAAAGCTGAGGACACAGGAGATTCCTAAAGACAAGACTCCATGTGTTAGCAGAACACTTAGTTTCAGGCCCGGCTGACAAGCCCTGGAAGTCAACCTCAAGATCACCTCCAGAAGTGCCTGGCTCTGCTAAATGACCCCCTGACCAAGAGGACAGAAACACAGAATGCTGGCATTGACCCAGATCCTAGAGATCATCTCCATGCGACAGGCCAAGTAAGGCGTTTACCATAGAAGCACCAGCACCATCCTATGAGCCAGCCCTCATTTTCTAGGTGAGGATCAGATGAGGCTAGGTCAGCATGACACGGCAGTGGTGGGCAATGCTCAGGCAAGATCTCAGGCCTTCCACGGCCCTGGTACAGAATGCATGACCATCTCCCTGTTCTGAGGGGACAGGACAAGGGCCTCACAAGCAGCTCCCTTGCCTAATAATTTAAAAAAGACAGCCTTTTCACACCTACTCCTCTCCTACATGCCACCCTGCAGAGTCCCAAAAGAAAGGGAGCAGGAGGTGGGTGGACCAAGTTCCCGCTAGAGTCCACATGCTAGCAAGCTAGAGGGTCCCCAACGGGTCTGTCGGCTCTCACACCCCCAGTCGCACTGTGGCTACAGAAAGCAGGCTGTTGCTGAAGTGCGCCACTCTAGAGAGAGCCCTCAGGGCTGGGACTGGGGAGAGAAGGAAAGCCAAGGCTCAGGTTTTACTTCCTTGGAGGCCCCAAACCCACACAAGAGGACCAGAAACTACCTAAGATTTTCTAAAGTAGGGGCTCCAGCCAAATGCAATAAGGGCAGGGAGCGGAGGGACGTGTCAGCCTGGCCAGCACCTCAGGAGAGGAATCTGAAGTGGGCTGCTGGCCAAAAGAGGAAAAAACACAGCTGGACTGCCTAATAGGGAGCTGGGGCCTGTGCTGGCTTCCTCCTACCCCCACAACTGGGCGCCCGGGGAGGGGGGTGGGGTGCAGCGTTGCATGGCAAGGCCTGAGGTCATCCAAGCCTCAAGCCCATCCCAAACATAAAGCCAGCTTCCCTGGCTTCTGGCCTCCTCCTGACTCCAGGGCACAACTCGGATGCCAGGGAGCGAGCCCAGGCCCTGCTCTGGGATCTGAATTCAGCCCTGTCACTGGAGTGGCCCTCAGTGACTCAGACATGCCATCCAGCACCTTAGTATCTGCCAGATACCTGCTGGACTGTGGGCCCCACACCCCCTCCAGGCAGCCACCGTCCCCATCCATCACATACAGCATTCAGTGAGCACCCACTGTGTGTGTGCTAGCAGGGGCCCTGAGGAGTCACCCTTGCTCAGGGTACAGGAGCGCATCTCCCTCCCCAAGCCAGCCTCCCAGACAGAGAAAAACACAGCTTTTACTTCTCTGTGGGGAGGGAGAAGACGTACTAGGGAGTAAGTACCAGCAAAGGTAGTTTCACTCAAGACCCCCTATAGTCAATTGCAAAAATAGCCCCTCTATTGCTGCCCTCTTTGCAAGTAACTCTGAAGTGCCCGCTCACTTGTTAAAAATGCAGATTCTCAGGCCCCACCCCGGACCTTCACAAATTCTAAGGATGGGGCCCAACTATCTGTTTTAACAAGCCCTCCAGGTGACTGATGCCAGCTCAGGCTCAAGTCTGAGCACCACCGCTGTACTCCACAAACCACCCCTATCCTTCTAGGCTTCAAGGCTTGGGGGTGTGGCATGAGTGTGTCTGGATCCCAGTGACACAGCCTCCAGGAGCCCCAATAATGGACCCCTTACTTGGGCGGTCCGGGAGACTGACACGCCCACCTTCAACCATCCAAGGAGCTCCAAGTCAGTGAGAGAGCAGGGACATCCCTGAGAGCCCTCCACATGTCCTCAGAGCCAAGAGTTTCCTAACAGTGCCCAAAGCAAGTGTGATGAGAGCTGCCAAGAGGCTGCCAACACATATGTCCTTCCTAGCTCTCTCCAGCCCGTCCCCGACCCAGGCGCTAAGTGAGCAAGGCAGGCGCTGAGTGGCCAAGGGAAGAGAAGGCCAGGGCCAGGAACAGAGGTGGGGACAGGGAGGCAGAACTGGAACCCCACTGGCTGCCCCTGGGGCCCAGCGAAGAGGGGCGCAGCCATGTCTCCTCACCTCTGGCCTCCTCCAAAACTCTACGTGCAGACAACTAAGTTGCAAATGTTGCAGGATGCCACTGTGAAACATAAAATACAAATTCACTTAGAAGCGCCCCCAAATTCATGGTCACTTCTGTCACCATATCCTGGCTTCACGAAGGAGTAATGCAAACACAACTACTTTCATTACAGAAAAAAACAACAAAGCAGTGAGTCCCTGAGAGCCAGATTCTCAAAGCCCCCAGGAAAAGAGGGCAGCAGCAAGGGTCCAGGTACCCCCAGGGGATAGGAGCCAGGAGCCAGAAACACGCGTCTGAGGAAGAAAATAAGAAACCGCTCCTGCCCACCCTCATCAAATACCAGGGAGTCTTTGAACTCAGGGGTGCAGAGAGGCAGGTGTAACACAGAACCACCCACAGAGGAAGGAAGTCCAGCTTCTAGTCCTCCCTGCCACCTGTAAGCAGCTGGGTGACATGAGCAAGTCCCCCAAGCCTCCAGAGCCTCCAGGGTTCAGCCCTCTCCCCCTGGAAACAGGCGCCAGGGAGCCAGGTTAACTCAACAGCCCCAGGGCACAGGAAGTATGAGCAGAAAGGACAGCCCAAGGCCACCCATTAGGCATAAACACCGTTTATGTAAAGTTTTAAACAGGCACAGAAATACAGACAACTACACACAGGCAGGAACTGTAGAAACATACACTTAGGAATGAACACATCAAACCTGGGACAGCAATTAATTCCAGTAAGGGAAGGAATGGGATTGGGAATGGCTAGAGCCTCAACTGTATCTATGGTGTACATGGTCTTTGTGAACTAGCCTCAAGAGCAGAAAATCTAGAAAAAACAGTCGTAGCTTCCTGAGCCTTTGCAAGCCTTTCTAATTTCCTTGCCTCCAGCTAAACTATCTCATAAACTAACTTTAAGCGTATAGTGAGGATTAATTTAATATCTGGGAAACATTTAGAAGCATGCCTGGCCCATAGCACAGGACCAGGTCAGTTCAGACTGGAGCATGGAAGGGGATAAATGCTCAGCTCCACATTCACAGGCCCATCCCCTGGCCACAGGGCACCTTTGGGTCTCACTGTGGCCTCACTGCCACTGCCAAGCAGCCCCATTAAGAGGGCTCCAGCCCCACTGAACTAAGACCCCAGTGTAGCAATCCTCAATTTAAAAAAAACTAATTATGTATAAAGAATCTCTAAATTAACTATTGCTTAACTTAAAAAAAAAACAGGCGGCTTTCTTTGAGGCTAAAGTTTGGGAAAACGTCCAAATTTCTCAAAAGAGGCCTCAGGGCTTCATACATGCAAAAGATACCTCCCCACAGTCACAGCCTGTGTCCAGGATAAAGGGCAGGAAACCAGGGGTCTGGCCCCACTTCCCCTGCTCCGGGAAAGCAGGATTCATGAGCCGCCTCCTCCATCTCCTGGCTCCCCGGGCCAAGTCTGGAAAAGCACTTTGGGTTCCTGGAAAAGCCTTTCTGAAATATCGGGAATTCAACTGGAAAGTGCCATTATATGTTATCAGGAGGATGTCTTCAGTGTTTGAGCCACTCCTCTGCCAGTGTCAAAGCAGTGGCCAAAATCAACAGAGGGGCTTCTCAGAGCCAGAGAGACACATGTGCCCACACTCCCTTGTAGACTGGACAGATGAGGAGGTCCAGACAGTAGGACAGAGGTCCAGACAGCAGGCCTCAGCAAACACTGCTGTCCCTCTCCTATGCCCCCACAAGGCTGGGTGGTAGGAATCCTATTTTCCAGTGTTGGGACTTAGAAGAATTAAAAGCTCCACTTCTCTCTCCACCCCAAACCACAGGCTGTGACATGTGGACATTCCCGCACTGGACATAAGGAAAATAGACAGTCTGACTGTAACAAGCCCCCTCCCACCCACAAGCAAGGCTTGCCACCTCTCCTCCAAGACGGAAAGCCAAGTTCCATTAGGAGACCTGCCTGAAGGAGGCCACCCACCTCGACGTGCCCACCCCTCCTGTCATCTCACCTACAGCTGATTTGGAAATAGAGCTCAGCATGATTCCATTCTATTCCCATCGGTCTATGATCAGCTTTACAGATGGCTTTTAAAAAAATAAATCTTCAGGCCCATAAAAACATTCCCCTGCCAGCCCTGGCCTGGCCTCAAATCACAGGCCTGTGACCACGCTCTGAACAGCCCCACAGTACCAGCCACCACAAAACAGGAAAAACGAGGTAGAGAGGTGGTCGCTTTTCAAAAAGCTCCCTTCCCACAAGGATCGCTTTTCAGCCATCAGCTGGACCACACGGGCCTCTGATTTAGACCTTGGGGGGAAAGTTCAAAGCTGGGGGTCAAGAAAGGCATCGTTCTCCCCATAAGGCTAGCCTTCAGCAGGCCCCCCGTCTGCTGCACTGAAAACCAGAGCTGCCTGCCCCAACCTCAGCCCTCAGGCCTTCCCCCGCAAAACTTCCTTAATAGTCTCAAGGCTTGAACAAGAACCCCCTATTTTGTGTTTCACATGCACAGACTTCTAAAATCAAAATAAACACGGAGGCACAGCTACCTAGCTCACGGCCTGTTAGGTTCCCCTAGTGACCAAAGGGAAGGCGGAGTAGGTGAGACTGAAGGAACTAAAGGGGGTGGAGAGTGGGGCAGGGGAGGAGGGGCAGGGTTGAATCTTGAATCCCTGAAGCCAGCTCCAACAGCTGGGGTCAGCTCTACAAAAGGCCGCCGGGGACACGTGAGGCCCTCCAAGTTCAGGGGCTGAGTCCATACCTGACAGTTACACCTACTGTAGAGTGTGGAGAAATATAACAAGAACCCTCCACTATCTTTTCAAAGAAGAAAAGTAACTTTGGGAAGGCCCAGGCCCACCCCCTTAGCCTCGCAGACCGTCCCAAGACCTGGATTCAAAACCAACTCTACCCCATTTGGGCTGCGAGAGAGACCCTGGTAGGTCACTTAATCTTTCTGAGCCTTACTTGCCCTGTCTGTAAAATGGGGATAAGACTCACAAATTTGCTCATTGTGATTAATGGAGACAAAAACTACATGTGAATCACATAAGAAGTACTTGATTATATACCACCCTGAGATGTTCCTTATTATTTCATTTGTATAAACCTTGTGTCTCAAAACAAACTCTGGAATAGCAAAAGGTGTGCCAGTACTTCTGGGTAAGAGCTGAGTTCCAAGGTCAATCTGCCTGGGTCCATTCATAGCCTGGCTTACGAGCTAAATCAGTCTTGGGCAAGTTACTTAACCTCTCTGAGCCTCAATTTTCTTGTCCATAACAAGAAAAAGAACAGTACCTTCCTCAAAGGGTTACCTGCTAGACTGAGGTGATCCAGACCGTGCAGCCCTCAATCAGCGCCAACTATTAGCGCTTACTTATTTGGGGAGCCAAGACGTTCTTAATAAATACTGGTTGGTTGATATAAAACAGCTATTTCTCCTTTCCAGCCTTCCTTCTCTCATCTTCTCTTCCCTTACCAGGAGGTGGATAGTATTTACATTACCTCCCAGATACTGGGCTTGTGAAATGCT
Organism: Smutsia gigantea; assembly: GCA_032199065.1. Classification (NCBI taxonomy): domain Eukaryota; kingdom Metazoa; phylum Chordata; class Mammalia; order Pholidota; family Manidae; genus Smutsia; species Smutsia gigantea. The sequence continues at coordinate 5,941 of JAVSCE010001356.1, read as the reverse complement.
TTAAACCAACACAAACGGTTCCCTTTAAGGACCAAAGGTACAGGCACCTTCATTCCCAGCCCTTTCTCCCTGTGAAGCTGTGAGCATGTTATTTTATATCTCTAAGCTCAGGATCTTCATCTATCAAGTGTGATCATCCCACATACCTTACAAGGCTGTTGTGAATGTTAAATGAGGCTGTCGACAGAATAGCTAACAGGCTGTATGCAAGTGGGGTCCCCTCACCCCAAGACCCTGTGTGTGACAAGCCCCACAACCTGTCAGTGAAGAGCAGATCCCAGCCCATGAGTAGCCCGCTGTAGCCAAGGACCAAGCAGGCAGTTTCCAGGGCAACAGTTTCCTCTGCATCTACTCCCAGTCCCATCCCCGGCTGCCTTTTATTCTCCTCCTGCCTCTGTAGCGGCTAAGTCACCTTTTCCCATTATTGCTAGGCAACCTGAGAGTGGTGCAGCTGCCTTCTGGCAGAGGACCCTAGCCCTCCTCTGCCCTCCCCATGCCTGGGGAAAGCTGCCCACTTGGACACCGCCCCTCCACCCCTGCAGCCCTGTCCAACAAGGCTTTACAGATGCAGGTAAGGGACTGACCTTGAGGGACTCACCTTGAGGAAATGAGGAAAGCCACCCTCCTCCCTGGCCCCAGCCTTCCGTGTGCCTGTGCCTACCTGGGATCTATTCTTAAGCAGCTGTCCTGAAAAGGGTCACATCATGCTTTCAGGAAGCTGCCCTTCTTGATTATTTTCCTCTTCTGTTCTCCCACTCACACACCATGAACCTGATCCCTGACCTCACAGTAAACAGTGAGCAAGAGAGAAAAGGTGACACGTGAATGAGGAAGAGGAACGAGAGCATCAGAATCGCCTGTAAGGGTGCTTCCCTCCAGGAGGTGGGGTGATGAGCAGTTGTCATTTTCTCCTTTATATTACTTAGCATTTTCTGAGGCTTTCTTTAACTGAGATATGATTATTATACCATAAAAGTCAGCCATTTAAAGCATGCAATTCCATTTTAGTACATTTAGTGTATGATTTTTAGTACATCCCCAAGATTGTGCAACCCTCACCACTATCTAATTCAAGGACATTTTCATTGCAGGTTTGTTTTGTGTATGTTTGGCTTTGGTAAAATGTTCCTAGATGTGCAAGCATTTGTTTCCTAAGCAGCAGAGCAAAGTGATAGGAGGCAATCACTGGAACCACACCGCCTGGCTTCAGATCCCTGGTCCACCTCTTGCCGGCTATATGATCTTGGAAATGAAGCTGCTCTGAGCCAGTTCTAACACCTGTAAAATGGGGACGATAGCAGTGCCTACCTCACGGGCTTAGACATGTGCATGCATGTAGAGTCCCCAGGGCAGTGCCTGATACAGTGCTCAGAAAGGGTGACCCACCATGACTTGTTGTGAGAAAGGGAACTTTTGAGAAGTCCAGCCCAGCCCCTGGACCTGGTCTGGGAAGATGACCCTGCCCAGGCTGCCAGGAAATGCCATTGTTTTTTGCTCACTTCTTGGGAGAGGGCTAGAGCTGGACTAAGGCCCTGCACTCTCACCAGCCCCTCTGCCACCAATGGTGCCCCCTGGTGTGGCTGAATGGGGCACACGGACAGGGAAGGTTGGGGGTCATGACTGTTGCCCATGTGGCTTCGGGGCCCAGGCATCTCTACACCAGACTCTTGTTTGGAGATCCTGCCAGATAATCCCAGCCAGGACAGGAAGAGGACAGCAGCAGAGCAGGGAGGAGACTCCATGACCAGCCTTCTCTGTATGTTTAACCCCCACCCACTGGGAACAAAGGATTCCAGGTGCTTGGACTTGACGCTCAGCCTGGGAACCAGTGAGAAACCTTGATGTGGTAACACAAAGGGGGGCCCTGAGCCCTGGTTTGCCGGGTGTCCTGCCGCTGCCGCTCCCAAGGCCCCCTGCCTCAGCCAGGACCAGGTCCGGGCAGTCAGCACTCAGCGGGCTGCCGGCGCCTCGGGGGACGAAGACAGAAGCCTAGGCTGAATCACGAGCCGAACTGTAGCTGGCCCAGTCTGGTCAGGACGAAGGAACCAAGCTAAGGGGCACTCCTCTGTCCCCAGCCTTTCAGCTCTGAGCTCTCTGGGGAGCCGCAGACTAAACTCACCCAACCACCTGCAGCTGGCAGGCTCCAGGCCTCTCCAGCATCCTTGGGGAGTGACGCAGTTCAACTCATGGGGACCCTTCCTGCAGAGATGTGGGCCCACTGACCATCTCTGAGCAGATAAAAGCAGGGCCAGTGGGGAAGGTGCCCTGACACCACAGCCCTTGGCCACATACCAGGTCCCAGGAAAACCCTGGGCAGGTCACACGCGGGCGCAGCTCGGTGCGGCTAACTGGCTGAGATGGTCCCAACACCACCTGCACAGAGGTGTTGGGCTCTGACCTGTGAGCTGTACAAAACAGCCTGGCCTCTCAGAAAGGGGAGAGGTCGGCTCTGGGGGGGACAAAGAAGAAGGCGACGAGCAAGAGCAAGCAGGGGGCTCCCCAGCCTGCAGCAGATTGAGGTCCCTGCAGGGACTCCTTGTTGGGGCCCCATTCTGCCTGTCCGGCCCCCTACCCTTCCCCTGCTGGTGCTACCTGCCTTACACACACACACACACACACGCCAGGGAACGAGGAGGCTTCCCAGCAGAACCTTCAAATCCCGCCTATCCTTGGACATGCAGTGCAAAAGCCACCAGCTCTTCCCCCCTCCACCACTCCAAGCAGCTTGCTGGCTCCTGCCCTACAGTGGCCAATGCCATACCTCTGGCCACTCTTGGTGAGGCCTGGTGTGATTTTCTGTGTCTTTCTGGTTCCCTCTCCACCTAAACCATGATTTCCATGACCCCACGTGAGTGCAGCAGTTGATACCTAACATGGGTTCAAGCAGCGTTCACTGACTGACTCCACAAGGAGAAATCATCCATGTTCTCACGCTAGCAATGGACTAGAAGGTGGAGGAGCAGAGACACACGGTAGCAGGTCTGTGATGAAGCCACATCTCAGGCTTGGGCTGTCCCACCCTGGCTCCAGACCCACAGGCAGTACCAGGTCTTGGCGTGACAAGTCCTCAAGCCATGTTTCTGGTTTGTGGTCACTGGCCAGGAACCCGGACTCAGGCCTTCCTGGAGAAGATGGAAGGGGAGGCCCAAATCCCAGCCACAAACCCCAAGCTACAGGACACCGATTTGGTTTGACCTCCTCACACTCAGAACTGCCCACAGGGTAAAGGTCGTAGAGTCAGAGCCTCCTCCCACCCACTGAGCACAGCCTTGGCAGCTCCTCCTCAGGCGTCAGACCTCAGAAAATGAGTTTTCTCCTTTTCCTTTGACAAGGCTGGTGACCACAGATCCTGCAGGAGCCTACTAGCCTCTGACTCCTACAAGGCCATCTCCAGTGACCAATAGCCCCTCGAGGTCTCGCCATTCCTCAAAACTGGAAAATCGGGTTCTCAGTGCGCTCCAGGCTGCCTCACACCTGTCTCTGGGCAGCCTAAGCGGCAGCCAGAACAGCCCCACCCGCCTGGCTCCGGCCAGCTGGCCCTCACAGCCCTGCCGCCCCAGCACCTCCACCCCATCTTCACTTCAGGCTTGGCCAATCACATCGCCAACCAGGGACACCTGTTCTCAGCACGCCCAAGTGGCGCAGGTTTTGGAGAGGAAGCAGCCGCAGCAGGTCCTGAAGTAAAGCACGGCTGGGTAAGACGCGTGGGAGGTGTAGGAAGGCCCAAGGAATGCCCTCGGCTACTTGACAGGATGGCCTGAGACATTCTGGGCTGTCTCTCTTAGAGGAAATTCATACTTTGAGGTCACTATATGTGAACTATAACCAGCTGACAGTGGTTCTGGGCATTTTAACATTCATCTCTTCATCCTGGGTTCCCAGGAAGTAGGGAAAGAGTAGGCAAGGGTTTCTACACTGACCTATAGGGGAAAGGACACTGAATGAGCAGAGTTGACTTCAGGACCAGAAGTCAAGGACAACACAACTCCCATACACTCCTAGCCACTCTTGGCTCCCTCTAAGATGGGTTTATATTCTCTATTTTATCTCAAAGTATATTGGGTAAAGGCCATAGAAACTGGTTCCTCAAAATAGTTAATATTTACTGAGCACTTGCTATCTGTTAGATGCTACGCAAAAGTCACCACATACATTATTTGGTTTAGACCTCCACTCAAATATATTAGGCAGGAGTGACTGTTATCCCCATTTCCCCCTTGGCATCATCAGGCACAAAGCAGGGATTCGCCTGTGATCATGCAGCTAGTCAGCGGATTCGAACCCACTGTGCCCAGAGCACATCTATCTGTAGTCTGGAGGCAGGTGCAGACCCAGGACGAGGTGGTTTATCTGGAACATTAATCTATCTCCACCCCCCAGCCTGGAGCTGAGAGCCATGCATGATGCCATTTATTATATTCAGCATTATTTCTTAACCACCTATTACAGGCCTGACCCCGTGCTAGGCACTAGAGACTCAGCAGAGAACAGGACAGGCTGGGCCCCGGGCCCCATGGACACCAGCACAGAGTAAAGCAGACAGGAGTGTAGAGCCATGAGGTTGTGAGGACGGAGGCTAAAGCCAATTCTCTCCTCTTGCAAGGCTTTACTTTCACCAGGCATTTAGATGTCCTCAACTTCAGGGCAGGCAGATATCCTGTTCCTCTTCAGGTAAACCCATCTACAGCAGGCCTCCCCTCTTTGCAGTCCTCCACTGTGATTGTGGCCCTGCGTAGCTCCTGAGGGTCTTGCAGTCCAGCAGCATGTATGAACAAGGCAGCCTGACTTCCGGCAACCTGGTTTGATGTGGGAGGAGACTCGGGACCTGGGCTTATTTACAACCACATTCATTCACCTGCCAGGGCCACCTCCTAATTTCAACATCCATTAGCTCAACAAATATTGATTAAGCTCCTACATGTAAAAACCCCAGGGCTGGCACCTGTGGGAAAACACATTCAACCAGAGCCTTTAGGATTTAAGAGCCATTTTACATATCTTCTCCAGCCAACCCAGGGAAAACGGAGGTATTATAAATAAGGAATTGGAGGCGGAGAGGTTAATTAATTTATCCCAAGGTCACAAGCCTGAAAGTGTACAGCCAGGATGCTCCTCAGAGTCTATGCTCTCTCCAGCCTGCTTGACACCAGTGCACGTGGTGCACGCACCTAAGGGCAGGGGTGTTAAGCACATGAGGGAATAAACTGGGGGCTACGGCCATCCTGAAAAAATGGGTATTCACACCTGCTGCCCCTAGAAAAGGTGGCTTTGGAGCTCAGCCCCAAAGGTCAGGAAGATTGTGAAAGCCAGTAAACTCCCCTAATCCACTGCATTTTGTGCCTGGAGGCAGGGAGTCCAGCCCAGTGAACTCTGCACTGAAGCCTTCTTTAAGAAGGGACAAGCCACTGCCAACTGATGCAGGTTCTTGAGTCATGCCTCCTGCCTGCACAGACTTCTGCGGGCACCTGCCGCAGGCCTTACCATTCACCAAGGGGCTTGCTCCCAGGTCATTAATCTGCTCCTTGGAAGAGCCCAGAGGTGGCCGGAGGGCAGGAATGTGGCCCATTTACAGAGGTGGGAAGGGAAAGGAAGCACCACAAGACCCGGGACCTCGTCTGTATCATCCAGTCTCTATCCTCAGCACCTGGCACAGAGAAGGTACTCAAAAAGTACTTGTTGGATAATCTAATAAAAGTTCAGAGAAGTGAAATGACTTGCCCAAAGTCTCACAAGTCGTCATGGTTGCACCAGACTAAAAACAGGAGCTTCTGCCTCCCCCAGTGGCCTTCGTATCCTGCTGCACTGCGTCCTCCTCCTCCCACATACTCACTTGCCTGCCTCCATCTGGAGTCGTGGGCCTTGGTCCACCTGTCCGCTCTGGTCCCACTCAACCCTCACCTCCCACAGTGCAGGAGGAAGGTGTCAAAAGCACTAAGTTACT
>JAVSCE010001355.1:0-65860 GCA_032199065.1 Smutsia gigantea | reverse complement strand
AAAACCTAGAAGAAATGGACAACTTCTTAGAAAAATACAACCTTCAAGACTGACCAAGCAAGAAACAGAAAAACTAAACAGACCAATCAACAGTGACGAAATCGAATTGGTAATCAAAAAACTACCCAAGAACAAAACCCCTGGGCCTGATGGATTCACCTCTGAATTCTACCAGACATATAGAGAAGAAATAACACCGATTCTCCTTAAAGTTTTCAAAAAAATAGAAGAGGAGGGAATACTTCCAAACTCATTCTATGAAGCCAGCATCACTCTAATACCAAACCGGGCAAAGACCTCACCAAAAAAGAAAATTACAGACCAATATCCCTGATGAACGTAGATGCAAAAATACTCAACAAAATATTAGCAAACCGAATTCAAAAATACATCAAGAGGATCATACACCATGATCAATTGGGATTCATCCCAGGGATGCAAGGATGGTACAACATTCGAAAATCCATCAACATCATCCACCACATCAACAAAAAGAAGAACAAAAACCACATGATCATCTCCATAGATGCTGAAAAAGCATTTGACAAAATTCAGCATCCATTCCTGATTAAAACTCTCAACAAAATGGGTATAGACGGCAAGTACCTCAACATCATAAAGGCTATATATGACAAACGCACAGCTAACATCATACTTAACGGCGAGACGCTGAAAGCTTTTCATCTAAGATCGGGAACAAGACAAGGATGCCCACTCTCTCCACTGTTATTCAACATAGTACTGGAGGTCCTAGCCACAGCAATCAGACAAAACAAAGACATACAAGGCATCCAGATTGGTAAAGAGAAGTCAAATTGTCACTATTTGCAGATGACATGATACTGTACATAAAAAACCTAAAGATTCCATTCCAAAACTACTAGAACTAATATCTGAATTCAGCAAAGTTGCAGGATACAAAATTAACACACAGAAATCTGTTGCTTTCCTATACACTAATGATGAACTAACAGAAAGAGAAATCAGAAAAACAATTCCATTCACAATTGCATCAAAAAGAATATACTACCTAGGAATAAACCTAACGAAGGAAGTGAAAGACCTGTACTCTGAAAACTACAAGACACTCCTAAGAGAAATTAAAAGGACACTAACAAATGGAAATGCATCCCATGCTCTTGGCTAGGAAGAATAAATATTGTCAAAATGGCTATACTACCTAAAGCAATCTACAGATTCAATGCAATCCCTATCAAACTACCAACAGCATTCTTCAATGAACTGTAACAAATAATTCTAAAATTCATATGGAACCACAAAAGACCCCGAATAGCCAAAGCAATCCTGAGAAGGAGGAATAAAACGGGGGAATTACACTCCCTGACTTCAAGCTCTACTACAAAGCCACAGTAATCAAGACAATTTGGTATTGGCACAAAAACAGACCCACAGACCAGTGGAACAGAATAGAAAATCCAAACATTAACCCAAACATATACAGTCAATTAATATTTGATAAAAAGTGCCTTGGATATACAATGGGGAGATGACAGCCTCTTCAGCAGCTGGTGTTGGAAAAACTGGACAGCTACATGTAAGAGAATGAAACTGGACTACTGTCTAGCCCCATACACAAAGGTAAACTCAAGGTGGATCAAAGACCTGAATGTAAGTCATGAAACCATAAAACTCTTAGAAAAAAACATAGGCAAAAAATCTCCTGGACATAAACATGAGCAACTTCTTCATGAACATATCTCCCCGGGCAAAGGAAACAAAAGCAAAAATGAACAAGTGGGACTATATCAAGCTGAAAAGCTTCTGCACAGCAAAGGACACCATCAGTAGAACAAAAGACATCCTACAGTATGGGAGGATATATTCATAAATGATGTATCTGATAAGGGGTTGACATCCAAAATATATAAAGAACTCATGCACCTTAACAAACAGAAAGCAAATAATCCAATTAAGAAATGGGCAGAGGACATGAATAGACACTTCTCAAAGAAGAAATTCAGATGGCCAACAGGCACATGAAAAGATGCTCCACATCGCTAATCATCAGAGAAATGCAGATTAAAACCACAATGAGATATCACCTCACACCAGTGAGGATGGCCAACATCCAAAACACAAACAACAACAAATGTTGGCGAGGATGTGGAGAAAAGGGAACCCTCCTACACTGCTGGTGGGAATGCAAATTAGTTCAACCATTGTGGAAAGCAGTATGGAGGTTCCTCAAAAGACTCAAAATAGAAATACCATTTGACCCAGGAATTCCACTCCTAGGAATTTACCTAAGAATGCAGCAGCCCAGTTTGAAAAAGACAGATGCACCCCTATGTTTATCGCAGCACTATTTACAATAGCCAAGAAATGGAAGCAACCTAAGTGTCCATCAGTAGATGAATGGATAAAGAAGAGGTGGTACATATACACAATGGAATATTATTCAGCCATAAGAAGAAAACAAATCCTACCATTTGCAACAACATGGATGGAGCTAGAGGGTATTATGCTCAGTGAAATAAGCCAAGCCGAAAAAGACAAGTATCAAATGATTTCACTCATATGTGGAGTATAAGAACAAAGAAAAAAACTGAAGGAACAAAACAGCAGCAGACTCACAGAACCCAAGAACGGACTAATAGTTACCAAAGGGAAAGGGACTGGGGAAAATGGGCGGGAAGGGAGGGATAAGAGGGAAAAAGGGGCATTAAGATTAGCAGATGTAATGTTGGGGGGGCACGGGGAGGGCAGTACAACTCAGAGAAGACAAGTAGTGATTCTATAGCATCTCACTACGCTGATGGACAGTGACTGTAATGGGGTTGGTGGGGGGGACCTGATGAAGGGGTAGTTTAATAATCGTAATATTGCACATGTAATTGTAAATTAATGATAATAAAATAAATTATATTAAAAAATAATAATAATAATAATACTGCATTACATACTTGAAAGTTACTAAAAGAGTAACTTAAATGTTCTCACCACAAAAAAAGAAATGGTAATTATGTGACCTGAGGAAGGCATTTGCTAACACAATGGTGTCAATCATTTGTTAATATGTTTATCAAATCAATATATTGTAACCTTAAATTTATATAATGTTGTAAGTCAATTATATCTCAATAAAGCTGGATAATAAGATAAAAAATAAAGCCTAGGCAAATCTGAATTATGGCTTCACTATTAATGGCTTTGTAACCTTGGGCAAGTTACATAACTTCTTTGTACCTCAGTTTTCTCATTTGTAAAATGGAGATGATTAATAATACCCACCCCTTAGGGTGGTTATGAGTGTTAATTAAATATATAGTAATCAGTTTAAATAGAGCCTGGTATGGTAAGCAGAATAATGGCTCCCCAATGATGTCCATGTTCTGATCCCTGAAACCTATGAATCTATTTCCTTACATGGCAAAGGGACTTTGCTAATGTGATTAACTTGAGATTTCTGAGATGGGGAGATTGTCCTAGAATATTCACGTAGGCCCAAAGTAAGCACATGGGTCTTTATAAGGGAAAAGGAGATGGAAGAGTCAGAGACAGAGAAGCTACGAAAACAGAAGAGGATGTCAGACCGTTGCCACGCTAGAAGGGGGCCTTGAGCCAAGGAATGCAGGCAGCCCCTAGAAGCTGGAAACCGCAAGGAAATAAACCATGCCTGAAAGTCTCCACGAGGAAGGCAGCCCTGCTAACACCATGTTTCAGTCCTGTTTCAAACTTCCGACCTCCAAAACTGTCAGATGGTACATTATTCTTGTTTTAAGCCACTATGTTTGGTGCAAATTTGTTTCAGCAACAATAGGAAACTAATACCACTGGCAAAGAGTTGACCCTAAAACAATAAGGTTAGAAAGGATCTTTCCCCTTGCAGTCCCTGTTAAAGGAAGTCTGCCGAAGAGCGGGCGAGCTGTGAGTCTGAGGGGCAGAGAGCCCAGGCAAGGCAGCAGGGGGAAGGCGAGACTACATGACTTCAGAAGCTGTTTCCCAGAGGCATATTTTGGCCCAGCAAGGCTCTACACTTCTCTTTGAATAAAAGTGGTAGGAAAAGACTTTATGGTTAAAAAAGTATTTTTCAGGGAAGGAAATGTCAACATCTTCATCTGGGATAGTTTTAGGGTCAAGGAACACAAAGCGTTTTAAAGCTATTCCAGAGCTATGGTGGGGCAAGTGGGGTTAAGAGTTACTGCAATTTGCCAGGTAGACAGCATGGTGACTTGGACCACGGAGAAATGAGAAAGGATTTAACAGGAATGATGAACCAGAAAACTGGGATGGGCAGGAAAGGAAGAAAAATGGCCTTTTTTTGCTGAGGCAACTGGGTGGCTGATGCGTGGCACTTGAGGGACACAGGCACTGCTGAGGGAGCAGCAGAGACAGGGGCAAAAGATTCCACTCTGGAACTATTAGCTAGCTCAATGGTGGTGCCAGGCAGGCATGCCAGGCCTGCTAGCCAGGAGAATACATAAACTTGAGGGGTCAGTACAATAGGAATTTAAAGCTGTGGTAAAAATGGGATTACATAGAGTGCACACAGATCCATCTCTTATAATTGTAAAAGGCTCACCAGGCAATGCTCACTTATCCCCACTTAAGAATCACTGCATTAAAGCTATATATAGGAACTGCAATTTGGTAAAAGAGTCTGTACTTCCAGCAGGGGTGTCACCTCACCATCACTGCAGAACCTCTAGGTCAGTCAGCCGCTATTCAACTACACAGAAAAATCCTGCTACGTACTCCTTACTTAACAGGCAGGCATTTGGTTTGATGAAATGGCAAGTAACCCCCTCAAGTGGCCGCTCCACCTCATGAGATGTGAACTGCTGAGGCAACAGTGTGCACTGAGGCTATGGCCACAGATTTGTGTAACTCTACTTCATCGGCAAGCCACAAACCACAGTTACAAATGGTGTTTGATGGTGTTTCCTAGGCCCAGAGTTTATCATGCCCAACTCTTCCAAGGTGCTGTCTTTGCACTTTCATGTGCCCATTCAAAGAAATAAATGCCCTCACCATGTGAGCACAAGCAATATTTAATTACATCACACCTTGCAAAACACAGGAGCAATACACTCTTTGCCCTGGCATATCATCATTCATAATCTCACATCTGTGTAGGTGTGACGGTAACAGAAGTTACTCAGAGGCAAGTATCTGACAAGAGTGTCCAGTGACTGTGAGAACCTGAGCTTTCAAGCTCACCATCCCCTGTCCAGGTGGGGCACCCAAAGGACTCATGGCCACCGGTGTAACCTCTCTGCAGCTGCCAGAATCACTACAGAGGATGGAGGATCAGCCCGATCTGGAGTAACAGGCCACACCTGTCCTCCCTGCCTTTAATCCTCATCCTCCAACCACCTCCAAAACTGTGGTCAGGACGCCAGGCTCCAGGACACAGCTTCATCTCCATCCTTTGAGACTCTAGGTGCACATTTAGATTAGCACCATGTGGCCCACAGCCCAACACAGAAGCACAGCTACACAGAAACCACATCCTGCTGAGGCAACATTGTTTTTCAGACACCAAGGCTAGTGTATAAAGGGACATTCTGAAAAACGGGTATCTTTTTTAAAAGATTACAGGAACAAAGTAGCAAAGAAAATGTTTAGATTATAAAATATTTTCATACAATGTAGTTTTATTACTTTCAAATATATTTAATAACTGCAATTAATTGGTGCTAAGCAAATCAGGTGTTGACTAACAGAATTGTCTTTAATTCATGACTTCCCAAACTATTCTACAGAACTTTGTTTTAAAAAAAAAATTTTAACAGATTGTCTTCTGAAACATATCTTCAGTGTATTTCTATTCTTGTACATATATAGCACTCTGAAATAATACACCAACAGTGTATTCCCCACCCCCACTCCCTCACCCAGGAACATGCATCAGCGTTCACAGGATGTACTTTCAGACTGCAACAATTCCCAGGGAACCAGGGTCATGCTGTCATATGTCATCTGTTCAGTGAGTGCTAGCCTACATTGGTAATCTGTCTTACATTTTTTGACATATGTCTTTGTACACAGGTTATTATGCAATATCCATTTATACAACCTCAACTCATTCTTCAAGGATGATGGTATATATTGTATTTCAGGATCTGAAATTTTACACAATTTTGAGGAACACAATTTTAATTTAGAAAGAAAACAGTTGTGTCAGTAATCAACCTAAAAAAAAGCAAATCAACCCAAACAGTGTTAGCCTATTAAAATAAATATGGCATACCTAAACTGTTTTTCATACAGAAATAGTATTGAGGAGTCTCTGAAGGGCAGGGTTGTATTAAGCAGATAATCGGCCTACCTTCAATCTTATTTTTAAGAATCATTTCCCGAATAAGCTTCTTCTATTCTTTACTGACAGAAGACAGGTATTTAGGCAAGTCCCATGTGTACTATAAATTCTGAATTTCCTAACTTTTCCTTAAAAATACCAAATATTCTAAAGTTTTGTAATTCCTTTCCTATGGACTTAACAAAAATCCCTCTGAACCAACTAATCTAACAAAGGTAAGTGAGGTAGGGGCATTGTGAACACCACAGAGGCAACAAAGGCCAATAAGATACAATATTATATACAAGAATACAGCAATAGCAGACTTCCAAATAGACCATCAGCTATCAAAGAAGAGTTATGCATTCAAATTTCTTGGGTGCTTCTCAAATCTTTTTCTTTTGAACAATTATTGGCTAGATCTCCTCCCTAAAAATCGTAAGAAGTATCTTGAATCTTAAGTGTTGTTGTCATCTGGCCCTACAAATTTCTAAGAGTTGGAACTGGGACAAAGTTCTTACTTCTTCAGGTAGAGGGTGGGAGGGACTGTCTGCCACCAACCAAACAACAGGGGTTCTTCTTTACTATAAACAAGAAGCAGTTTGGGGATATTCTCAGAAATATGTCTGATCTTCAGAGCAATCTTGAGTTATAAGTCTGGTATTTCAAGTGTTGCCTTTTGATCTTTAATAAATTTACCTGTCTGTGTCTCTGTCTCTGTCTCTTAAACACACACACACACACACACACACACACACACACACACACACACACACACACACACACACACACATACACAGACAGTAATCTATTTTCTGTTCTTACAACTTAGAAGCTCCATAATTTGAGACAAAGATGAGATGGGTCTTTTTCAGTTTCCTATTGAAATGCTTCTTTGAAGTCCTTCCTTATAACAGTCTTATCTTTTCTTAGGGTATGCTGATCAATGAGCTGGTTTCTGACAATTTCAATACAAGCTGCTTCATTTTAATAACATCTGCTACATAATAATCTTAATATGAGAAGTGTAGCTTTTGGCTACAAGAAATCTTAGTTGACTCTGCTCTCTTCTCACACAGCACAGTCCGGAGTGAGCTTGCTTGTTCATTCTCACCTAGCTGATGACTACCAGGTCAGCATCTTCTTTCCCTGATCTCTCACTCTGGCACTCCAGCCCACTTGGTATATTTGGATGTCCACCTTATCATAAATGAAACTGAACTTGCTTCCCAACCAGCTTATCTTTCAAACTATCCCCTCCTGCAAACAGTATAAGCAGTCTCTGAATGACCCAAAGGAAAAAGAAGAGAAATTTTTTCACTCAGGCCACCAATTAATACCCTTTATCAAATCTGTTAGAAAACCCTGAAGCTTCTTTTTTACAAAATGTCTCCACTTTCTTCTTCTTCCCCTTGATTCTAGCCAATTTAATTTTGGTACAGGGATTTACTGCCTTCTGTCTGTATTACCTCAGAGATTCTCAGCTGCCTTCCTGCTTTTGAATCTTCCTACACACTGCTACCAGAATAATCTAGATTGAATATTCTCTCAGCTCCCTTCCAGATCTAAAATTTTCTATGAAATTCATTGCCCAACACTGCTTTTCTCAAGCAGCTTCCTGATATATTCAGTAGCTTCAAATGGTTGACTACCATTTAACTCATAACTCATCAGACTGCATCTCACAGCAATTCACAATCTGATCCCCAACTACCTACTGTTTTCCCAACTACTCTTTACAAACACCAAAGATTCTAAATCAAACCAATCTCCTCACCTCTTCTCATGGTGCCAGCCTCCTTCATAACTCCAAGGCTTTGGGACCACAGCACTTCACATTAGGAATTTCTTTCTCCCTTTAAAGTCCTAAAGGCCTACCTTCTGACTATGTCTTTTGGCCAACTTGAGCTTGGCCAGTTCTGAACTATGTTCATAGTTATGAACAACCTAGTTCTGAATTCCTTTTAAGGGCTTTGCCCTTATAAATGTAAATTAAGATCATGGACTCTTGGTTTATTCTTAGCTTCTGAATCCCCAAAACCTACAGCAGTGTATGGCACATAATACTCTATAAATCTTTGCCCATTAATAGTAACTAGCATTTATTGAGCATTTACTAGGTACAGGCACTTTTTAAAACGGATCCCTTTAAAGAATAATTAAATAATACTCAACTGTCTCTAATTGTTTCATAAATGGCAAGTGTATCTCCTCAAATATGAAATTCTTTCAAAGCAAGTAACATTTCTAGTGTGTCTATTGTAACTTCCATAGTCCCTAACACATTGTAAGTTCTCAAGTATATGTTAGTATAGTATAACAAAAAAGGCCACTGAAGTTTAGGCCAGGAGACATATCACAGGTATGCCGTGACTGATAATGGGGCGGGGGTAAATTCTTGAAGTCCAGTTTACGTTTCTCAGAGTCCTTATCTGAAAAATCAAAGACTAAATGACCTGACCTGGAAGGACCCTCTGTACTCTAAAAGTCTATGTCTTACTTCTTGTGGGGTGCTGGCAACTGTTAAAGGAATGACTACATCACTGGATTCTAAAAACACAAATTCAGAACCTTTTTACAGGTAGAAAATAATTCTCAGAATGATTCATATTCTTAGGCTTCCATCCTTTAATGCCCCACAGGTAAAAATGCTGCCACAAGGGCCAGGACCCATAAATTTCAGGTCCTGCTGCATCTGTGGTGGAAGGGACAGAGGGGAGCTGCTGCAAAGCACAACTTCAGCTACAAAGTACAGTCTCACCCTGACAGGAAAGAGCTTCCCATCACAAAACTAACCACTACGAGTATTGGAAGAAACACATACTTGAAAGAAAACAATCACTCCCAAATTCCCTGGCTCTCCAGGATCCCATTCAGGACAATGAGGTTCACTGGTGGTACTAGATGACATTTGGGGGCTGCTCTGCTCTTGGAAAAGGCATTTAATTTCTCTGGACTTCCAAAAGTGACAACCTGCATAGGAAGCCAGTGGAAAATCCATTTACATGTGAAAAATGCACAAATGCATACATTTAAAAATGGAAAAAACATCCTTAAAAACAACAGTAAGACACATTCCATGCATTTTGTTTGGACTAAGTGGACTGCAATTTAATGATGATAGTAAAATCTCTGAGGATACAAACTGGATGGTGGTCTGTGTCACAGCAATGAAGAAAGTCAACATAATCTTTAGAAAGCATGAAGAAGGATCAAAATTAGAAGGAATTAACTACTCTTTGATGAGTAGAGCAGTAGCCAAGTGCCCCTGTAGACATCCTTGTAATTCTCTGCCTCCAAGCTGAGCAGCCCTCAGGACCTCAAAAGGACTGCCAAATTTCTCCCTAGATCTATGGTTTATGAGGAAAATACCTAGCCCCAGGGTCTCCCTCCACAGTACTAACTAACCAAGCAGTCAGATCAGACTCAGAATTCAGCCCATCTGTGAATTACAGCAAATCCAAAATAAAATAAAGCCATGGTTTTCAGTCTTGTGATCATGGATCAGTGCTGCATAGTTCATGCCCAGCCAGATACCTTCATCCCAGAGCAGTCCTGTGAGAAATCTTCAGGAGACAGAAGGGAAACAAATGTCAATCATGTCCATGCTACAGCACAGAAGTTCCCTGGATACCTGGAAATCTACGAAACATGTAGATAACACCAGTTTTAAACTACACTCTCAAAACACAAACTAAGTTTGACTAATGCCTATCTAACAACCAGTTTATGAGAATTTTGAAATTAACTCACCTCTGCTTCAAAAGAGGTAACCACACCGTTTGCCTCCAATATTAATAATAGAGAAATATATTGTAAAGCCAGAGATTGGCAAGCTTTTTCTGTAAAGGACCAGACAGTAAATATTTGTGGACCAGATAGTTTTTGTCACAATTTACTCAACTCTGTTCTTGTAGCACAGGAAAGCCAGAGATAGTTTGTACAAGAATGAGTGTGGCTATGTCACAAAATACTGAACTTTTAAAAACATAAAAACCATTCTTAGTTTGTAGCCCTACAAAACAGCTGTCAGGCCACATTTGGCCCACAGTTAGCTGATGTAGGCAGAGTTCAAGACCAGAGGCCTTGGAGACA
Source organism: Smutsia gigantea (assembly GCA_032199065.1). Classification (NCBI taxonomy): domain Eukaryota; kingdom Metazoa; phylum Chordata; class Mammalia; order Pholidota; family Manidae; genus Smutsia; species Smutsia gigantea. Next base: position 55,503 of record JAVSCE010001355.1, on the reverse strand, counting down.
AAAGGGAAGCACAGATGATATTTGCCAACCATTTCATTCTTTCCCTACCCCTACAACTCCATTACATTTTCTTTAAAAAGGCTATTCAGAACAAAATGAAATGAACAGGAGAGAAGCCTCCTACCACTTTATCTTCCAGTTTATTTCCTGCTTTTTCTCACCTCAAAAAGAAATGCAACATGCAGTAACAAGAATCATCAGAATTAAGAGAAGTAAAGCAAGGTAAAACACAACACTGAAGAAAATAAGGAGCTTACCTGAGAAAATTTGACATCTGAAATTATTTTTGCATTAACTTTTTATACTACCTTATTACTAATCCATAAATTTTATCTTCCTATGCTAAAAGGCAAGGGGACTAAATCTGGACTGTTGCCAACTTCTGATTCAGGTTGCAGAAAGTAAAAGATCTATTTACTATCACCTGACCACAATGTTTTTCTCAGAATAAGTATATGCAATTCAAAAAATTGTTCCATTATAATAATCTTCCATTTTTCCTTTAACTTGCATATGAACATTGTATTTTCTGTAACATATTACAATTTAGAATCCTAAAAATTAAGTGAATTTTAGGCATCCAGAGAAAGGATACAATTCAATCATCAAAAACTGCTAGTTATCCTTCTGAGTATTAGAATTAAGCCTTTTGATCAATCCTTCTCAAAATGCAAATCCTCACAAAGTGCAACGGGTATAAAGAACAGGCCTCTGGCTAGCTGCAGCCAAAGTGGTTTTCAATGGGGTTGAAGATTTTCCCGCAGAGGACATTTGTGATATTTTTTGCTGCTATAACAGAAGGGAGGCAGGGAGGGAGAAAGGTGTTGCTGGGATATACTGGATAGAACCCAGGGGCACAGCTAAGCATCCTACATGTAGTGCATAGAACAGCCCACCTCCAAATGTCCAGAACAATGAGATGAGGAGGCAGCCAAAGGTGGAATATTTCGTTTTAAACTGAAGTGCTTCCAGATTGACCTTTTCTTTAGAAAACAATATGCTGATTTCACAAATTTAAAAGAAATTTATTGGATATCTAATAAGCACTTGTTTGCATGAAAGTACAAATAACATTACCTTAAATATATTACCTCACAGAAAAGCTCCATTATGACCTTAAGAGACTGAGTTCATTCAAATCAAATGATTTACTTCCTATCACCTGGTAAATTCAGCAATTCGCAAGCTACAACTCTGAAATCCATTTTAGTACAATCAACCCTCAAACTTGTTTGAACCTAAACATGATTTTAACCTTAAGATTAGCAGTTTGGCTCTGAATCTGTAACTGAAACAGAAACACAAACCTATATTATGTTAGCTAAAATGGTCTACTTCCTCTCCTGTTCAACCTCCTAATCACAACTTTGAAAAGAAGCAAAATACACTATTTTTAGAGTTCCTCCTCCTCTCCTTAGTTTTACATGCACTGTAAAAGCAGATGCTACCAGGAACTTGACCAACCACCCAGACTGAAGGGGCCAAAAACACAGAGACCCTTATAATCTAGCAGAGATCATATCCTAGCTACTGGATATCCTCTCATTTTTTTAAAGATCTCTACGGAAATGAGAAAACCACAGGGACAACGAACACTGTTGGACTCAAAAAGCTAAGAATAAAGCAAAGGATCCGCAACAACTACTGAACTACTACTACTCCTTCTAGGAAAATATCAACACTTACTCCAGTCTGTCAAAAAAGGCCAAAGTTTTAAAAGCTATTACAAAAAACAATAGCTGGCTCAAGGGGAAAAACAAGTAAAAGGGATAATATTAGTGTTTTGCCCACAGCCCAGATATCCCTTAATGCTAATTAGTGAGTCACAGAGAAATTCCCTTTCAGATAAACAGGATTGCCAACACCTCCCAAACAAAAGTATTTGTTTAGGCCCTGGCAGCAGTGCTGATCTGGAAACAACACATTCAATTCAATTAAAAAAAATAATAAACAAGCCCTCAGAACAGATGTAGTCCCAAGTGTCTGCCTGTGTTGGTGTATAAAAAGTAAGTTTGAGTCTTAGTGAAACATGCTGGGCAGGAAGAATCATGCAGGTTTGCTGGACTTAGGTGGGGGTGGAGGACACCAGCTTCTCCAGAGGCTTTCCTATCCTTGCATTCCTCCTAACCGGTTGCCAGCGCTTCCCAAAAGGCACAGACCTCAAACATTATACTCCAAAAAATGAAACAAATTCCCTTATACACACCTGCACAAACCCCAGAGACAAGTGCTATTTATTGTTTATAAATGGAGTGCACTGGACTGTGGAGAAGTGGGTTAGATCCTATCTTTCTGTACATCCTTCTTAGGTTAAGATTCACAGCTTTCTGAAAAGAAGAAAAAACAACTGCGGGATTGAAGCCAACTTTTATTAAACATCAACTATGTTGGACTCTTAAAGTAGTAGAAATGTAAAACATTTAACTGTATTTTTATACATGTACTTTTCACAGTAAAAGTTTAAAAAACAAGTTAAAAAGTTCTCACCTTCCAGTGTTTTTCAAATACTTATTTAAAGACTTGCCCTCTTTCTCACTTGATAAATGTTATCCCTGCACAAAGATAAAATCTAAATGTCACTTCCACATTTCCCATCAGAGTCCCAATCTCTCAAGATTTCAAGAGTTAACATTAATGCTTATGGTCATATCCTAGTTATTCAAAGAACAATCATTTGTCGTAAAAACCTGACTCATTAATTCCCCAGATCCAAACAAAGACATTAATAAGATATCCTATTATACACAGCATCGACAGTAAGCAACTTGTGAAATCTGCTTATAAATAGTGATGAAAAATTTCAGGAACTTGTTAGTATTTCTCCTTTCTATCTGCTCGAATTCTTAAACATTACATTAAAGCATCTTCAGGACCTTAGGCACTGGCCAGCCTCACATGCAGAGTAGCATTTTTACTGATTTTTCTAGCTGAAATGTATTAACCCCAAAACACACACCCAAGCTAAAAAAGACAAGGCCACCTGTTGCCTCCAGGTCTCAAAGGAATGCCTCTCAGAAGAATAGGAGAAAGCCTTCCAAAGACTATTTCAGAGGCAGGCAGCTGCTCTAGGGTGGGAGATACTGGAGGACCTGTGTTGGGCCCACTTTCACTCTGAATCTGGCCACACTGTGGAAAACAGAGTTGTGGAAGGAAAGAAAAAGAATGAAGGCCAGAATAACAGTAAGTAGGCTGCTCTGAATCTAGGATAGTTTTAAAAAATATCTTGCCTACAAAATGGACCACATCCCTTACTGAGGGTTCCATATTAACTGAAAGACAGTAAAAGGAAATATCTTTGTAGATATTCTACTAGAATACCAAAAATGACATACAGTGATTGACTAGCTTGGCTCTGTTAATTCTAAGGAATTCAGTACCCTTAACTCACTAAAGAAAAGTATTGCAACCTAGTTCTGCTATGTTTGGTGTTCTCATCAAATTAAAGATTACATGGGAGTTAGAAGTAGCAAAAAAAAAAAAATAACTCAAATGCTGGATGCTGTGCTGCATAATGGTTTTCATTATAACATAGTTTAGCTCTAAAGTGAGCAAGAAGACATTCTGGGAGAAGTATAAATCTTAAGCAATAAATGTTTCAGAAAAAGCACATTCATTAGGGCTTCATAATAAAATTTCATTTTAGAAAAGTCATAAGCTAATAAATCACAGAGCAACATGGTCTATCTTCCACATCACTCTTTCCAAAAGCAGACTAGGGCCTAAACAGTAGGCAAAGAATTACTAAGAAGCAGTACAGCACTGAGGCCACAAGCCTAGTCTCCAAGGGCCACCTGTTCAAATCTCAGTCGTTAACTGTGTGGCTTTGGGCAAGTGAATTTCTCCATGCCTTCATTTCTTCACCTACTGGGTGGTGGCAATCAAGTGTATCATTCAAGATATAGGCTGATGTCAGACACCTAAGAGTTAGGCTTACAAGTGTTTATCCTGTCCACCTGTTCTGGGATTCAGCAGCTCTACAATATTAAACAGCAAAAAGTACTTTCTTCCAGCATTGAAAATCCAGTACAGAAAATCTGAAGGCAACATTAAGTATAAAAAGCTCCACCTTCCAAACCCTCTCCCTTTACACACAAAACAATACGCACAGGACCTTCTCTTCCAGCAGCCACTGCTACTTTCCAGCAAATGCTTTCCTCTCTAAGCAGAACTTCAGCCCCTTGATAAGAACTAAGGCTGGATATTAAAATTAACTTTGCCTAAGATTTCCAATAACTGAATGATTCACTCACTTTAGAAACAGTAAAATGTCAAGGTTGCCAAAGAACCCCGGCCCCAGATGTTTGCATAGATCATTTCCAAGTGATCATCAAGCCAAAGAATATTATTAAAGTAACCCTTTAAGAAAACATGTTTTTATTATTTTTCGAGAAAATTCTGAAAATGTGGTTACTGGGGGGAAAAAAATCACAGCAAATATAGCCCCCAAATTATACAATATATTAAACAGCACTTAGAACTCTTCCTTTTGCTTTGGTTACTGAGGGTTTTCCATTAAAAAAACAGTTTTATCCAATCTCATCCACAAGCACTGGACAAATTCTAAACTCAAGATTTAAAGATAATCACAAGAATTTATCCACTATATTTTCTCTGTCATGCTACTTAGGGAACCAGAAGCTTTTTAAATTTTGATACATATGTTCGCAAAAGATGGCTAATACCTCTCACCTGCAAAATAGTTTGAGTGCTCTGTATAGATAGATCATAGCATCCAAAAAAAGGGTCTCCTTAAACTTTCACAATAATTCAGGTAAAGTTAGTAGTTTAATTTCAATTAAATTCCAGTTTTTTGCCCTAGCATATCCCAAGAACAAATGGCAGAGACACTCTTGGGTCACCTAAATTGGCACACACACACAAAAGTCACCTTGTTCATGTCCTACGTCTATCTCTGTGGCAAGCAGTTGATAGATTCTTCTGGTTCATTACAGGGTTAATTACACAATATCCAATTTTACTAAAATTTCTTAAGCGTACATTGGCAAATAGCTTGAACTGAAATCGCAAACGCGGCGCGGTATCGTCTGTAATAGAAATGACTGTCCCCGTTTGCTTATTTTTGTAACTAAATAAAAGCCTTAAGACGGCTCGTTTTCCCAGCCGATTTGACAATTTGACGACTGGGCGCAGGACTGAGCGCCCCACAGCTTCCGGCTGGAGCATAACACGCGCTTCCCGACTAGGCTCCCACATCTACTCCAAACAAACCCGATGCAATAGCTAAGGAATGACGACACTAAAATCAACCCTACAGATTCACATCTAAGAAGTCTGCAACACGGAAAAAACTTTTGTTTATTTCACAAGAGACCGTGGGGTAAATATCAGCCCAGATGGGGTCTGTTTGATCCATTTCTGGGACTGGATGCGCGCAAGGGGTCTGTGCAGCTTAACCCTGTGCGGGCCGACGGGCTTACCAAGCAGCGGTAAGAGGGCGCTGCGCGCAAGACCCACACCGGGCGGGGTGCCCGGCCAGCAGGTGCCCGCAGCCACCCCAACAGGCCCGGGTGTCAGTGCGCGAACATGGCCACTTCCCCTGAGCGCGATCCCGCCACCGCTGGGCGCCCAGCACTTTGTTAACTCGGCGCGCCCGGGAAAGGAGGCTCCCGGGTCGCGGTCGCCACGGTCCGAATGCTTCAGAGCCGGAGCTGGAGGAGGCTCGGATCCTCCACTAAGTCGGCCTCGGCAGGAAGGAAGGGGTCGCGGAGCAGCGGTGTAACTACAGCCCCCCACGCCAACCCTCTCGGAGCCCCGCGCCCCCACTCCCCAGCGCTTACCTGGGGAAAGGGGCCCTCGCGCCGCGAGTTCTTCGGGTAGTCTAAGTGGCCCCAGTCCAGCATCAGATAGAGCGAGAAGATCACCACACAGAAGATCGCGCTGCCGAACACGGTGAACTGGCGGCTTAACTTCATTTTCATTCGATCCACTCGGGGCCAGAACACTGTCCTCACCTGGAGGAGGAGGCGATCTGTGGCCTCCTGGAAACGGCCGCCGGAGGCTCCCTGTCAGCAGGAAAAAGTTTTCTCGTCAAGGGCAGGCGTGTCCTCCTTAACCAGGAGGTGCGGGTTTAGCAGCTCCCGGGCCGGCGGCACGGAACTGGGTCCGAGCAGCGGAGGGGAAGGGAATCGGGTCCGGAGCAGCCAGGCCCCACAACTTAATGCCGGGAAGGCCGGGACGGCCGGGCCCGCCCTCTTGGCACCGCCCCGGCCTGAACCTTTTCCTGCAGCTGCGGCTGCCGAGGCCGGGCGAGGGTGCACACTAGGAGCGTAGACGCACGGATCGGGAAGGGGTTTCCTCCCCGCGCGAGTCCGCACGCCGGCTTCTACCGCCCCCGCCGCCCCTTTCTCTCCCCTCCCGATCCCGGGCTGCCCAGGGAGGGTGCAGGGGGCACGCGCCGGCGGCGCGCGGAGGAGGAAAAGGAGAGCGAGAAGACTAACCGCGGAGAGAAGCTCGCTCCAGCTGCAGCCACGAGTCCCCTCCCTCCTTCCCGCCCCGAAAACGCGGAGATGGCGGCGGCAGCTGTGAAAAGAAGCGCCGGCTCCCCAGCACCACTTGGCGCTCCAGCACCGACCACCACGCGCAAGAAGAGACAGCGCGGCTCGGCGGCCGATAGCTCAATAGGCGCCCGTACCCCAGAGCCGAGCAGCGGCTGGCCCCGCCTCGTCCCAACGCTCCGAGCTGAGAGGTGAACCCACAGGGGCCCAATCACAGCGCGCCGCCCGCCGGGCCCGCCCGCTCCGCCTCCCTCGGCTGGGAGACTTCAGACGGCCGGGGGATCCGGGAGGCCTCCTGCTGCCGTCGAGGCCACAGAGGCCTTCAGACCGTAGCGGTGCGCGTTCCGCAGGCCTGAGCCTCCTCCCCACTGCCCTTGAAGACTGGGCCTGGTGTGCCTTGGACGGAAACTCCTGGAGAAGCTATAGGAAATGACAGGAGAGGGGTTTGTGATTCTGTTCAGACTCATCTCTTTTTCCGTTGCTTTTGGTGACTTCCGGGAGAAACTGGAGGTAAAGGATCCAGCCAAACGACCCTCAGGCAGGTGTGACATTTGGCTGCAAAATCTATAAACGGAACCTGAGAAGCGATGCGTGTGCGGGCTATTTACTTTGTTGCTCTCAACTCCAAATTTGCCCTTTTTGAGTGCACTGTGAAAATGGATCTGGGCCTTTCTAAGTAAGTTTTTCTTTGCCATCAGGGTCTGAGTCTTTGTCAGTAGAGGGCACTGAAGGGACATTGTAGGAAGAAAAGGGTTTTCCGTCCTGGTTTTTGGTGTATTGGTGGGCAGGCTCTTGGCAGCGTTCCTGGCTTTCTCTAGCGCTGAGTTCCTATAGTGCTTGGGGCGCAGCAGCTTCCTCCCACATCCCCAGGTCTATGGTTCCATAGTGGAGGAGGGCCTAAGGTGAGCCACCACCCCATGAGTAGCTTTTGAGGCACACTTGAGACAAGATTTATAGCAAGTGTCAGAGGGCAGATTTTGACAAGTTCTACATGGCACTGTGGTGACTTCTGTGCGGTGCCGTGAGCCAGGCTGTGCCCTCTCCAGTAAGTCTGGCTCTTAGCCGTCTGTGAGGCTGGGGGAGCTCCTCTTTGGCAACTCTAGCTCCTAGCCCAAGGGTTAGTTATCAGGTTAACTCCTTACAGCTACTATTTCATTATTCTCTAGGGTTCTCTTCCCATTAGTGCCTCTCTCATTATTCTAATCCCCTGTGGTAGTTTGTAATTCTTTTTATTAAGCTTTACCTGTAGCCCAAGAGATAGACCTGCAAAAACGGGTTTAGGAGTTCGGTTTGATAGGGGCTTAGGATTTAAGTTCAGTGCTGAGCTCCTTGCAAAGGGGAAATAAGCAGATAATAAGTCATGGCACACTGGGCATCCCACTTAATCAGCTGTGGCCAGTTGTGTGAAGTACAGACTGAAGCACATGCCTTGGGGGCCCAAGTGGCAGCTACACTTGAGTGTTACTGCTGTAAGGGACTGTAAGGACTATTATATCAGATGGATTCTTTTGAGTTCCTCTGAATATTTACGAAGAGAAATGACAAACACAGTTTAAAGTTACGGTTTGAGAACAGAGAGCTTCCATAACAGTTTAAAAGAAGCTCGTACTTATCATAGCAACCAAAATGATGTTGCTGAATATCAAATACAAAATTTTGATTTTCAGGTTACTGAATTACAGCTACTGTTGAGTTCACAGTTGTGCCAAGTTTCTCATGTGAAAATTAGGGTGTTGACTGTTAAATAATAGGATCCCAAATCTTGGAATGGGTTGGACCCAGATGAAACATTCTCTTGAGCCTCCAGGTCACTCTGAGCCTCTCTTTCCAGTGGAAATAGCTTTTCCCCTAGTGTCAGAGGAGTAGGCTTCCTTTGCTTCTAAACCTTGTGACATTCTCACCTGGATCAGATGTCTTGAGAGGAAATTCACATTCTCTTCAAAACCCACTACCTTCACCGTCTGTTGCCACTACTCCACTACCTAGGGTCAAATCTCTGCATGCTCCTAAGGGGTAGATACACACTATAATGGAGGAAGAAACAACTTACACACCAAAATAACTACAAGACTGCTAATATATAGGCAGAAACCTGGAGAATGTGTGGAGTAAATTCTAAGGGTGTTAGACCATGGAAGATGGAATAGAACATTATATTGAGCCAAATTTATTGTTATGGTGTTAATTATATATGTTAACTCATGCATCTATACGTGGTTCTAACAGTTTACTTGGTTGACTGATGGAAACTTGGACTCAGTGGTGGCCTACTGTTTGTGAAGTTGAGATGCCAGAACTTCCCTCACTTATGGGAAAGGGAATCCAAAGTTTTAGGGAAATGTTGTATTGGCCTTACCATGTGCAGCCTGCATACCTGTCCCCAAATGTGTCCCTTGCAAAGGCCCAAAAGATACTTCCTTCACTGAAGATATGAGAAATACATTAATAAGAGGAAGGCATGTGTCTTTGAAAATCTCTGTGGGTATTCCTCTTTGGAGGCCAAGTATGAATATAGAAGATGCAGCTATTGACATAGGCTCTCTGATTTCTATGGAGATGACAGTATCCCAGCATAGTAGGGCCCAAGCACATTTAAACCATCAAAGAAATGTGGGTACATCTGTCTTAAAGAACAGCAGGTATGTATAGGCAATGAGGCTGCCTTGGCCCACGGAGGTGCCCTGGAAACAGAATAGACAGGCAGCCTAATAGAATACTGCTTGATATTTGTACAGGAAAAGTGCACTCAGGTAGCCAAAATTTGACTTGAGTTACCACAGTGAACAATCACAGCCTCTACTCAGTTTTCAGACCTAAATCAATTCACACCCAGAACCCCATAATTGAAGGAGACTCTGTGCCCTCTCTAGAAAGCACCTTGCACCATTGCCATAATATACATTGCAAATATTTCCCCAAGCCTTCCCCAAAGAGATGTGTGGTCATTTACCAGAGTGATGGTGCATTAGATAAAAGGAAATATGCTGATCTTTTGACATTTACTAGACACTGGCTCTGAATTGATGCTGATTCCTGAGTGATGCTCCAACCAAAGTTAGAGTTTATCTTGTTCAGTAGATAGGTGAATTCTAAATTCATGTTCAATTCACAGTACTTCATTTGACCCATACACCAACTGTGTGGTTATTTTCTCAGTTCTAAAACTAACAGTATCCCCCAGTTGGCTTTCTTACCCATGGGGTGTGGGCTGATATGGGTGGAAGAGCTAAGTGGGAGCTCCTGGAGCTTTTGATCCCTTCTAGAAGCAATTAATGCCACCACAAAAGCCTTGGAAGAAGCAGGAGTGGTGATACCTATCACATTCCCATTTAACTCACTGGTTTGGCCAATGCAGAAGTCATATGGATCTTGGAGAATGACTTTAAACTATTATAAATTTAATCAGGAGGTAATTCCAATTGTGGCTGCTGTCCCAGATGCAGTATTTTTGCTGAAACAAATCAGCAGAGCACCTGACATTTGGTATACAGCTATTGGATTGACTAATGCCATCTTCTCTTTACTCACTTATAAAAACCACCAGAAAAATTCACTTTTACCTAAAAGGTCCAAGAGTATACCTCAGGGGTACATCAGTTCTCCTTAGTATGGTCTACAGAGATGTTGATGGGCTTGATATTCCACAAAACATCACGTTGGTTCATTTGTTTGTTATGCTGATTGGATCTGATAAGTAGGAAGTAGCAAGTATTTTAGATGCCTTGCTAATGTATTTGAACTAGAGCACAGGAGATAATAATCATGAGTATAAGGTAGCAACTCTAAAGTGGTCCTGGCTAGGCACACACCTCAGGGGTGGGTAAGTTCCAGGATGGTGCCAGCTATACAAGGAACGCCACTGAGAGATTAATCCAAGCAAATGGTATGGGTTAAAAATGATAAGGATGGAAAAAAGAGTGAAGTGATTGCTACAGACTGGTGATACCAATCATGGAACGACAACCCAGCTGGTAGGAAATGAACTCCCTGAACCCTGGGAAGTCAGGAGTTGGGGGAAGAATCATTAACTTCTCTTGGCTGTAACTTGTAGGACACCTGGCCTGGCCTGTCATCTCAGAATGCCTTGGTCATCTTGAATACCCCTTCTTAACTTAGATCTAGATTCCTAGAGTTTAGGATTTGGATCCTTAGTCCTCACTCCTTAAGCTAAGAGCTGTTGAGCACTCAAGTAGATAACCTCCACCCAAGATACCAGAGCAAGATTAAATTTCTGGACATGGACATGGTTCCTCCTAACTTGATATTATTGTCAGTCCTTGTAGTGTCTCTCTACCATCTAAGAAAAAAATAAAATCTTTTTTTTATGCTTTCTCCAGACTGTAGATACTGCTCTGAATTTAACTGACTGGTGCATCTATCACTCACTCCCTCCTGACACTACTATCTAAAACTTAACAGTTTGAACACTGAAGAATCAAACCTTGACACCCATGGCTGCAAAATGCTTTGGAAGTCACCACAAAGCTATTCGTAGAATCTAGTTCACCTGGAGCAGTCTGTACTCTTATAAGGGCTAGGCTGGTTGGCTGATAGCCGGATTGTTCTAATCAGAATCACTTCCTTCTGCTTTGCAATTTGTCCATCACAAGGGATGCAAAATTGACTCACTCTTGTTATAATAAATGATACCTACTTCTATACAGTTTATGTCCTAAGAGTATACTACTTATTATGTGGACATCAGCCCTATACTTGCCTGACAGACATAAACTAGTATGAGCTCGCTTATGCAAGTGGTTATAGACAATCACGTCCTGGGCCTCCTGCTGGCCAGTCAAGGTAGAACATACCCAAATGCCAACACATGTTGCTGTAGTTGAATTAATGAAACATAGGAAGGTAGAGCAATCTATCTCCTACCTGAGAGAAAGCAGCATGGCTATCTAAGGTCAGTTTCAGTAGCAGCCAAGAAATACTTAGCTATCTTGGCTCTGGATGGGGAACTTGTTTGTAATTTATCCTTCAAGTTGGCCTGATTGTCTTGCTAAAAGTCATAGTCATGGTCACTCTCATCGAAAGTGGTCTAAGACAAATAGAAAAGATTTAGTCCAAGCCCCTACACTTAATCAGTACAGTTAATCAGGTAATCTAATGGGTGGCCTAAACTGAATATTACTCTTACTTGGGCACATGAAAAGTGGGGGGTCAGGTTATTGGGAGACAGCTCCGCTACCACATGACTTTATATGTCTTCACAAAGGCAAGTATGAGCAGGCAAGTATGAGCAGAGTCTTGGTGGAATACCCTACAATTCCTCCTTGACCAAGGGAAGATAAGCTGCTTGTGAGCAGCTGCCAAGAGGAAGCTCACAGAAGACTGCCATAAAACCATTTCCCATCTGTCTCCTTAGTTTCAATTGAGCACAGACTTTCCATCTACTCCACCGTCTTTCTAATACAGCTGCAAGCTTCTGTATAAGTCTTGAAGCTACCTGGCTATAGTGTAATGGAACTAGAGATGTAGGGAGTGACACCATGCTGATACTGTTTTTTGCTGTGTAATTGCCTGAATCTAGTTGAGCCTGTGGTCATCTTACTGGCTGGCAAACCAACCTAAGTAGCTTCAGTAGTGATCTTGTGGCTCTGCAGCCACCATGCTGCTAGGTAGGAGCTGCTTGATCACTTGTTACTTAGAAGAGTAGGATTTCCCTTATCTGAAGGGTGAATACCATTCTAACTCAGGGAAAATACTCATGCAGAAAAAGAGTGAGCACAGCAAGACAGACGTATTGGGGCAACCAGAGATTGGCAGGGATGGGGCAAGTGGAGAGAGATTGAAGATACAGGAAAGAGGAGTTAAGTGAATGATCAAGGTGGTAGAAAAGATACAGTGTTGGAGATCAGTAGCTCTGGTGGAAGGAGTCATTCTGAAAAGGAAGAAGACCCTCTCCTGCCCTTTCTGAAACCAAAGAAGTCAGCCTCCTCACTTTGTGAGAAGTCAACCACTCATCTTTTCCTATCATGGCCTCCCATTATCTTTGGGTCTCTTATCACATCTGACTAATACTGTTTTATGTCACCACTTTCCCAATATTCCATGTTTGTGACATATGAAAAAGTCACAAAATCATATGTTCTTGCCTAAAAATTCATCCATAGTTTTCTAGCCCCTTCAGGTTTGCTTCTAATCACATTAGTGTGAACCCCCAGTTCCTTCAAGTTCTGACCTCTGCCTTTGTATCCAGGCTTGTCTCTTACTGCTCTTTCACACATAATCTTCACTCTAGTTATGTTGAGCAACTTGCTTTCTCCCTGATAAGCCAAGCAGACAAGGCCATTGTATAGTTGTACACTCCACACATTGAACATCTAAGAGGTGCCATATGTATTGGTGATATTGTCGATCTGTATACTTCTTAGAACTATTTTCTGGAAGATAGCAGTGGAGTGTCTTATTCTAATAAAATTAATATGATGATTATGTGATATACAGAACCAAAGTTTATTGAAAAATGGACCAATTTAAAACAACTTGAACAAAAGTGCACCTTAGATCCTTGGTTTAATTCTTAGCTGTCCGGTCTGCCAGCAAACTCTTAACTCATCCCACACAAGGAAGCTCAAGCACTCTCCCTCTATCTCTTCAAATATTACCAGGTATTTGTTATAACTACTTGTCTCATGGTCTGGAAATATTTGCGTTCTAGTGTTTTCTAGACATAGTCTACATGTGTTGTCAACACATTGTCTAGTGTTGGGTTTTTAATATTCATCTTAATTCATTTTATCCTGAATGAGCACATGAGGTGTTCTGGATCAGAGGCAGATTTCTTAGTACTGCACAGTTAAGTAAGAAGTACATGCTCTCCCAGCTTGCCCACCTTACATCTGGGGCAATGTGATGAAAGCCAATGGAAATTTTCCTACATGAGTGGCTGGATACTCTCTATATAGACAACAGACAAGGAAAAATTATTTTTCTCTGCTTGTAAAGGTGAAGAAGGCAGCTGTCCCTCTCTTCTCCTGAAAGGGTCACTTCCTTACTCCAGATGTCTGCAAACTCTAGGGCCTCATTCCTAGTTGAAATTTAAATACCTAGGAAGTCTCCCCCACCTTCAGAATTAACCTAGGTGTCTTTCCCAGGACATAATCTTTTGCTGTGGGGAAGATTAGAGTTTTCTTTACCCTTTGGATCAGAGCAATTAGCTCCATCATTAAGGAAACAAAGCTATACATCTAATCTTTATGGTATGAGAAAATGTATCTAGGCAATGTAAAAGCAAACATTCTGTGTAGTGCATATGTTTCTGTGGCTTAGGAGGCTAGAGCTTTTGATAGGAACATTTAAAAAGGCAGGGAAATTTTATTTTCCCACACTTAGAAGCTAGATGAGGGCAGGGCTCATATTATAAAGATTCAATCTGATTCCTTCTCCAGGACACAGCTTTTGTGACTTTGGGGTTACATAGTATCTCCAAAGCTCCATTTTCCAGCATACCACATTGGGATAGTATTCTGTTTTTCAGCATTTTGCTATAGGAGTAGAAGAGATAACAAATGTCATACTAGGAGAGCACTCCCAGATACTGTTCATTTTCTCTGGGAAAGAGGAAGATGGGCTCCAAGAAGGGATGAGAAGGGTAGAGAACATTTGAAATAGTCACTATGGGAAATGGATAATGGAGTCTTATGTGGATAATTAGACAGTCTTGAGTTGTCATGGAGCAGGTCTACAATTTTCTCTCCTTGTCATTGATCTATGGCTGGAGAGTCCAAGGGAAGTAGACTGTGAGGATGATCCAGCAAGGGCACTTTCTACCAGGATGCAAATTGGTGGGCATAAAAAGAGTGCTCTGGGCTGGGAGCTTATCATCTCTCTCCTTTTCTCTACCCACATAAATATATTTTTGTAGTGAAGGTTTGTTACAATGAAAACTCAATGTCACCTGGAACAGGAAAAGCACCCAGGGTGAGGTTTCTGGAAGGCGTGAGGTCTAGCTCCACCCTTGTGATGATGAGAGGATCCATATCCTTACAAGATCCTCAGATTGTATTTGGTAACAACTAGAAAAGCTCTCTCTTCCCATTAACTGCTACTTTATGTTTGAGCTCTTGAGTTGCCTCAATACATCATATCTAAAGTGAAAATTTAGAAGGAGGTAGGGACAAAGTTCTAAGTTCCGAGAACTTTAGAAAATTTTATAATTATGATTACATAAAACTGTAGAGGATGGACGGTTCAGTCCATTTCTCTCTTCTACCTGTTGGGAAAAGCAACCTGCCAAGGGCTCTGAGCATCTCTACATGTTATATCTGGGTATGTCAAGAGTATAAGGCCATGAATACTCTTTATTTAGTTCATTTCTCATGATTGTGTTTACAGTGAGCAACCAAGTAATATCTTCTCCCAAAGAAAGAACAGGTTTGCCACCAAACACTATAAAAGCAGTAAATTCCCCAAGTTCTGTATTCCTTGGCTGTGATAGAAATCCAGTGTGTATGTGGCCCCCACCTGGATGCCTCCCCTCAGACCCTATGGGACTTAGGGCATATGGGAAACTAGGGTCAACATCATGCACGTGCTGCTTTGACATGCTTCTTTGTCTTTAATCCAGGGATCTTGTTTTCTTCTGGCATCCATGAAACAGTAACAGACCCCAGACCCTTCACAGATCCTGAAACTATGCACCTGTCTGAGAGAATCTTGACACTGTTGGCACATTCTACATTTCCCTGTGTCTTTCCTCCCATGAAAGGAAGCTGAGAGAAGGGATGAATCAAGCAACATAACAAACCTCTGAGGAGGTAAGGGAAAGAGAGCTGAAGTAAGAATGCCTTTTCTTCATAGTCTTTCTCACTATTTGGTATTACTTACTGACTTGTTTTATGTCTGTCTTTCCTAATAGAATGCAAGGTCCTGAAAATCAGGGATTTTTTGATTTCACCATTGTATTTTAATGAGTAAAGTGATGTCTAGCAATGTTGAGGCTTAATAAAAATATTTGTTGAATGAATTAATGATTATCTGGTCCCTATACTACTAGTTGGGGTGAGTTGGTAGTACTCATAATGTGTTGCCTGGCTCATAACAGAAGCCTGTTTGCTCTCGGGCTCCATTTAAAGCTATTCCCTGTCTTTGTGAATCAGCACTAAATCGTTGTATTCCTGTAAGAGCTTTGGTTTTTTTGGAGTTCTTTAAAGAAAATCCCCCCCCCCCAAATTTTACTAATCATCTCAATCACTAAAATAAGTCCAATATAGTGATAGATATGAACACTATATAGTGAGTAGCCAGTCTATGTTAGGTGCTTTTCTTGAGCTATCTCATGTGACTTTCACAACTCTGCAAAATTAGGATATTAATATTTTATATATAAGGGAGCTTAGATAGAGACAGGTTAAATAACTTGCTTTAGGATACATAGCTACTAAATGGTGTAGCTTCTTTTGTCTGGTTTCAAAACTCCTTCTCTTTTTGCTACAGCATTCTATAGTGTTATGGTGCTTTATACCATATGTACAGTGGATAGATTTTCCAAAGTAGCATTTAGAGTGTGTATCACTCAGAGTTCAGTTTAAATAAATAGAAATAATTCTGGGTATTTCAAGCAGAAAGGTATTTAATAGAGGCTGCTTATAAAAATCTGTATCAGAGTTGGAGAAATGAGTTACAGATTGGCCCTCCAACAATGAGTGATTCCAGGACAAAACAGAGTTGATCTCTCAGTGGAGCTATTATTGCTGAAGAGTACTGGAGCACTGGGTTCAATATCATAACCCTGTGATAGAAGGTGGAGTCAAAAAGCTACTGCTGTACAACTGCCACAATTGTTTATTGTCTTCCAGGGGGCTGAATAATGGACCAATACTCCTGAAAAATGTTTTTGTGACCTTAATTATAAGAGAAATGTAGCCGAAAATGGTCAGGATGCCCCAATGTCTCTTATGATTTCTAAATCTTGCATGATTATGTCTAATTGACAGTCTTAATTCATATCCATAGCTGTGGGTGCAAAGTCAAGGAAATGTTTTAAGCTTCTAGTCTCTGCATTATGAAAGCTGCCATAAGAGGAGGGTGGAGTAGACATTGAGAGAGCTAACCTGCTCTGCTTACCATGGGCAGTATTAGAAGAAATACAAATACTTATAAAGAGAGAAGGGGTTAAAATGTTTAAAACTGACTCTGTCCAGGAAAACCTATAATATGTTATTACTTATTTGAACTCCTACCTCTTGACATTAAAATCTTTATGGCTATGATTTATCCTGGATAAAATATCCTCTATGCACATAATAATGAATGCTAATAATATATCTAAATGTGCACATTATCAGAAAGGGAAAATTATTTGTGATGTAGTATCATCACTTTCATTTTTCTATAGCCCTTTGTTTGCTGACACTATTATTGGCATGATTTTAGGGAAAAGGAGGCTTATTTCCAGCAGGCCCCAGGACTTTCTCTGGATTTTCTTTGGCTCTGATTTCTAGTATGCTAACACAATACTCAAATAGGAAGGGCTTAACAATTTAGTACTCTAAAGCTTCAAAGACACTTAGCACATCCAAACATTTTCCTTGGAGGCCCAAGAGGCAAAGAGATTTGCCTGAGCTTTCACAGGGACTGGACTAGAAGCCAAGTTCTCTGGCTCCCTGTCCAAAGCTTTTCTCATCTCAACAAAACCACGCCTAGGTCATATGCTTCCTAAATACTGAGTGATAGCATATGTATGCATGTGTGTGTGTGTGTGTATGTGTGTGATTTCATTTATATCAAGTTCAGTAACAGGCAAAACTAAGCTATATTTTTAGTGGAGCGTACTTAATGTTAAGATATGAAGCAAAGTAAGTAAGTGTTAACCATCAAAGTCTGGTTAGTGGTGGAGGTAGAGAGTTGTTCCTGGGAAAAGGTGCACAGGGACTCCTGGAGTAGGGGCAATATCTCAAGAAACTCACAGATTTTTCAGAACTCAAGGCTTTTACAAAATTTTTGAAGCCCAATGTAATGTTTTTGACTTTTTTGTCTTTTATAACATTTAATTTTTTATTTACCCTATTTACTAACTTCACTATATTTACGATGTTTACTAACATTTACTGTATGATAGGGCCAGGCTAAGTGCTCTCTATGGCTTGTTTCCTTTAACTGTGACAAGAACACTTTAATAGAGGCACTATTGTCACTGCCATTTTATAGATGAAGAAACTGAAGCCCAGACTTGACATGCCCAAATCCCCACAGTTAGGTAGCAGAGCTGGCATGTGATCCATCTGGCTCCTTTGTCAGCTACTTAACCACTCTGCTATGCTGCTCTGCTAGAAACTTAGTGGGCAAGTAAATTATGGACCTTTCTTCTTCTTATAGTTTTACAATCATAATATTTATAGTTATAAAAACCATATTAATAAGAGAAAAAAGCAGGATGCAAAACTTCATACACACACACATATAGTTGTGATTACACTCATGTCAAAAGTATGTATACATAGGTGTAAAAAGACCAGAACATAAAACATTGATGAGTTCAGATGATGAAAATAGGCGTGCTTTTTTCCCCTTCTTCTGTCTTTTCCAAATTTATTTTAAAGTGGCCATAGTAAATTTACAATGGGAAATTGTGCTCTAAAATAAACTTCTCATTTACCTGAACATAAAATTTCATTTCCATGCTCTCATTTTCTACAGCTTTGTATAATCTTTAGAAGCCTTTTCTGCTCAATGAGTGACTTCATTACTAAATTGATGGCACTGGATCATTCGAGCTATGCAAATCACAAACCCACAGCCAGCTGAGGAAACGGCAGATAAAAGATTGCATTAAAAATTAAAGCAATGTGTGGAGATGTGGAGATAATGTGCTTACAATTATTTCTACGTATTTAATATTTATGCAATTACAAAACCAGTCATGACAAATCTTAAATCTTGAATCACATTCCTTTTGCCCTCTGATCTTTTTGACCTTGAACTGAGAATGCCAAATAATATATAAAAAAATGGCTGTGGGAGAAGTATTTCCTTTGGCCTATACATGATAAATGCTTTTTTCTTAGAAAGCAATCTCATTTCTTCATAGCCTTTGTGTATTTTCAATGCCTTGTGTTATTTTTACTCTATTCTGATCACCCTTGAAAGCACTGGGCTTTCAGTCTCCACTGTTTGGTTGTGTTGTTTTCTGGTGCTGTTGCTCTGATGTGTTTTCTGTCAGAGGAAATTTACAGGCACATTAGCCTTTTTGACAAGCACAATGAGCCACAAAGCTCTCCTAAGGAGAAACTTCCACATGCTGTGATAAGGCTTTCTCTGTCCCTCCATCTCACCTTCCCTCTTCCATGTTAATACTTCACCATGAATCAGATACAAACCCCAGCTGTTTTCATTTCTAGGTGTTGCTTTGGATCCTGGATTTAACTGTCTGGTTCCTGGTAACAGCATTACAGGGTTCTACAGTAATTCATATTTTTGAAACAATCTGACTACAGCAGTATGGATAAAGCCAATGTCTTCACTTACGGCCATATAGATACCAAATAAGGAGTGGATGGGAACCTTTCTTTTCCTATGATGAGTCACTGACACAAAGGAGGAAAAATGGCATCCAAGAACTTTACAAATGAAAAGCAATATAATTAAATTGTATGGAGGGTGTTTAGAGAGAGAACCTAAAATACTTACTTTACTTTTTTCAGTGTTTCATGGAAAAATGGTCAACAAGAATCAGTAACACTTACTAAAAATTCAAAAACAGAAAGAGACATAAGAAAGGGTAAACTATTTTCTTGGCAGATGCCAAATAAATTAGAGTATTTCCCTACAGCCATTGGAAAACTGAAGCTTTTGCATTTTCAGTTTCACATATTTTATGCTGCCCCTCGGGGAATAAATTTGCTGAGACATACCAGTTCTGGTATATTCAGACATTGACTTGATACTAAGCTTTCTCTTCAATTTAAAGTTTTCCAAGCCTTTTTAATAATTTTTGAAGGGTACTTTTTTTTAGATCATTCTCTGTCCTTGGTATGTTTAAGCCATAAACATGTAACTATATAACCTACAGAAATTATTTAGAAGAATAGTCCAAAATCACATGTATATTTCTTGCTTGATTCTCTGCCAAAAAGCAGAGATATTTACCAAGCCAGTCCATAATATTGCTCTGAGCTGCTCTACTTGTTGAATGAATAAATAAATGAATGACACTTGCATTAGCTGGAATCTAGGAATAGGTAGTTTCCTGGTGTACTCACTCTTTAGAGAATTAACTGGTATAATTCATAGTCTAGTCCTGTCAGTTCAGGCTGCTGTAACAAAATACCACAGTATAAACAGTAAAACTGTATTGCTCACAGACCTGTGGCTAGAAAACTGAGATCAGGGTGCCTTCATGGTCAGGTGAGGGCCTTCTTCTGGCCTGCAAACTTCTTGTTGTGTCCTCACATGGGAGAAGGGGCTAGGGAGCTCTGTGGAGTCCCTTTTGTTAGAGCATTGATCCTATTCATGAGGGCTCCACCCTCATGACCTAAGCACCTCCCAAAGGCCCACCTCCTAATGTCATAACCTTCAGGGGTTAGGATTTCAACATATGAATTTTGGAGAGACACATTCAGGCCATAGTAGACCTCTTTCCTCTTTTTCTCTCTCTTGGGGCCATGCTCTCCAGACAGTTTCAGAATAGCCAACTGTAGCTGTGTTCTTACCTATGCCCTCTTTCCCTCCCTCCCATCCTCAAAAGGACAGTTAAGGCATTTTCAGTTCTAGCAGCCTGGTGGTCCTTGGAGAGACTGACTCACTCCTCAGGCTTCCTAACAGTGACAGCAGGCCACAGAGTCCTATCTTTAGACTGGTTTCTCCTTAGCCTGATTTTCTGCAATGACAGGGGTCTCCTCTCTGCCTTTTGCTCTTCTGTAAGCACTCAAGGTTGAGGAGAGGAACCTGGTTTTCCAGGCTGTCAGGATAACTAGAGATCCTTCTAGCTAGTCCAGAGCAATGGCAGCAGGTGCCATTCATCCTGCCCACCTCCCAGAAAACGTGGAAAGCCTGAAGAATAAAAACTATTTACGCTCACACAAAGAAATCCCTGGCCTCAGTCACTGGACTTTTATATACAGCTATTCTCCTTCTAAAGGTCTGTAGAAATAGAATTCATTAATCTAGGGTGATATGAGTACTGTTCTTTGTGAAACAGTAGGCCAAGTTTAGGTAACACCTCACAGTGTCTCTGAACTCATTTTTGTTTGTTTTGTTTTTAATTCACAGGGTCATAAAACAATGGATACATTTTCATAAACAGTATAAATTTCTGTCCACATCTAAGCCAGTGGGAGATTTTCTCTCATTTTAACATTGAGTTATATTAACAAATAATCATCAAACATCTTCTCTGTGTCAGGCAGGCTGGAACTATAGCATAATGGACATATTAAACCTTCAAAGTGCAAATTGTATATAGATGCTGAGAATTCTTTGGGCCCTCTGATGAGTCCATTCACATTTTTGGTACCCACTCATATTTAAATTGTACTCAGGTGAGCTCTCCAAATTTTGGGTTCCACTTACCTTCCTGATCCCCTGGGACTAAATGAAAGACACTGAATTCCAGTTCCTTCATCTCCAACCCAGCCTAGTGGATGCATTTTGATTGGATGTATAAATTTGGGGGTAGGATTTTATCATCTCTCCAAAGCCCTGAGGACTTTTTTCTTTTGGTACCAAGCTCTTTACTGAAAGTCAGTGCCCAGGTAGATTAACTGCCAAAAAGGAGCCTAAAACGGGGCAACATTTGCAAGTCTGCATGTCTGCACTCACAGCTAGCTATCTGGGGAGGCACTACAAGATGGATGAAGGGGGAAAATTACTCACCTGGAAGCCTGGCTGTCAGGAGAAAATCCAGACCCAGGAGCTTTTCTCCTAAGAACCTCTATGACATTTTATTCTTTAAATAAATCTTTTCTTTCTCTCCTTTGGTGAAAGATTGACATTTAAGATCAATCATGCCTCTGCTTTGCAGGGTTGGTAGGCTTAGAACAGGATAAATGGAAATTAAGCGAAATTTCCATTTTTTTTAAATAAAAATGCTCAAAAGAGCTATATTCTAACTCAGTATAAAAGAGGGATGCTCTTCCCCCAGTGGTCATTCTCATTACTATGGTTGTCTCAAGACCTTTTGGTGTCAAAATTTAACGCTGTTTTCTCTAAAAAAAAAGCCATTCTGAACATACACCTGCTGTTTGAATAGCAGCAGAAAGCGAAGGAATCTCACAGTATGTTTTTCTCCCTCATAGCCAAGAATGATTTAGTGCTTCTGATACAGTCACAGGTTTAGCAGCTTTTCCAGCCCCTTTCCACCATAAGACAGGTTTCGGTTTGTTACTGGAGGTTATAGTTGAGTTCTTCCCTCCTGTTTGTATTTTTTAGTAGTCCCTTTTCTTGTTTATGATGGCCTTGTTAGCAATTAGCCTCTCCGAAAACCAGATTTGTGCAATGGCTTTAAAGACTTTAAAATGGTTTTTAAAAATACTGAGGCTCTCAGGCCATTCAGTCAGTCAGTCAGTACACATTTACTGTGAGCCCACTATGTGGAGCAGGCATTGGAGTAGGTACAGCGTGTCATAGAATTACAGGAGCATGCTGTGGTCACAGAAGCACTGGGTGAGCGTGAGGAGGTGCCGTTCTAGTACCAGCCTGACCTCTGACTATTGTGTGCGTTCTGCAAGGCCGTGAGCCTCTGGGATTCCAGTTGTCTCATGTGCAGGGTAAGGGGTGGAGAGAGCTCCTCTTCCTTCAGATTCTAGCATTCTGTAACTGCTGCTGATTTGGTTACCTTACTGCAGTGGAAACCCAGTGGCCTTACAAAGGTGAGTGTTTTTATAAGCCTTCCCAAAGGGCCCTAATTCTAATGTAGAAGAAGCAGTTTCAGTGCTAAGATGAATGCCCTCACAGACCTAAGAAGACATTTGAAGAATGGATACATATATACTTTTCACTATAGTGTATAGTTGAGTATATTCCCCTCCAAAATGCTTGCCTACTTTCCAGCTGCTAGGTAGTATAAGGGAGTAATCTCCAAGTGTGGAAGGTCAATTAAAATTGCAAACACTATTGTCTAATCTCCCCAGGATAACAATAAATCACAGCTACAAAAACAAGTGATAAATCCAGATAATTCTGGACTTAAAATATTGGCAGTTCATCGTGGCATGTTAAAACATCCTAATTCTGTGGCTGTTCAGTACTTTCAACAGTTTTAAAGTATCTGAGACTCCGTATTGTTGCTATATATTTATTTGTGAATATATACAATGACATGAGTGCTGTCTGTTTCTACAATGCTGTATCATTCCTTATTTGCAAGCCACTACATAGTCTTCTAATATCATGTGAGAATTACTTTTTTTCTGCTTTCTCACTATACAAGCTATATTTTATAAAAATTTTTCAAAAAATACATCTCAATTTGCAAAATATGTGACAGTTTGGTATTGGGACCAGGCAGATTATTTGAACTGGACAGGATCTTTAGGTTATCTAGTGCAACGTGCTCATTTATAGTTAAGGAAATGGGGCTCAGAGACATGAGGTTCCTTCCAAAAGTCAGAAAGGAATTAAGCTAAAATGTATTGACTCCTGGACCAGTGCTCACTCCTGTTGCCATAGATAAATATGTTTTTTCAAACTTAGCTGTGGCCACAGGTCGTCCAACCACTTTATTCCTGCCGAAGGCCAAACAAGCTAATGAATACGCAGTCATCACCCAGGAAATCTGAGAGCATGTGAACACATGTCTGGCAAAATTTTTGAGAGAGATGGGGTCTCTGAGTCAAGTAAGTGCATGGTAAAGTATAAAAAACAATGAGCTGAAAGACCAATCTGCCAGGCGTGTGTGGTATTTTATTTTTCCCATAGTCACTGAGATCTAGAGATTGCAGCTATTTCTGATACTGAAACTTCACTGATTTAAGCAAGAAGGCCCTTAAATGGCCTAAAGCATCAAGTCTCTTCTCAGTTCTTGGTTCCTAATTTATTCTGATACAGCATACAGGGCTAAGCATAGAGTATCTATGTCGTGGTTATAGTAGTTTAAAGTTCCCTGCTTTCTAAATTCCTGCAGGATATGTCTGTCTATATCAGGTAAAGTCTATATAACTGTAAATAAGTCTCAGTCTCTCTTCTCTCCCTCTCTGAAAATTACAGGAGTTAAGTCACTCTATCTATGGAAGAGGGGGAAGGTGAGAGGCAAACCTCTGAGTTGCCTGTCCTCCTACAGAAGAACATTAACATTGTTAATCAGCATTACAGGCTTTGTTTTGCTTCCCAGGAAAATGGTTGGTAGAGATACAAAATGTTTTAGTCCTTTCTAAGCAAAATTGTCCTTGGTGATAGCCAGGAAGGAGGGATTTTTTTTTCCCTTATAGTTTTTAGCAACCTTGTACAGTTTTGAGTACCTCACAACAAGAACCAAATTAATGTCAAATAAGGTTAATGAGGAATTATCAACTGCTTTCTCTATGCTCCACATTGTGCTTAGACCTACCAGTTACATAAAAAATAATGTCTTTGTCCTTGAAGAGTTCACTCTTTCTTAGAACAACAATATTTAATAACAAAAACAATAAAATGTTGCTGTCCCTTGGATATAGAATTCTGGTAGGGTTGACCTTCATCCAGCGAGGCCTTATTCAGGCAGTCAGAATGCTAGGGAGGAAAAGAAGGTAGTTCTGGACAGTGGGGGCAGCCCCACTCTAAACAGTAGGGCTGTCTATGTGAAATCATGCATGGAGTCATGTCCTTTTTTTTTTTTCTTGCTTGCTTTGTTTTGTGTACCCAAATTCTTAAAGCTGCAGTGTGAAGGGCTCCACACCCTATGCTTTAGCCCTGATCTGGTCTGTTATGTGGCTCATAAAGTGGTGTTCTCAAAGCCTGGAGAGATGGTGTGGAGCCCTACATTGTAGCTCATGACACCACTGTCCTCAGACCCAGAGACTGTTGCGGATCTGAACAGATGCTTTCCTCTGATCCTGGGTGATGAGCCTTATAGCAAATGCTTTCTTGACTCTGTCATTATGGAGAATAAGAATGTGTTTTTTGTTGTTTTTTTTTTACTTTTTTATTTCTGAGCCCATACCTTTGTCTTGTGTGCAAATAATTCCCTTGATGGGTCTACACTATTTGTTCTTCAGTTATATTCTGATTTATCTGAGTCTTGGGTAAACAAAGCTGAGGCACCAGCCACAACCCTTGAACAACGAACAATAGTCAGTCAACCCATTAATCCCTGTTGGAGCAAAATAGATCTGCCTGACAGCTTCCCTTCATCTCAGGCTCTGTTATTGTTACTGGCAAGGACTTTGGAGACAGACTCAAAATACTGGGGGTTCCCAAGTAAGTTCTTCAACTTTTCAGAGTCTCTGCTTCCTTATCTCTAAAATAGAGACAATAATAATCCTACTTCCTAATGATGTCAGAAGGATTAAAGGTGGTCCTAAAAGCAAGGTGCTAAATAGTGTGCTTGGCCTGTAAGCGAATAAACAGTGTTTGCTTTCATTTGTATCATCCTTAGCACTGATCTGGATGCTTTTTTCAGTTCAATTTAACCATATCAAAAAATATTGGGGGTATGTGGAAGGCTACAATGTGCTCTGGCACTATAAAAGAAGGGGAATGTTGAATTCAGGCACAGACCTGTAACAGATGAACTGTAAAAGAACTTTGCATTGTTCAGTCAGCAGTGTAATAATACTAAACAATAAAAACAGCAGCAAAGCACCCACTCCTCCTCTACCATAACAAATCAGTTGTTCTTTCATGCTCTTTGTTCACCGTCAAATGAAATTTTGCAGTTACTCTTTTAGCAGTTTGCATCTATTCAAAAGGCAAATAAATCCCCTAATGATCAAATATTAATTGGTCTAAGAACAAGGCCCTATTCTAAGGTAGTAAGAACATAAAGAAGAAGACACTTGATAATACAGCTAATATAAATAAAATACAGTGTTTTGTTTTGGTACTGTTTTTTTTTTTCATAGCATAAGGATTTTCACATGTTGCTACAGGAATAGAGGAAGAGTCAAGCAGCAGAAAACAGTGCATTTTTGAGAGCTGGTGGTAAAATAGAGAAGCACCTGGAGAATACCTGACCAATCCCTGTAGAGTAGCTGGGCCCATCCAAAGGGCACAGGAATATCCTGCACTAGGAATCATTCACTGTTACAGGAAAGGTAAAGATAAGAATAATAAAAAGAAGAGCGAAAGGAACTCAGGTAACACATGCATCATGGGATATCTACCATAGTGAGGACTTAGACAGAAATAGAAGTGAAGAGACAATAAAAATATGAAAAAGGGACTATTTGTGAAATTAGGGTCATCAAGGAAATGAAAGAGAAGAAAAAAGAAAACTCAGAAACTTAAAGATAAAATTGTCTGTATTCACTGTTAGTAGTACCACAAAATGGGAGGTGTCGACTGATAGGAAGAATGTATCCACTAACAGAAATCAACTGCGATTTTTAAAACAGTTAGCTAAACACTCAAAAACAATAGCAACAACAAAAACTCTGCAAAGGTAACATGAGATACATGGGAAGTACTCAGGGCCTTTTGCAAGAAATATTTGAATTCTCTTTTCCACTCCTGTCTTGCTGTTTCTATTGCATTTCGTACGGGAGTCACATGAACGATGAGGCAGAGTGCACAGGCTCAGTTGAAATCTTACTGTTTTCATGACCTTTTCATTGTCATCAAAAAGGAAATTATATAATTGACCATCAAAATAATCAACTTTCTTAACTTTCAGCAAACTCTCACCCAGAAATGAAAGTGTAAGTGTATTTCACTGACAAATGTAAGGCTTCTCAGAACCTTATTGCGTTAGTTAACTAGTTCTAGGATATTGCTAGCGAAGAAGAGTATGAATCATTTTGGGGATTGGATATTGGTGAATTTTCAAGTCTTTCCTCTGGTTAATTTATGTCCAATAATAGGATAGACAATATAATTGATGTCAATCACTTTATTAAAAGTAATTAGCAAAAAAAACAATCCCCTCAGAAAACCTTAAATGTTCATAAATGGAAGACTATAAACTATAATATATCCAATGCAATGGAATATAATCAGCTGTTAAAATAACACATGTACACACAAATGTATTTAAATAGTTTACAGAAGTCACATGAACAATTAGGGTGTGTGTGTATATGTATACATGGAGGCATACATATGAAAGTATAAATAGAATATACCTATATATGAAGATATTCAAGATAGCTATTAAGTAAAAAACTCTAGTTATATAATGGCATCATATGCATATCCTTTTTTAAGAGAAGTTACATATATATAATTATTTTGAGGAAGGATACACAACCTGGAGAGAGACTGGTGAGAGGAATATTTGTGCTTTTCAGTTTATACACCTTCATATTCTTTAAATTTCTAGCCATGAGCATGATCTACAATAATAACAAACTAGTTTAAAACTGAAAAATATTTATTGAAAAACTGTTAAGAACAGTTAATGACAAATATTAAATATACCAATGAAAAAAATGCAAGCTTAATAAAAGGAAATCATTATTTGGTCAAAAAAGATGAGATACATAATTTTCAATGAAAATAAGTTTGTCTCATGATTCTAAAATAAAGCAACCAGAAAACCAATGTCAAACAATACATGAAACACATTAGTTTCCATGTGTTTACAGCACCAAATTACCAACAAAACTGTGAAGCTAATGGTTCCCTTTCAGTCAGTTCTTTTAATTTTCAAAATCAAATACATAAATGAAACTTTTCTCAGAGAATTTTGAGTTTTTCCATGAATATGCATCTAAAAGACAGAAGGCCTCTTCCCTTCTTCCTAACCACACTCACACACACACACAGCTCTGCCACATACTGTCAACATATGCTCACTACTGAAAGGAAGTCCAATTTCATGACCCACCTAAAATATCAACATCTAAATCTAGACATTCTTTTCATTGGAATAGCTGTTGCAACCATATCCTTACATGGTAAAGAAAATTCAAAGGGATATATACATTTTTTGGAGTGTGTCAAATAGAACTTTAATATGTAGCACTTGCAAAGGATAGGCCTGGGGTAGGAGGAGCTGCTTCCTTGCTTTCCCTTTCTGAGCAAATCATTCCTCTTATCATCTGACGTCTACTGCTTCTGTCCCTTCAGTGTACATGTTAATATCACAGGGGCTTCTCTTAATGTCAAACTTTGTAATGACAACAGAAAGGGCAAAATAAGAATGCCTGAATCTGCAATGGGGAATGAATGTACAGGTTCATATGGGTGATTAGACATACAAATACTATCTGGTTCTGACAGTAACCCCAGATCCTTTTCATTAAAGGACAGGTGAAGATTTGAACCTGATCCCATTTGGTTCTTTACCTTCTTCCATATCTTCCACTGATCTTCTTCCATGTCTTTTAACTGTTAACAGCAATTTATTATAAATGATGATTCATGTTACCATTTATTGGTAACCTAGTACATATCAAGCAGTGTACCAACCACATTGCATTTATTTTCCAAATTCTTATAACTCCACAGGGAAGTAAGGGCTCAGAGAGGGCACACAGTTAATAATTAATAAATAACAATTAATAGTTATAATTAGTAATAACAAAGGTAAGATAGGAACCCTGGTGTACCAGTTAGGGTTCTATATTGTAAAGAATAGATTCTGATTCTGATTAACATAAGCAGAACAGTAATTGATTGGAAGGATAGAAGAGACCTCCCAACCTCTGTGTGTATCCTTCCAGAAATTATGTATATGTATTTCTTCCCTTTAAAAAAAAGGCATTGTATTATACTAGAGAAATAGGATCAAAACTGAGCAGAACAAAGGGGAGGCTAGGCAATGAGAAGCTCCACTCAAGTCACACCGCTTATTCATGGTAGAAATGAAAATGGACATAGTGAATTGCCATCAAGGAAAATGGCTGAATAAATTACAATGGAGTTAATAGGATATACTGTAACCATTAATGAAGATGAATAGAGCTCTCCCTGGTACTTCTGAGAGATTTCCACAAGGAATTGCAGGATATGTATCTATAATATGATCCAATTTTTATAAAACATGACAAACCCACATATATATATGAATATGTATGCATTCACATAAGAATACATGATATGGAAAAATATGGGAGGATATATTCCAGGTTTTCACCAGAAGTGATTGGCGGACGTAGGGGGTGCAGTATGAGGGTTGATAGAATCAAGCACAAAAGGAGAAGAAGAAAGCAACTTAAAAGTATACCGTGTGTATCTGATTATATTTCTGCATTTATATATAGTTGTGTTATGTGTGGTGCATGTAATAATAACTTCAAATGCCAGAGGGAGGGTCTGGTTAGGATTCTGTCACTGCTGCTGTCACTATCAACATGAGCTCTCTGCATCTATGTCTTTTCTACATCCTGGCTACCAGAAGGACAGCATCTGCCTGGTCTGGGCAGGCATATTAGTTGGCTCAGCTGCATAACACAATACCAAGGTTGGTGTAGCTTAAACAACAGTAATTTACTCCTCATAGTTCTGGAGACTAGAAATACAAGATCAAGTTTCTGCCAGTTCAGGTTCTGGTGAGGTCTTTCTTGACTTGAAGGTAGCCACCATCTGTGGCCCCCCATGTATTCCTTTGCGGGCCAGAGTAAACCGGTATCAATCAATCAACCGAAACTGGTATCAATCAATCAACCGATCTCTCTCTCTTTCTCTCTTTCTCTCCCTTCATTTTCTTATAAGACCACCAGTCTTATTGGATTTGAGCCCCACCCTTATTACATCATTGAATCTTAATTACCTCCAAGTATAATTATCTCCAAGTACAGTTACACTGGCGGTAGGGCTTCAGTGCATGAATTTGGGGAGGATACAATTCAGTCCATAGCAGTGAACCAGGGCTCTTGCTTACAGTAGAAGGCTGAGTGTCAAGCAGCAAACATGGAAGAAGGGTTGGAGTTTGATAAACATCGATTTGCAAAGAGTGGGCTAGGCAAGAATCAACAATGGATGCTAAATACCTGAGTAATTTTGTTGGGGAGCAGGATATTTGCATGGCCTTAGAGAAATCACCATGAGTTGCTTATTGGTTACAAAGGAAAAAATAATAACTATATAATGAACAAATTAGTACAACACCTTCATTGTGTAATCACAATGAACATCACCAATGAAGGGCAAATAGACATTGTATATTTCCAGACGTGACACCTTAATAAGGACACAACATTGCTTGTGTGATATTATGACCAGTAATGTAGAGCCTGAATAGTCATGAGTAACTATCAGACAATCCCAAATAAGGGATATTTTTGTAACTTTTTGTATTCTTCAAGAGAAATCAATAACATAAAAGACAAAGCCTGTGGAAATATTCCAGTGAAAGCCTGATAACTAAATGTAATACTTGATCCTAGACTGGATTCCATACTGGAGGGAAAGAAATGCTAAAATTTGATGCTATTGTATTAATGTACAAAATTGACATATGGATGGTGGACTATGTAGAATATTGTTTCATTGTTATATTCACTGAAGCTGAAATTTACACAGTGGGTTTTTTTATTAAGGTATTATTGATATACACTCTTATGAAGGTTTCACATGAAAAAACAATGTGGTTACTATATTTACCCATATTATCAAGTCCTCCTCATACCCCATGCAGTCACTGTCCATCAGTGAAGTAAGATGCCACAGATTCACTGTTTGCCTTCTCTGTGCTACACTGTTTTCCCCCTGATCCCCCACACCATGTGTGCTAAACATAATACCCCTCAATCCCCATCTCCCTCCCTCCCTCCCACACCCCTCCCCTTTGGTAACCATTAGTCCCTTCTTGGAGTCTGTGAGTCTGCTGCTATTTTGTTCCTTCAGTTTTGCTTCATTGTTATACTCCACAAATGAGGGAAATCATTTGGCACTTGTCTTTCTCCGCCTGGCTTATTTCACTGAGCATAATATCCTCCAGCTCCATCCATGTTGTTGCAAATGGTAGGATTTGTTTCTTTCTTATGGCTGAATAGTAGTCCATTGTTTATATGTACCACATCTTCTTTATCCATTCATCTACTGATGGACATTTAGGTTGCTTCCATATCTTGGCTACTGTAAATAGTGCTGCAATAAACATAGGGGTGCATATATCTTTTTGAATCTGAGAAGTTGTATTCTTTGGGTAAATTCCAAGGAGTGGTATTCCCAGGTCAAATGGTATTTGTATTTTTAGTTTTTTGAGGAACCTCCATATTGCTTTCCACAATGGTTTGACTAGCTTACATTCCTACCGGCAGTGTAGGAGGGTTCCCCTTTCTCAGCAACCTCGCCAGCATTTGTTGTTCTTAGTCTTTTGGATGCTGGCCATCCTTACTGGTGTGAGGTGATATCTCATTGTGATTTTAATTTGCATTTCCCTGATGATTAGTGATGTGGAGCATCTTTTCATGTGTCTGTTGGCCATCTGAATTTCTTCTTTGGAGAACTGTCTCCTCAAATCCTCTGTCCATTTTTTAATCGGGTTATTTGCTTTTTGGGTGTAGAGGTGTGTGAGTTCTTTATATATTTTGGATGTTAACCTATAGTGGGTTTTTTTAATGTAAATAATATCCCTAGTATTATGAAATACACACTGAAGTATTTAGGGATAAAGAGCATGATGTATACATGTCACTCTCAAATTATTCATGGAAAAAATATATACATATATATGTGTGTTTACCGAGACCCTATTGTTTAGCTCTGCCTATTTTTTTTTAATTTGGTATGTTATTGAAGCCACATGTACTTTAAGACAGGCTGCCTGCTTATTTCACTGAGTTTTCACTGGCTTTCCTAGCTGTGAAAAGTAACTAGGCTTTATTGCTTTAAACATTCTTTCCTTCAATGTATCATTACTATAACTAAAATCCATTCAACTAAACCTACACAAAAATTAAAAGAAAACACTTTTTCCAGATGTAAGCAGACAAAATAGTCTAAAATACTTTGATCTAGATTGAGGTGGGAGGCACAAAGCACATTTTTATAATCTCAGCCAACACTAGAAAGCCCTACCTTAGTATTTCATTATATTTTGAATACTTCTAGTGGCAAAGTTTCCTCTTGGTTGTCATGACAATATTCACATTCTTTACAGTGAGGAAGCCTTTAGAGAGTACCTGGGAGGTTAAAAAGAAAAAAAGAAGATGAAAACTTCTAGGTAAAGGTGTGATTTAGGATAATTAAGGTCTAACAAAGATGGATATGTTTTCATCAGTCTGGATGTAATAGTTTTTGAAAATCCTTCCACCTCCACTTTTATTGATTAGTGACTAAATATGGCCTCATAATGACAGCCATGTGATTGAAGAAAAAAATGAACAAAGGCACACATTAAAATGTGAATTCCCATTTTGTATTCTGTCTTTTCACTGTGTTATGCTCTCACATCATAAGGTAAAAGTTCAGAAACATAGCTTATGCTGCAAAGAGGGCACACATTTCAGAAATGGTGTCAGCAAAGCTTTCTCCCAATAAAATAGTAAAGTAAGTTGTTGTAGGATGTTTTTCTTCATTTATATTTCATAATCAGACTCAGGTTAGAAAGCAACTGGAAAAAATCTCTAGTATTAACAGTCATATTGGTAATAAAGATAATAATAACATTACTGTTTAAAACATGATTCTTGTTAAGTGTTTTGTATCTTGGTAAGAGGTGATAGATCCTAGAATGTCATTCTTTTGTTTCCCTTCAATCTTCCTTCCTGCTTTATATGTAACCTATTGGAAAAATAACCATATGTCATTGATTATGCACTAGCTATAATATCAATCATTAATATGAAAGGGATTTTCCCTCTTTTGAAATAGTTTTATGATACCTCAAAGAATAATCCAGATTTTTAAAAATGTCCTGAAGATGCTAATAAAATGCAGATTGTTTAAGTTTGGTCATTCTTATTACCCAGAAGAGTATTAGCTGGGGAAATTACCATGATACTGTTATCATTCATTTACATCAAGGAGTCTTTATGTTAACCTGTATTTCTTCCATCAATATTAGAGATGGCAATGAAGGTCCAATAATATAAATATCTGTTGTTGTGAAATTGTGAGTTGTTTGTTAAGCCATGCTCTAAATTTAATTCTCACTAACTCATATCCCTTATTTTTCAAAAATTTAATGATTAGAATTCATTGTTTATCTGTGGGATCTTGGTATTACCTAAGGTCTTGAAGAGACTAGCAAAGACATGATCTCTGTCATAAGTTTCATATTTTAAATTCCTTTAAGAGCAAAAAAACCCCACAAAACCTTCAAGGTCTGGTCACCATTTCTCAGCTGTCAAAAATGTCTTTTCTTTCTGGTGATAGAGAAATATCACATTGTGCTGCTGCTTTGTTTCAAGGTCATCTGTCAAGAGTCTCAATCTACCTGCAATTCTTGATGGATCTTAAACATCAATAAGTGGCTCATTCCTACCTTGCCATATAAAACTGAGTGTATTCTTGTATCATCTCGTAAGACTGTGAGTGCATTTTTAGCTGTGTTAGCAGTAAACACAGAAGCATCATGTCTAGTTTTCTTCCTCAGACAAACATACCTTCTCCTAAGAAACAGAAACTCTCTGGCATCATCTCTGTCAAACAGTTCAACTTATAATGAAGCAATAACCTTACTGTATACACAGAGGGTTTTTTTTAAGTGTTTTTGTCCCTACTGTGAAAGAGACAGTCTTCTTGCCTGGACTGCCCATAAAGCACTGTTTTCTATGCTCCCTTACTATTTTCATGGTGTTTAAAGCACTTTTTTTATATTTGTATACTAAAGAGACACCTGGACCACACATAGTGGGCCATTTATTGAAAGGAAGTTTTAAATAGGAAGCTGAGCCTATTTTATTCTTTACATTGTATATGTAAGGATATCAAATGCCAATCAATTTATTTTCTGTGTGATCCTGGGTACCTCTTTGTATGGGACATAAGCTCAAGGATTCTTTGCGAAGTAAAATTTCACTTTGTGAAATGAAAATGCTCAGGAAGCCTTAATAGGCTGGGATTGACTGGATAAGTTATTTAGTGAATTTTCCAAAACTATCATTAACACTAATCATTATAACATTTTGTCAGGCACTCTATTTTAGGTAGGCTGGCTCTTCCCTTTCATATCTCCATCCATGCCATTAACTTCTACCCAACAGTGGGTTAGGAAATTTATTTATTCATAGAGATGATAGAGAATGATGAGTTCATTCACTCATTCATGAAATTATTTATTGAGGACTTTCTATGTGCAAGGCACTCTTCCAAGTGTTAGAGAATATTCAAATAAGTTTAAGTTCCTTGCTTTCAAGGACCCTATGCTGTTATAGAGACAGTAAGACATGCTCTCAAAATCCCACAATAGAGACCCATGCCGAGTGGTAAAGAGAAGGGAAATGTGTATTGATTATCTAAGTGCATTCACATGTGATCTCATACAATTCTTATAGTAATCCTCTCCCAGAAGTAGTGTTATTAAACCTTTTTATATATACATCGAAACTTGCTGAAGGCCATGGGATTTTAAATTGAATCTGAGTCCAAAGCTTACACTCATTCTAGTAAGAACATGGTATTATACTTTCAGGATAGGAAAAGGTCACTTTGTGTTTTACTTGAATGGGAGAGAGGGTTTTTCAGGGAAAAGTTACAGGGAAGGAAGTGGGGTGGAAAGAAAGAATTTGCTTGGGGAACAGCAAGAAGTAGTACTGGTAAATGAGGCTAGAACTAGCAGTGGGCCTGAGGAGTAAGGCCATTTAAGGGTGACCATGGAGGCTGTACTTTATCCTATAGACAACAGGACCACTGGAAAATTCTCATCAGGGACATAGGATGACCAATGTCATTTTTCAATGTTCTGTCAGTAGGATAGAGAGGGAAAAGATACAAGCTATTCTATCATTTCAGCACAGCCACACTTCTGGTTTCTGGGTTGGCCCAGGAAGCTGCCAATCATGCTTTTTGTGGTAGCTCTGGTGGACATGTTCATGCCTTCCTATGTGAGAGGCACAGTTCCTTCTTAGTTCTAAGTATGTCATGGAGAAGTGCTTCTGTGGCTGAAAAGAAAGGGAAACAGAGCAAGAGAAAAGGGAGATTCAAATTCATTATACTATAATTAAAATAATAATTTTACCCCCTGATTAAAGGAACAGAGTAAACCCAACTTTTTAGTGCATTTTTATATCTCACAATAAGGCAAATGCTCATTCTGGGGAAGGGAGGATGAGTGAGAGAAGAAATTCTGAGATCATTGCTACTTCATAAATACCTTTCTCAAAATCATACTTAAGGTTCTAGAAGGTCTAGATAAGGAAGGGTAGAGGGGTACAAACTAGCTTAGAAGGGAATTACATTATTGAAGCTTCTGTAACGTACTATCAGAAGTTGAAGGTAAGAGTTCAGAAATAAGAGACAGATATACCCAGATATTGCAGGAGTGGCCAAACCCTGCACCCAAACTACCCTTGATCTTCCTGTAGTAGATGGTAATGCGTCTCCTCTCTGGCTGCACATTTGATTCACCTGGACAGTTTGAAAAACATATCTGTATCCAGGCCCCACCACCCAGAGGTCCTAAGTTAATTGCTCTGGAACATATTTTTTCCTATTGGAAAAATTAGGTTTAATTTATGTAGGGTAGCATACACAGATTTTTGGTCGACTGTTTGATGAGTGAGTCCGGTTTTTAAAATTGAGATGCCGTGAACTTCAGAGACACATAATCGTTGACCTTCAGGCAGCACGTTGAGCATCTACTTTGCTTAAAGAAATTCAGAGTTGCAGCAGAAATGGGAATGATTATTAAAATTACCTTTAAGGTATAGTTGTGCTACATTTATTCAGAGGGTGCAGTTTGGCAAGGGTCATAATATATAACCTCTAAAATTTTTCTTTTTTGACTATATATGCCAGAATATCAAATTAACAACTCACATCAAAGAACTCTGGGAAGACCATGAATCATGCCATCAAAGATTTTTCCCTTTGCAATTCACTTCCTCTGACCTAGCTACCAATATGACCTGATGGCCTGTTACAGAGGAATAGGATTCTGTAAAAGAGTGAGCACAGAGGGCTGCTCTTGGTGGTGTGATCTGGGCCCCAAAGCTTTAATAGAGACCTTTAGTTGGTCCTGCTCATATGTATGGAGGAGGTAGAGGAGATGGTAGCACAGGGAATTTTGCCAACACCAGCCTGTCTAAAGGAAAAAGACAGGCCTTGTGTGTGCTTCTAAGATAAAATCTAGATGGAAAAATACTAGAGAATACCGAAAAGCCAAACCCAGAAGAGCATGAACAAGGGGAAAATAGAGCCAGGTAGCTAAGGCATTGTTTGATTTAACGCATCACAATTAAAATTGCTTGTGAAACACTGATAAGAGGGAGGAAGGATCAGGAATTTAATCAGCATGAAAAGGGTGATTTTGGTAAACATGTAAGCAATTAAACATGCAAGATATAGCTTTATGGTTTGATAATTCATTTCTGGCATTTTTTATGGGGGAACTGATGACATACTAAAATCTAATTTCTGGAACCAGTGTTTGGAAGCTCAGGTTTTAAATTCTTATTAGTTTTTGACAATAAGCAACAAACTCTTAACAAGGCAGAGAAACCAGACATGATCTCTATTTCAACTAGCATTAGGCCCTTTCACAAAGTTTTGTTGTCGATTTCTTTGGTCACATTGACTCCATAGCGAATTTGGCTGAGGCTGAAACCCACTGGCAAGACGGTACCATTATTCCCATTTTATGGAAGAAGAAACAGGCTGAGGAGAGATGAAAGTCTTGTTTAAGGTCAAAGAGGTAGGAAGTACAGAAATGGATTTCAAATCTAATTCTCTGAAGTCAATGATTACTTCATTGCATCTGCTATCTCTAACAGAAATTTACATTTATAGAACATTTTACAGTTTATAAAGTTTTGTCACATATATCACCTTTGACCCTCATGAACTCACTAAGCTAGGTATAGCAGTAATGACATTTTTACTCAGACATGAAAACACCAAAGATCTGAGAGGTTACATTTTCTCCTGAGGTCACACACATATGTAGCTGGACTGAGACTAGAAGCCAGGTTTCCTGAAAAATTAATGTTACAGAATGACTGTGTCCCCCCCAAAATTCATATGTTGATACCTAATCCTCAATGTGATGGTTTAGGAGATGGGGCCTTTGCGAGGTGATTAGGTCACGAGAGTGAAGTTATTATGAATAGGATTAGTACCCATATGAAAGAGATCCCAGAAAACTCGCTCCTTTTGACATATGAGGACATGGTGAGAAAATGGCAGGCTGTGACCCAGGAAGCAAGGTCTCATGTGACATGAGTCTGCGGGTGCCCTGATCTGTACTCCCCAGCCTCCAGACAAAAGATTTCTGTTGTTTAGAAGCCATTAGACTACGTAATTTGTTTTAGCAGCCTGAGTGGACTAGGACAATTGATGATCTTTTATTCTTTCTTTCTAACATTTTTGGAATATATTCTGTAGGATATCCATGCACCTATATGACAGAAAGAAATGAGTGGAGTAATAGGTGTGAGGCAGAGGCTAGAGCAAAGGGCAAACTCCAGTTCTAGGAATAAAACTGGCAGAATGAGTAGGCTAGGAGATAGTCACTGTAGGAACTTCTAAATAGGTAGTCAAAGAGGGACCAGAGGGACATGTATCTAAGAACAGAACAAATTGTACATCTGTGTAAAGAAATCTCTTCTCTCTCTCATTCCAGTGAATCCTCGGTGCATACCTAACTTGCTCCAGGAAGGGGGATGCAAGGCTGAACAATACAGATACAGGGCAGCTGGACACATGGAATTTATGGTGTGTTGGGAAAATACCATGGCTGCTTGTTGTTCATGCCAGTCTTGGCTTTTCCCACAGTGGGTGGGAGACAGCTAATTTTGTAGTATTTGCTGATTCATGGTATAAATAGTTCCACCTGTGGCTTACTGCGAGCTGCCAGGGTGATGTCAATTGACTCACAAAATTCGTGAAAATTTAACCATCAGCTCTCCAGGCTCAGCACACATGCTGAAACTAACCTCAACCTCACCCATCCTACTCTCACATAGTTAACAGTGGGAATTATTATTCCTTACAAATTTTAAAGGATTTTAAAACTAGGGCTGTGTTTCCAGCACTAGGAGGATAGCATCAAAGTGGGGAAACTATAGGGTGACAGAAGTCAGGTCAGAAGAATCCAGCAATACTGCAAAGCAGGTCTATAGTGCTCTCTAGGAAGAAAAGCTGGAGCGCATTCAGAGCCTGCTGAAGATCTAGAAGCATACTGTAGGGACTATGGAAGTTCCCATGGCCAGGATGCTCACGGGACCCTAATCTCCTTGCCCGCTGTGCACATGCAGTGTTTGAGTGCAGACTTGCACACATGTTGGCAGTGAGCCATTAGTGACTGTTGCTATATAAAGAGCTCCACCCAGTGCCCTGCGCTGAGAAGGTGGTAGATGTGAATTGCAGACTTGCAGGGTGCAGACATTGACCCTAGTGCTCCACCTGCTACCACAAGACTGAAGCTTGGTGTAAGACCTTTTACCCTCAATGTTTCATTGTTGTTATTTGGTCTCAGCAAGTCCAGAGTGAACTTGCCCAGAGCTGAAACCCTCCAGCATGACACATACCCCCACTCTAGGGGGTGGACTTCAGTAAGTCTGATTTTTCCACAGCTTAGCTTTACACTTTCAGGCCCATTTTCTCATATGAGATTTTTACCTGACAGGTGTAACATGGTGATCCCTGAATGCAGGTCAGTGGATCACACTGGTCTGTATTTTGCTGAGAATATATCCTTAAAATTCCTAAGAAGAGTTTGGACAGAAAGCATGAGCAGGGTTCAGGGGCGAGAATCGTGCTGGGAGAGAATGTAGGTGAGAACTGAGAAAGTGAAGGGGCAAGCACCAAAGCCTCGTGAATCTTGCTTTATAATTTTGCTTGGGGCTGGTAAAATATGCATATTTTGAGCTATCAATAGATACAAAGTGGTAATGATAATAAGAGCAGGTCAAAAAATAAACTAAGGTAGCTTGGAAGGATTTCTTACCTTCTGTCTTTTCTAATAACCCTGCACAAGACATTTGACAGCAAATAAGAGTTTACAGCTGTCGTGGCTCCCACAGAGATTAAAGGCTACTCTTGGCAATACTCTGCAGTACTTAGCGGTATGTGTGAAATTACTCATGGAAATGCTTCTCATTTTGTGCATTTTTTTATTTTTTATTTTTTTAACCACTGTTTGAGACTGAATTCTTTCTAGAACCACCAGATTGCTTTTCAGTGATAGTACAAAATTTTCTGCCCAGCTAAGGAAAAAAACATTACAAGTGATGTTTGGTACTATATCAAAGTTCCTGAAGACCTGCTCAATTGGAAATTATTTTATGTAATGCTTGAAGGCATTTGGTAATCAGAAAATATTGCAAATTCATAGTGAGAAATTGATCAAAATGAGTTGATGACAATATATTTAATTCTTTCATTTATTCAGAATGCATAAATAAGACTTAGCACTTCAAGACTTTTCCTTGATAAATAACAGCCGAAACAAAGTAAAACCAACAACCTGGATATGATTGGATTCAGTCTGGTCACTTCAAGGACGATCCTATGGCTGTAGCAGAAGGTGGAAAGGTGGTGGTGAAGGAGAGAGAGTGATGCTGTTTCACTGTTTAATGGTACTAATATTTCAAAATAATAGTATATCACCATCTATTTTCCAGTAACATCTATGCAATGTTTGTTCACTTGGTTAAATAATACAACTAACATACATACACAGGTTCTTCTGAAACAATACATTGCAGGAAATTTTGGGCAAACTGATCATTTCTAAAATCATGTCTCAAATAATAAATTCATCTGGACAGAAGTATATGTGAAAATACTTCAGTACATAACCTTATTTTCTAATTCTTAAAGGACCTATACTTCCTTTTTCCCCTTCCTATCATTCAGAATTGAGTTTTTCAATATAACAAATGGACATCAAGATTTAGTGTTTTTAAAAGCTATATTTCTCTCTTCTTCTTAGATGTATTGCCACACCATCCCCAACTCTTACCCCAAATAACCTTTGTTTCAATATTCAAGGAATCTAAGTTCCTAATTAAAATTAGGGGGGAAAAACCTACACTAAAGAATCAGAGACCCACAAAAAATACAGCTCAAACAAGCTAACTCGTGTTTAACATTTTTCCTTTCTTTGAATTACAAAATCAATATAAAACCAACATAAAATTTTTTTGAAAAAAAACTGTCATCCTGGATACTATCATAATTATTTTCATTTGTACATTTGCTATTGGCATTCTTCAGCACGAGCCTGCACATATTACATAATTGCAAGTGAAACATAAACTCAAATTTGTATTACTTTGATTATTTTCATAAATGTCTTTTAGTGGTTATTTGCTGTTTATTTCATTGTTAAATATCCAGTAAGTACCTAAAACAGGGCGGGTCATATAGTAGGTGTCATAAATAAATAATAAAGAATGGAAGGAATGTCAAAGTGCCCTGTTGCTCTTTCAAAGGCAGAATGTACTATGTTTATACTAAAGTTGATCCCCTCCGTTGCCAGGTAGAGCAGAGTAGCAGTTGTTGATTGGGAGACAAAGTGTGAGTGATCAATCACTCTATCCTTTTTACTTTCTTTTGAGAGGTTTCAAGTCTCTCCTCTGGCAGGACATCCCAGCTTCAGGCCTGGTATGAGCTTCAGGTTCTGCCAATATGGTTTGGGTTTGTTATTAAAGATTGTGTAACCATTGATCTTCGTAGCTCCAGGGAGACACAGACACATTCCTCACTTGCAACTAATGGTTGATTTCCTTTGATAGTAAGATTAAGCATTGCACACTCTTAGCCGCTAAATAGGACTGTTGACGGTAGAGACAGTGGTGGCGAGGACCAGCATGGCTGAGAGAAATCCATCCCATTTCATTGTGATGTAGTATAGAAGATGAAGATGGGCTTCACCTGAAGGGGCCATGGTTCCCAATGCTAATGTAACTGCTGAAGCAGGTGAAGCGAGATTATCTCCTGTGGCGACTGCTTAAATCCCAGACCACTGCATTTCAAGGGGTATCATGGGCACAAGAACAGCCCTGTACCTTTCTCCTCTTGCCTGGTCAACAATTAGAGGTGTGCACAATAAGGAAGTTGGTACACTGTTCTGGTAACTTTCTATTGAATAGAATAGCCCAAGAGAATCTCAAATACCATCTCAATGGACTGTTAAATTAATGTAATTGTTTTTTTTATTAAGTGAAAATAGCCCGGACTTTGGATTCAGACAGATCTGGGTTCAAATTCTGCTGCTGCCATATAATACATCTGGCTGTAAGACTTATGTCACATGAATGAATTTCTTAGTACCTGAGTGTCCTATCTTGGAAAATTGTGAGAATAATTCCACTATTGAAAGGGTTTGTGAGTATTAAATAAGATCATAGGTGAGATCATTGAAGTAGTGTTAATAGCATATGGTAGGCACTCAATCTGAGTTCCAGCGATCAGCTGAGGCCCTGGGATAATCTGATTCTTTAAGCACAGCCCTTTGCTTTATTAGAGACAATGGTCTTCTGGGCTTGAAATAGTCATAGAAAATAGAAGTCTAGAGCCATTTCAGAAATTATAAAGTTTCGCTAGAAGTCCTTAATGCCCACTGCCACTTTATAATTACAAGATCAACTGGGAGAACTGACTGTCCTTACGCTCTGTGGGCAGCCGATCTGGCAGAACACTAGGCTCAACCAGAAGACAGATCCCAGGTCTTACATGGTAACTAACACACCAAGAGCAGCTCAACAACAAATCCCACAGAGCTCAGATTTCCACTGATAGACTTCAACCCCAGACACAGATTACATGGTGCTTACAAGGCAAATGAAACACAATCTATCGAGATGGAATCACCAAACTTGCACCTCACAGCCAAAATGGATGTGATTAAAACAACTTTCTTTGAAGATTCTTATTTCAGGTTCTGACATTTTCTGACAGTTTGTTTAAAAGTTTTCTGAAGTAATGGAAAGTAATTGTATTTTTTGGCAACATAGAATCCCTAGGAAAGCACTTAAAATGCAGCAGCTGCTGGCATAGGAAGAGGAGACTTTACTTGATTGTATGTATTCTGCCACAGATGTAAAAGTATTTTTATACACTAAAGAATTGCAACTAATTATTTTACACAAGTAACACCATCTTTGCCTCAACACAAAGTACTGATAATTTACCAGTCTACCAAAAATTCCTGGCCAGCCCAGTCTTCTCAGAATAAATCATAGGTTTTAAGAAAATGAGGGAGCATAGTTGATTATCAAACAGTTTGATCTTTTCCCGTCCGACACGTGAAGAATTGTATCTCCTTGTATCAGCTATCCTGCCAGGTGTGAACAGGGCCTCAGTTCTTCTCGCCAGCATCACTGTAAGTCTCTGTGGGAGGCAGGTGCTAGGCTTGGCAACTGGCATCCTGGCAGCTGATGTGGGGTTTGTTATTATGTCTGCACCTACTCTGTGGGGCACTTATCCACAGTGCCTTTGAGCAGTTGTCCAGATGGTCTTCACACTGCCGGTGAGTTAGGGAAGGGCTGGAAACAGGGCAGCAGTGGCAGGTGTGCAGTGTGGGCCCTGTTGCATGTCAGAGTCATCAAAGGGAGGCTCAGGTGGAGAAATGTACCTCCTTCAGACTGCTTCCTCTCCTCCCACCAGCATCTATTCCCTCAGGATTGCAGGGACATCGTGCCACAGAAACTGCTTCACCTTTCTGTGTGTTGCAAGTTAAGTAAGATGAACAAGGAGATGCCCTGCCTTGGAACAAGGTGGGCCTTAGGTCCCTCTTTCCCATCACTGGAGCATAAGCATGTGGAAGACAATATCCCATACAACTCATTTGCAAAAGCATTGTTTATTAAATTTCCTATATTAAAATAATTTTTCTGTTTTAGTAGATATGTGACTTATTATATTCTCGTTCCAATTTCTTTTTTCTGAATTATTCTAAATTTTACTCTAAAGTTGATTATGCCCATCATCAGGTGCCAGACACATTTTGTATCCATTCTTCTGGCCTTACTAGAAACTATTTTTTCCTCCTTGCTGTAGAAGTATTTATCAATAAATGTGAAGAATCACCTTACCATATGGAATACTTAATCCATACCGGGCATTGTGCTAGAGTCTAGGAATAATAAAGAAAAATAAAATGCTGTCCCTTTTCTCAAGATGCTTATAGTTTGGGGCTGCATTTCTGAAAGTGTGTTGCAGAGAAAACATGTTCCTTCTGTTGCTTTGCTTCTCTTTCTCTCCCTGGCTCTCTCTTTCTTCATGATCAAACACATTTGGGAAATGCTGCACACAGGGTATATCAACATATTAAAAGCTCTGGGTGTTTAGTGATAAAGAATCTTATTTTATTTCACTCAGATACATTTAGACACACCTTGAGTGTAGCAACTGTTACCATTCCAGGAAGCTAGCATTTCTCAAACAACAAATGGAAAATAGTTTTCTGCACATCTTTTCCACTCTAGTGGAGGAAGAATTTAAGAAAAACCCTAAGGTCTTAGGTTTCCCAAATAGATTATTGAATTCAGTATTTTAAGGAGAAAATGTGTATTATATATTTGAAAGAGTTGTAAGTTCAAGTTATACATTATCTTACATAATTGCATTTTAAAATTCTCAACTCCTACAAGAAAGGCTTAAAGGACTGTCAGAACAGATCACCTTTCCCTGAAACTTAATCATGTGCTTCACTGGTTTCCTCATAATTGTGCAGGTCTCCAAGCACTGTACCATATTTGGGCCTTTGATGTAATGAAAAGAACTCAGGAAGATCATATAGTTAGTTGCCTGACATGGGTTGGAAGCAAGAGGCCCCATTCTTTTGGAGGGGACAAGCCTCATTGTTTTCTAGTGGCCCGCCCTCACTGAGGGATTCCTGACAGCATCTGGCTCTGTCACCTTCCCACTAAAGTACTCTTGAGCAGCTGCCCCTCACAGCAGGGCAGCTGCAAGAGACCGGCTGGGGACCCCTGTTGAAAATGATAGCTGCAGGGTGATTTGGTCATGGCTGCCAAGAGGCAGAAGTTGAGTGAAACATTATGGAATTTTCATTATTCACAGTGGCAGTGTGTTCATGGCCAAAGAGGGCACCAGTTGAATACAGAAAAAACCACTGGATCTACTTTCTTGAAAGCCTCACTGATGTCCTTCATTGCCAGAAAGTGAAACAAGCAAAACAAAACTGAAGACATTGAATATTTCAGTTCTGGCCTATTCTGCCTAGTTTGTGTACCCTTGGCCTGAGAAACTGGATACTAATAACATTACTGCTATGAATACTATTAACATCTGCCATTTATGGAGCACTTAAAAGGCATCAGACATTACCATCTCTAACTATTATATGAATTTCACACTTATGAAGTAGTTGCCTTTTTACAGATAAAAAACCTGAGATGTTTGTTGAGAGGCATATAACCTACCCAAGATCACACAGCTAGCAGCTTATGAGAGTGAGACTCAAACAGACCAACTCAAACAGGGACTGGAAAGTTCACACCATCGACTTACGACTGGGTGAGTTTCTAATGTCCAAGGACAGTAACCATTGTTTAAATAGAGAAGACTTTTTCCAGTGCTCTGGTCAGATCACAGCATACAGAAGGGTATTTCCAAGCAAAGGGAACAGCAGGAAATGAACTTAGTGATTGAATTCCATTTTTGACTGCTAAATTTCAGTGTAAACTTACACTGTGTAAATGTGCCTGCTTTCACCTTCATCAAATAAAGCTAAAGATATTTAGTGACCTTTGTGGACATGGAAATGACTACCCAGAATATTTCAACTTCATAGCTTCCTTCATGATGGAGATGGCTTCGATTATTGTTCATTTCTATACCTAGAGCAGCATCTATCCCTGCACTGACTGAAATGAGGACCAGTCAATTCCTAGTCCCCTGCCGAGGGGTGTGGGCTGGGGAGTGGAATATATGCATGAACTGGGTCTGAAGTTTGCACAGTACAGTCATTATGGGAGGCAAAGCTTGGAAACAACATGCTTTCTATGGAGACACAAACCCTGCAAGAGAAACACAATTGAGGTTCCATCCATGTTGAAGGTATTGTGTTGGTGCTTAGTGGTACATTTCTTAGGCGTGCCTTCTCTCTAGACACAGTTTAGGATTTTCTTTATGGCTACTCAAAGATTTTT
The DNA here is from genome assembly GCA_032199065.1 of Smutsia gigantea. Taxonomy (NCBI): domain Eukaryota; kingdom Metazoa; phylum Chordata; class Mammalia; order Pholidota; family Manidae; genus Smutsia; species Smutsia gigantea. The sequence goes on along the minus strand of JAVSCE010001355.1, from coordinate 10,742 downwards.
CTGTCCTTTCTTAATAGAGATTAAAAAGGGATTTTATTTTTAAAGAGCTCATTTCAGTGTGAGAAGTACAGTGATGCAATGATGGCCTGTTCTCTTTCACAGAGGTCTTAGAGGACAGAGATTGGAGACCATTCTGTTCATCTCTCAGCCACTGTAGATGGGTTGGCAGAGGAATCAGGAGGTCTTCAGAAGACCTTTTGATTGAGAGATCAGAAATGACTTCTCTGAAATTGTGAGGTGAGGCCTTGTTCCTATGTCATTGTATTTTTCTCATCCTCACAGTTCTCACAATTCATCCTGATTTCTTCATTGCCAAGTTTTGACATAGGAGTTTCTTTTCTGTTAAGGCTGAATGCTCGTTGCTGTAGCTCACCATTGTCACTACAGTCAGTGCTAAGTTTTTGGTCAGTATTTGAGATAAACTTTTATTATAGTGTTTTCATTAAGATGCTTCAAGGTTGTTAAGTCAGGAATGAGACACATCTATCTTGTTCTGATTTAATTATAGAAGGGAAGGTTGGTTTTATATGCTATAAAGCTGTTTTCAGGGAAGATAGAGCTTCAATCTATACTTACAAGGTTTCATTTTGTTGAAGCCTTGTTTCTCTCAACACTGCTGAAATTATAATGCAGTTTCACTTTATGAGGCTTCTGAAATGGTAGCTACAGTCATCATGTGGTTTACCAAACTGTCAGTGACACATACCATGTGAATGCCAGGAGCCAGCCTGGCCAGATTCAGAGCGGCAGCTCACAGGCCTCGCTCCGCCTTCGGAGACTGCTTCTTCAAGGCTCTCCTCCTTGACCGTGTTGCTTTTCTTCTCAGCAACAGTTCCTCAGAGTCCCCCTTGCCCCCTTCCCACATCAGCCCTAATTCCTTGACCGAGGGGCCCTAATGAGCTAATCGCCCCTAATCACTCCTCTTGAGCCTTCCGTCCTCTTAGCCCAGGTCAGCTTAGTGCTGGCCACTTGGCGAAGGACAAACCCAGGTAAAGAGAAGTCAGTGTCTTCTCCCCACACCAGCATGTTCACCACTGGTTCTGCCCAAGCCCGTGGACTCAGAGAGAGGCTGAGCCCACCATAGCATGGACCTGGAGCACGTCATGCTCCCTGAGCGCACTGACCGCAGTGAGATCAGTCAGTCAGTGCCTGGGCCATCAGTCTACTGAAACAGAACTACCTTTTTTTTTTTTAAGAATTTTTCTCTTGAAAACCAAGTGAAGAGCAAACAAGTACCAAACACAGAACCTGACTAGTTAAGATCTTTGTCCTGGCTATTTCTACTCCAGAATCAGTGTTTCCTATTGGACTGGCCACCGAGGTTTATTTCTGCAAATAATGAAAAATATGACTTCCATACAGCAAGGAAATAGGTTCCACTCATTTCCCAAGTTCCTCTTAATGCGTTCTTAAGGTGCACCCAACAGAAGCCCTTTCCAAGCTCATCATTAATCATGAAATGGCAAAACTATACATTCTAAAGTATATCAGATGTCATTGCAATATAGATATTGCAAAAGTGTCCTTCTCTCCCACCCCCCACCCCCCTAAACATGAGTGTTCACACTTTATTTCATTTAGCTGGGGTACTCTGGCACGTTGAAGTTAGCTCTCTTCCAGCCTTTCCATCTTCTGAAATCCCAACTCTTTTATAAGATTTTCTTTGTTACCAAGCCTCCCTCTAACTCTCCTGTATTGTACTCTCCCAATTGGTTGTTCCCAATAATGGAGGAACTCCAGAGATGTCACTCTTATAAATAATCAGGGACATATCATACATACAATGCATATATGGTTCATACAGTATTTGACATCCTACTGAGAGTTTCTACTCTTTAAACACAAGGGTTGTGTGTGTTTAACAATCTAGAGTTATGACATACATATATATGGCTGCTTAGAAAACACTACTTAATGATGTTGAATTCAAGAATTAGGAAGTACCTCATCTATAACTTCAGAATAATGAGTTGTTTCCTTTTGGACACTGTAGATTGAGTCCCCTTAGAGATAATTACCATTTTGAAAAGGAAACATCAAAAGGCTGTGAAGGAAAGTCAGTATGAGAATGTATCCTTCTTATAATATTCCATAAATTTTTTTGGAAAATAATCCTTCCTGTTTTAAGTTATAGTTGAAGGTTAAGATATAAGCTTTCTGGGGGGCAAGATTCCTATAGCAAACACCTTAATACATTTCTCATGTTCACATAAGTACCACGTCTTGCAAATGCTAAGTACTGAGTGAACATCTGCTGAATTAACCGAGATGGTGTGGGCTGTGGAGCCATAATAGAAGGGACATTGATAGAACTGGCTTAAATGACATGCTACCTATGTAGCTGGTTTGGGTACCCTTCCTATAGGTCAAGGCCCCTTTACTACATTCTTTTGCCCTTTTCATCCCCTCCCTGATCTCTCTCTGAAGGATCTGTTCTAATAGAAAAATGTCATAAGTATTATTTTCAACTTAACTCTTAAATGGATATGGTATAGAACTAATCCTTACTTTGTACCTTTGTTCCTTTCTCTTTATTCCTCTCCTTTTCTTCTTTCATTGCTCACCTCTTTCCACTCCCATTTCTTTCTCTTTCTGAAACCCTTCCTCCCACACTGATTTACTTTATTACTGCAGAGATGAACATCAAAGAGATGAGGAGGAAATAAAATAGATTAATACATATATGGGGTGGGATAGAATATACAACATAGTTATTGGTCCTGACTTTATTCTGTGTATACTTTAATGCCCATTTCATGGGATATTTATTTAGGTGATTTTTTTTTAAAGGAGAAGTTCATTTTCATAACAGGCTTTCCAGTTGAGTGATTAAATGCAGTTTAAAATAACAAAATGATTATGGAATGTTCAATATATTCCTGGGTAATTGCAATAGACAATAACGTAATTCCTTCTTTCCTTTCACAAACATTTAATAAGTACAGACTACAGGCCTAGCAAGATGTTGGACATTGAGCATACAAAGCTACTAAGACATGATCCTTGCCCTTAATGAGCTCTTCTAAATGGAGGATGAAAAAAAATGATAAAAATCTCACCTCAAAAAAGTCCAGGACAATATTAGCTCTTCATTCAAATTGTCTAGTTTTGTAGGAAAGTACTGCATGAGTCTTCCTTTCCAGTGCTCCAGGGTAAATGAGAGAGGGAGAGACAGAGAGATACCAACTCTCCACTCCCGATGTCATTTCAAACTTACAACTGTTAGTACAATACCTATTTGCTATTACCATTTTTACTAATCACACAGAGAATGAATATACCAATGTCACTGGGCAGTTTTTCACTCTACTGGTATGATTTTACCTGTCAAGCTAGATCTCTTGTGTTCAATCCTCACAGACCATCAGAACACCCAGGCACCTTCTAAATAGATCCACCCCCAGAGATTCTTACTGAATTATCTGATACACAGGAAGGTTTCATTCTCTCCAAATGATTTAAATGTACAGATTGGGTTGAGAAATGCTGAATGAATTTGTTGGATATTAATTAGCTGGATTACCCCTCCCTTTAAAAAAATTTACAGGAAAGTAAATTCATCAAAAATAGCAATAGCAATAATTAAAGGAATTTAAATAGAAAAGGTTGGGATGGTTGAATTCAAACTTTCATTCCCTAAAATAAGGAAACAAATTAGTGCTTTAGGAAACAGTGTTTTTCTGGCACAAATTCTAAGGGAAATCTCATGCTCAATGACAAAGTAAAGACCTTTTCTTTTTTCTTAGCCACTTTATTGAAGTTTTATTGAGATATGATGGGCATACAAAAATCTGTACATATTTAATATTTACAACTTAATGTGTTTGTAGATAAGCATATACTTGTGAAACCATCACTACAATGAAGGCAGCTATTTAAGGAGTTGCAGGGCTGTAATTTTAGTGTGTAGCTCTGAGCTCTTCAAATGATGCATAGACAGAACTTAAAATAGGATACCAAAGGTGTAAATGGGTGGCACTGTTTCTACACCTCATACCCAGAGGACATTATCTTCATACAGCTCTTCATAGAAGCTGACATTGAGTGCACCAAGTTTCTACTCCCTAAAGAGAGTCTTGTCACTGCTGATTGATTGATTTTGGAAACCATGTAGATGAGGACTATTAGGATATTTCATGATGAAAATGAGGCTCTATTCTTCTCTATTTAGTAGAGTAGGAGTATTTGAAATCCAAGTCAAGATATTTCTTAAGAAGCAGTTTCTGAATTCCCTCTATCACTTGAACCTATGCTGAAAACCCCATTTTCCACACTGGGGCATAAATTAAAATAAGTTTGGGCCTCAAAGGTATTGAGGACCATACTAAGCAGAGTATTAGAAAACTATTTGCTACACACATCATATCTCTCTTTATAAAGAGCCTCTTCAAACCAATAAAAATCAAAACACAGTAGAAATGGGGACAAAGGTTATGTGTACAGACACGTAAAAAAAACCATACAAATGACTTAGAAAAGATTGAAAATGTTCAACTTCACTTATAAAAATTAAAATTAAAATTAATTTGATATATCATCTTTTAAATCTATCAGATTAGTGAAGATCCAAAAATTATACAGACTATAGGGAAACATGAACTCTTGTTCATTACTGATGGGAGTATAAATGGACATACCTCTATGTAAGACAGTTTGTTAATATGTGACAAAATTATAATGCACATAACATTTGATCGAGCAGTTTGCTTTCTAGAAATTTAAGCTGCAGGAATGTACAAGGTTACTGCTGCAAAATTATTTGTAAAATCAAAATTTGGATAAACCTAAATATCTATATAGTAGCACCATTAAATGGCACATCCATAAAACACAGCACTATGAAGCCATTAAAATGCAAGCGGGACTGTTTAACCTACTGATTAAGGATGATCTTCAAGATATATTGCTAAGGAAATAAAGCAAGGCATATATATAGTATGTTGCCCTTTGGTTCTTTTTGAATTTGCAATCACATGAATGTATATAACATTCAAACATAAATTAAAAAATAATGTTTCAGGCTATTGTTTCTAGTTGTCAAAAACATTCATAGGAATAGGCAAGTAATATTCCCGCATGAAATCCATCCTAACATGAAATGATCCATGGTGCCCCTGCCTCCACGTATACAGGTTCAAAATCAAGTCATTTTCCATATTTACAGCTCTGCAGAAATATTGTTTACCACTCCTACATTGGAGAATGTGAGCAAAGACAATGATTGGAGTTTGGCTGCTCTAGTTAGTAAGTTCTCCCCTCCCCACCACCAGCCAGACTGAACACAATGTTTTCCTGAAAAGCTCTCCCACATACCACAGATTCCCACACCTTTCCCAAACTCCTGATTCTTCTACTCCTAGCCTACACATCTCTTCCTCCAGAGAGTATTCCCTGACCCCCTCCCCAACATGCTGGAATAGGTTTCCCTCCCTCCCCTGTGCTCCCAAGTACTGTTTGTTAACCATCAGTGACCCTTATCCTTCTGCAAACACCTGATTACTTGTCTGTCTTCACCAAGACTCTAAATTCCCCATGGGGGAAGTACTGGGTCTTACTGCTATTTCCTTAACAGCTGTCACAAAACTTTTCCACGTAATTTTCACTCAATAAGCATTTGTTAAATTGAAAGAATGAGGGACAGTTTGTCATCAAAATCACTCACTCCTAAATCAGGATAAGAAAACCTTGCTCTTAGCATGAGCCCTTACTCATTTTTAGAGAGCAGGGAGATAGGTGGGGAAACATTGAATTACTCAAAAATAAAATAAAATAAACTCTGCAAGGCCATTATAATGTAAATTTACCAAAAGATAACTCTAAACACATCTTTCTTATATGTTTTAAAAAATGTTATCACTTGTCTTTTTTTCAAGCACTTGCTTCTCTTTATTTCTGGGGAGAAGACTGTTGCCAGTGACTTCTGCTTACACTCTTCTCCCCTTCCCAAGATAACCTAGACAGTTACCAGGATCTCTGTCTCTGAGCTTAGAGTTGGAGTATCATTGTCTTCACCTTTTGGCATCCATTCAGTTCAAACAAATGGACCATTAATTTGAAGCTTGGTATTTTTGGAAGTTAAATAAATCAATGGGAGAGCACTTAAAATTAACGTTCAGAATTATTATCAGAGGACCTGTTTTCCTCCAACCAAAGTTTTTATGCATCAACAGACCAATAGCAAGTCATGACAGGACTTGGAGCCAGTTTCTCATCCTTTCAAACTTTAGTGCTGACAATAATACGTGAATTTTATGTGTACATACACATGCACACTACCCAATTTGGCTACTGTTCCCTAAAAAGCTGATGAGTGTATATCTGACCAATGACTCAATGCATGATCAGAAAAGACTAGAGACCTCGGCAGAGAGAAGTTGTACCGAGAGCAAAAGTTAACATTCGTAAATCTTCTCTGACATCTACTTTTATAATTAAACTGAATATATTAGGGAGGGGAAGGACATTTTGTAGATGAATCCTTTGCTATACTGGAACATCTTGCCTTCCTAATAATAGAAGTTAGTTCAAAAGCCTTATGTTTGGTGCTTCAATTTAAGCATGGGATTTACTTAACTCCTTTTGTCTGTGAAATTTTTGTGTCCTTAGAACAGAATTTTTCAAAACGTAACTGTCCTTTCCTGGTTGAATCTGTTCTTTGCAATGGAAATGGAGTGGAAAAGATTTGGGATGTCTTTATGAACACCAAATAGTATTGACTACCTTTCTTTCAATCATCTTTACTTTCTTTCCCCCACTACCTCTACCACCTTTATTTTTAACCAACTTCCAGTATTGACTTTAGCTACTGCCAGAGGGTAAACACAGGGCCAATGAAGAAAACACCTGACTCTTTCCTCTAGCTCATCCCTCAGGAGAGGGTGGCACATGCCCTCTAGACCTCAGCAGGCAGAATTGTTCCTTTCTCCACTACCCTCTGCAGGAATTTGTATGTTCCCTAGGAGTTGAATAAGTGTTTTAAAACAAGCAAAGTGATGGCTGAAGCTTGGAGTAGAGCCCATTATGACTTGAAAAGAATCCCCAGCTGCGTTTTCACTTGTCCCTGATCCCAGCTGCAGCAGTGTGCAGGGGACTCTATTTCCTGAGCCCTCTTATGTATATGTACATATTCACATCAGTGCATATGAGCGTCTGACTTTGAAGCAGTTGGGAAGCCCTGAACCTTAGAGATGAATTAATTTTCTTTGTGAGACAGATCTGAGTAACTACATACAGGGTAAATACTTCATACTTCTCTGTTTATTAAGTTGTGAAGATTCTCAGCATGATTTCAAACATTAGAGGCATCAAAAGAAATCAAAAGCATGGGTTTTCATGTCAAAGCAGGTAAGGGCATGGAAACAAAAAAATAATTCAAGGTAGGTCAAGGAGTATTAAACACATTTAAAAAAGAGCAAAGAAGTTTAAAGTTGATTCAAAATTAATGTATAAAGAAACTTGTTTTCTCTCTGGCTTGGAGTAACAGAGTAAGTCTGAATTTCCTCCTTTCTGGAAAAACTGATTCTCATAAATATATGCTGAATTTCCTTTTAAGATTTTATGTAAGCAAGGGAAAGATAATTATAGCAAAATGAAAAGGAGAACTTGGAAGTGAAGTGTAGAGAGAAGACAAAGCTCTTCTAAACAAATAAGAAAATTGAACTATAGATATCCATCACTTTTCACTGGATACATAGCCCATGAAGCTCAGGAGCCTAACGCAAAGACAATGTCAGGAATGCAGCTCCAGCCTCCTGAGACAGCACTTATCTCAGAATCAGTAAGGACCATCATTCACCACTTTGGTCACAAAGTACAATCAGTCAAAATAAAAGTGTCTGGCCAATGTCCCCCACCATCAAACATAATATCTTTTGTGTCTTGACCTGTATTCCTCATCATTTGGCACTGACCATCACCCATGTTGGGTTCCTGAGTGCCTGACTGAATGATCAGATCTCTGTACTGAGCTTTGAACACCAGTTCTCCCCAGACCCTGTGCTTAGTTGTTTGCTCTCCGTACTGGCTCATCTGAAGTCATTATTATCTGTCAGTTTAGGAGCTTTTGGAACATTGTTCTCTACGGGATCATTCGCATCCTCCTTGAAAATCCCAATACATGAAAGTCATAACACTAAAAAAGCAAACAAATGCCTCAACAAATAACAAGGAGAAAACATAGCAAAAGCTGAAATGACCAAATGTCTAAATGTCCTCAAAAAACCTGGGCAGGATGGAGGAGGAAGCAAGTGTTTTGGGAAAGGCGCTGCTGTGCCTAGAAAGACAGGGACGTTGTTTCAGCCTTAATTGCCCACAATTTTCTCTGCACTCATTATGCTCATTCACAAACCTAGTATTATTCTGATGTTATTATTCTGCTAATGGCCTTGGTTTTATTTTTTAGAATACAAGAAAGGGACAAAAGAATTTCATCATGAGCCTGTCAGGCAAATTGTTCTCTTCTCAGAGGAAGAAAGTGGTTGAATCTATGTCAGCAGAATTATTTCCTATACATGATTTCCCTAGAGGTGAAAAACCAGTGTTTAGGGTGTGACTTGCAGTCCCTTGTCTTCAGTATCGTCAGAGGGATCAAATTTGGGGTCTAATGCCTGAGTCTGCCTTGGGCCACAATTCCTTGGCAGCAGCGTTTTTATGATCAATGGAAAGCATGTGGCTGACTAGGATTTGCTCAAGGTCAAAAGTGGCACCTCCACATGAAGATTCCTGTGAAAAGCCCAGGGCACCAGCAGAATCAAAGCTATTTGTTAAGGCATATCAGGCAGCCAACAGCATCCATTAAGCACTATTTGCAGATAATTTAGGGAATTAAAATGAAATTGAAGATATAGCCCCTTTCTTTTAGGAGTGTGAAATCTAAGGAAGAGAATAAAATATATAGGCAAGAAAATAGGACAGTTACAAATGAAAATAGATAGGAACACTTACAGGATAGCAGCAGAAACATGCAAAGACTGGTAACTGGAAGTGCAGAGATATATCCTAGGGTGCTCAAACAGCCTTGGAGTGGCTGGAAAAAGTCTGTTGTAACCTTCACAGTGTGAAATACAGCCTCAGGTTAGACCCTTGACGACCCACTCCCTCTCCAGGCTCTGGATCCTATATCTCCCCCTCCAGTTTACCTGGTGTTGAGAATGACTATACTAAAAAACAAAAGAAGAGAAGAGGGAGTCCCTCACTTGAGATGGGGGTGGAGAAGTGTTAAAAGAATGTAAAGGAGGGGCTCCATGCAAAATTTGTCAGCAATGGGTAGGGTAGATATGTGCAATTCCCCAAAAAGCTAGAAATGTGTCCCCATGCCTATAGACAATTCATGGGAACAAGTTAGCCAGACTAGATATATGCCCACACTTTGTATTCCATCCAGTAAATTATATTATTTGAATCTAAAGAATTTTAAATAGTTTAGGGATTCTTTGTAATATTTACCTGGCTGAGGGAGGGAAAAGCCATTCTGTTACAGGCCCTCTCATATGCCATTCCCCCACTCAGTTCTTCCAGAGCTGAAGGTGGAAGAAGTCAACCAAGTCCTCTGTCCAGTAAATAAGGCCACCTGATTATATTCCACTTCTCCCCAACTCAGGTGAGGGGGAAGGCCTGCTACAGAGATGTGGGCATCTGCTGAGTATCAAGTGTGTGACATCAAGAACTGGCCTGATGAGGTTCATCCACAGAGCACAGGGAGCACGACATTTACCTTTGGTTGCCTTTCCTGATGTATTATTGACCAAAGACCATTCTGCAGTTTGCACAACAGGCTGGCTTTCAGTAAACAAGCATAACAAATCGTGAAAAAACTAAACTAGTTTTTATTTCCACTGGAATTGCATCCTAAGCATGATGCTTCATTCAGTGTGCAGCCCCCAAGGTACTAAGCTTCATCCAGTGTGCAGCTCCCAGGTACTAAGCTTCATCCAGTGTGCAGCCCCCCAGGTACTAAGCTTCAAAGGAGGAGGAGGAGGGTTTACGAGTCCTGAGGTCTCCCTCTTCCCAAGGCCTCACTGTAAAGTGCCATTCTTTGTCCCAAACTTCAGGTGAGAAAATGGCATAAAATACCTCATGAACCCTCCCCAACAAGTTTTCATTTCCACAAACTCTGCCTGATAAACCTTCATCAGTTTGTGCTGGAGTAGGTAAGAATTCTGTCTCTGGCAAAAAGTATACATTAACTGGTTGCTTAAAGAATTACCTAATTTACATCCAAATAAATGCCCTAAAGCAACTTCAGGGACAAATTACTTCTTCTCCTGTTGCCTTTTTATACAAAATCAATTCTTTTAAACTTCCAACATAGATAAAATTAATATCAAATGTAATCAGAAAGGTGTGTGAAGGAATTAGTTATACATTCTTTAAAAGATGCACTTATCAATACTCCTTTATATAAATCATTGCTTTAAAAAATATCTGTATGTTTTCTTTCATGATGTTTGCATTTCAGAAAGCAACTTTAAGTGTCTTATCCTTATTAGGGGTATTGTGGGATAAAGAACTTATACTAGTAATGAATGAGGGCTTTGCAACTTGTGCTCTTGCAAAAATGAAATATCACAAGTAACATCAGGCATAATGAATCGCAAAACAGTAGTGGCAGAAGTCCAGGAGATTTTTCATGGAAGGGTTAGAATTACCCCAAACTTCTCTCCTTATCGCTAGCAGCCTTCAGCCTACTGTGTGGGTGAGAGCTTTCCACTTAAATGAGGCCCTGCCTCACCATGCAGAGGACT
>JAVSCE010001354.1:0-165239 GCA_032199065.1 Smutsia gigantea | reverse complement strand
TAAAGTCACCTAGCACAGTGCCTGGTTCCCAGAAAGCACATGGCCCATACTTCTAGCCAGTCCTTGGGCCCAGAGGCACGGAAAGAAATCAGAACAGGCCAACTTAAAATGTACATCTTTGATTCCTTTTCCTGCTTCATGTAGATGCTTTCTACTCCTCCAACTTTATTTTTTAAAAAGTTGTGGTAAAACATGCATAACATACAACTTACTATTTTCATCATTTTTAGGTGTACAGCTCAGTGGCATTAAGTACATTCACACTGTTGTGCAAACCATCTCCACCATCTCCAGAAGATTTTCCAATCATCCCAAACAGAAACTGTGTACTCACTGAACAATAATTCTCATTTCCCCTTCTCCACAACTCATGGTAATCCCTATTCAAGTGGAATTTCAATTAGCATCTTCCATGTTCATCCATGTTTAGCATGTATCAGAATTTACTTCCTTTTTTTAAATAATTTATTTTGGTATCATTAATCTACAATTACATGTACAATATTATGGTTATTAAACTACCCCTTCATCAGGTCCCCCCCCCGACCAACCCCATTACAGTTACTGTCCATCAGTGTAGTGAGATGCTATAGAGTCACTACTTGTCTTCTGTGAGTTGTACAACCCTCCCCATAACCCCCCCAACATTACATCTGCTAATTGTAATGCCCCTTTTTCCCCCTTATCCCTCCCTTCCCACCCATTTTCCCCAGTCCCTTTCCCTTTCGTAACTATTAGTCCGTTCTTGGGTTCTGTGAGTCTGCTGCTGTTTTGTTCCTTCAGTTTTTTTCTTTGTTCTTATACTCCACAGTTGAGTGAAATCATCTGATACTTGTCTTTTACTGCTTGGCTTATTTCACTGAGCATAATACCCTCTAGCTCCATCCATGTTGTTGCAAATGGTAGGATTTGTTTTCTTCTTATACTTGAATAATATTCCATTGTGTATATGTACCACATCTTCTTTATCCATTCATCTACTGATGGACACTTAGGTTGCTTCCATTTCTTGGCTATTGTAAATGGTGCTGCGATAAACATAGGGGTGCATATGTCTTTTTCAACCTGGGCTGCTGCATTCTTAGGGTAAATTCCTAGGAGTGGAATTCCTGGTCAAATGGTATTTCTATTTTGAGTTTTTTGAGGAACCTCCATACTGCTTTCCACAATGGTTGAACTAATTTGCAGTCCCAACAGCAGTGTAGGAGGGTTCCCTTTTCTCCACATCCTTGCCAACATTTGTTGTTTGTGTTTTGGATATTAGCATCCTCACTGCTGTGAGGTGATATCTCATTGAGGTTTTAACTGGCATTTCTCTGATGATTAGCGATGTGCAGCATCTTTTCATTTGCCTGTTGGCCATCTGAATTTCTTCTTTAGAGAAGTGTCTATTCATGTCCTCTGCCCATTTCTTAATTGGATTATTTGCTTTTAATTTGTTGAGGTGCATGAGTTCTTTATATATTTTGGACATCAACCCCTTATCAGATACGTCATTTATGAATATATTCTCCCATACTGTAGGATGTCTTTTTGTTCTACTGATGGTGTCCTTTGCTGTACAGAAGCTTTTCAGCTTGATATAGTCCCACTTGTTCATTTTTGCTTTTGTTTCCCTTGCCCGGGGAGATATGTTCATGAAGAAGTTGCTCATGTTTATGTCCAAGAGATTTTTGCCTATGTTTTTTTCTAACAATTTTATGGTTTCATGACTTACATTCAGGTCTTTGATCCACCTTGAGTTTACCTTTGTGTATGGGGTAAGACAGTAGTCCAGTTTCATTCTCCTACATGTAGCTGTCCAGTTTTTCCAACACCAGCTGCTGTAGAGGCTGTGATTCTCCCCATTGTATATCCAAGGCTCCTTTAACAAATACTAATTGACTGTACATGTTTGGGTTAATGTTTGGATTTTCTATTCTATTCCACTGGTCTGTGGGTCTGTTTTTGTGCCAATACCAAATTGTCTTAATTACTGTGGCTTTGTAGTAGAGCTTGAAGTCAGGGAGTGTAATTCCCCCTGTTTTATTCCTCCTTCTCAGGATTGCTTTGGCTATTCGGGGTCTTTTGTGGTTCCATATGAATTTTAGAATTATTTGTTCCAGTTCATTGAAGAAAGCTGTTGGTATTTTGATTGGGATTGCATTGAATCTGTAGATTGCTTTAGGTAGTATAGCCATTTTGACAATATTTATTCTTCCTAGCCAAGAGCATGGGATGCATTTCCATTTGTTAGTGTCCTCTTTAATTTCTCTTAGGAGTGTCTTGTAGTTTTCAGAGTACAGGTCTTTCACTTCCTTCGTTAGGTTTATTCCTAGGTATTTTATTCTTTTTGATGCAATTGTGAATGGAATTGTTTTTCTGATTTCTCTTTCTGTTAGTTCATCATTAGTGTATAGGAAAGCAACAGATTTCTGTGTGCTAATTTTGTATCCTGCAACTTTGCTGAATTCAGATATTAGTTCTAGTAGTTTTGGAATGGAGTCTTTAGGGTTTTTTATGTACAGTATCATATCATATGCAGATAGTGACAATTTGACTTCTTCTTTACCAATCTGGATGCCTTGTATGTCTTTGTTTTGTCTGATTGCCGTGGCTGGGCCTCCAGTACTATGTTGAATAACAGTGGAGAGAGTGGGCATCCCTGTCTTGTTCCCAATCTTAAAGGAAAAGCTTTCAGCTTCTCGCTGTTAAGTAAAATGTTAGCTGTGGGTTTGTCATATATGGCCTTTATGATGTTGAGGTACTTGCCGTCTATACCCATTTTGTTGAGAGTTTTAATCATGAATGGATGCTGAATTTTTTCAAATGCTTTTTCAGCATCTATGGAGATGATCATGTGGCTTTTGTTCTTCTTTTTGTTGATGTGGTGGATGATGTTGATGGATTTTCGAATGTTGTACCATCCTTGCATTCCTGGGATGAATCCCACTTGATCATGGTGTATGATCCTCTTGATGTATTTTTGAATTCTGTTTGCTAATATTTTGTTGAGTAATTTTGCATCCATGTTCATCAGGGATATTGGTCTTAATTTTCTTTTTTGGTGAGGTCTTTGCCCGGTTTTGGTATTAGAGTGATGCTGGCTTCATAGAATGAGTTTGGAAGTATTCCCTCCTCTTCTATTTTTTGGAAAACTTTAAGGAGAATGGGTGTTATTTCTTCTCTATGTGTCCAGTATAATTCAGAGGTGAATCCATGTGGTCCAGGGGTTTTGTTCTTGGGTAGTTTTTTGATTACCGATTCAATTTCGTTGCTGGTGATTGGTCTGTATAGTTTTTCTGTTTCTTGCTTGGTCGGTCTTGGAAGGTTGTATTTTTCTAAGAAGTTGTCCATTTCTTCTATGTTTTCCAGCTTGTTTGCATATAGATTCTCATAATATTCTCTTATAATTCTTTGTATTTCTGTGGGGTCCGTCGTTATTTTTTCCTTTCTCATTTCTGATTCCGTTTATGTGTGTAGATTCTCTTTTTCTCTTAATGAGTCTGGCTAGGGGTTTATCTATTTTGTTTATTTTTTCAAAGAACCAGCTCTTGGTTTTGTTGATTTTTTTATTGTTTTATTCTTCTAAATTTTATTTATTTATTCTCTGATCTTTATTATGTCCCTCCTTCTGGTTACTTAGGGCCTCATTTGTTCTTCTTTTTCCAATTTTAGTAATTGTGTCTTTAGACTATTCATTTGGGATTGTTCTTCCTTCTTTAAATAGGCCTGGTTTGCAATATACTTTCCTCCTAGAAGTGCCTTTGCTGTGTCCCACAGAAGTTGTGGCTTTGTGTTGTTGTCATTAGTCTCCATATATTCCTTGATTTCTGTTTTGATTTGGTTGTTAACCCACTGATTAATTAGGAGAATGTTTTAAGTCTGCATGTATTTGTGATCCTTTTTGATTTCTTTCTAAAATTTATTTCTAGTTTTATACCTTTGTGATCTGAGAAGTTGGTTGGTAGAATTTCAGTATTTTTTAATTTACTGAGGTTCTTTTTGTGGCCTATATATGGTCTATTCTGGAAAATGTTCCATGTGCACTTGAGAAGAATGTGTATCCTGCTGCTTTTGGGTGCAGAGTTCTGTAGATGTCTGTTAGGTCCATCTGTTCTAGTGTGTTGTTCAGTGTCTCTGTGTCTTTACTTATTTTCTGTCTGTTTGATCTGTCCTTTGGAGTGAGTGGTGTGTTGATGTCACCTAAAATGAATACATTGCTTTCTATTTCCTCCTTTAATTCTGTTAGTATTTGTTTCAAATATGCTGGTGCTCCTGTGTTGGGTGCATATATATTTATAATGGTTATATCTTCCTGTTGGACTGACCTCTTTATCATTATGTAATGTTCTTCTTTATCTCTTGCTACTTTCTTCATTTTGAAGTCTATTTTGTCTGATACAAGTACTGCAACATCTGCTTTTTTCTCCTTGTTGTTTGCATGAAATATCTTTTTCCATCCCTTCACTTTTAGTCTGTGTATATCTTTGTGTTTGAGGTGAGTCTCTTGTAAGCAGCATATAGATGGGTCTTCCTTTTTTATCCATTCTATTACTCTGTGTCTTTTTATTGGTGCATTCAGTCCATTTACATTTAGGGTGATTATTGATAGATATGTCCTTATTGCCATTGGTGGCTTTAGATTCGTGATTACCAAAGGTTCAAGGGTTGCTTCTTTACTATCTAACAATCTAACAACTTTCTTGTTAAGTTATTGTAAACACCGTCTGATGTTTCTTTATTTCTCTCCCTTCTATTTCTTCCTTCTCCATTCTTTATATACTAGGTGTTTTATTCTTTGCCTTTAGTTAGTATTTGGATGGTCTGCTTTCTTTGCTATGATTTTATTTTCTCTGGTGACATCTTTTTAGCCTTAGGGGTGCTTCCCTCCAGAGCAGTCCCTTTAAGATATCCTGTAAAGGTGGTTTATGGGAGGCAAACTCTCTCAGCTTTCACTTGTCTGGAAATTGTTTAATCCCTCCATCATATTTAAATGATAATCATGCTGGGTACAATATTCTTTGTTCGAGCCCTTTCTGTTTCATTTCGTTAAATATGTCATGCCATTCTCTTCTGGCCTGTAAGGTTTCTGTTGAGAAGTCTGATGATAGTCTGATGGGTTTTCCTTTGTAGGTGATCTTTTTTCTCCCTCTAGCTGCCTTTAATACTCTGTCCTTATCTTTGATCTTTGCCATTTTAATTATGTGTCTTCTTTTTGTCTTCCATGGTTCCCTTGTGTTCAGAGATCTGCGGTCTTCCATGGACTGCGAGACTATTTCCTTCCCCAACATGGAGAACTTTTCAGCAATTATTTCTCAAAGACACTTTCTATCCCTTTTTTCTCTCTTCGTCCTCTGGTACTCCTATAATGTGAATATTGTTCCGTTTGGATTGGTCACCCAGTTCTCTTAATATTCTTTCATTCCTAGAGATCCTTTTATCTCTCTCTGCCTCAGCTTCTCTGTATTCCTGTTCTCTGATTTCTAAAACAGTCTCTTGCATCTCATCTAGTCTGCTGTTAAGCCTCTTGATCGCTTGTCTGATTTCTGCATTGTCTTTCCTCAATTCCCTCACTTCCTCCTTCAGCTCTTGCACATTTCTCTGTAGATCCATCAATATGTTTATGACTCTTATTCTGAATTCTTTTTCAGGAAGATTGTGCATTTCCATCCCTTCAGGCTCTGTCTCTGGGGTTGTCTGGTTGATCTTTGTCTGGACCACATTCCTCTCTCTTTTCATGGTTATAGAAATGGTCTCTGGTATTTGCAGTGTATGTCAGCTGCGCTCTTTAAGACCTCCTCACAGGGTGCCGAGTCCTCTCCGGTCTACCTGCAGGCTGTGTGCTGTCCTGTATCTTCTGGTCTCTTTTTTATGAATAGTTGTACTTGTATTTTCATAAATACATATGGTTTGGGGAGGAGATTTCCGCCTCCCTGCTCATGCCGCCATCTTCCTGGAACTACCTTTGGCTTGGTTTTTATGTAATCCTAGTTCTGCAGGAGGCAGGGAGTCACCGGCACCAGGCGGCGGCTCCGCAGGTAGAATTTCCTTCCTTTTTATGGCTAAGTAGAATTCCATCTTATGTATATGTCCCATTCTGTTTATCCTTTTTTCTATCAATGGACATTTGGGTTGTTACTGCCTGCTGGCTGTCATGCTACTATGGACATGGGTGTGCAAATATCTCTTTGAGTCTGTGCTTTCAGCTCTTTGGGGCATATACCCAGAAATGGAATTTCTATATCATATGATCTCTGGCTTCACCCTGACATGCCTCCCAAGCTTCAGTACTACATTCACAATAACCGTATGGATTGTTGCTTATTGGTATGCTCCTGAAATCTCAAATACGACACGTTTGAAATTGTTCCTCACCTCTTCTTCCTACCCCTCTTCTAAGCCAGCTCCTCTTTTTGAATAGTAAAAGGAACAATTTTCAAGACACCCTGGCACAAACCACCAGAATCTTTGACGTCCTCCTCCTCCTCCAAGAATTTGGCAAAGCCAATTCCGGCCTCTTCATCTCTCCTCTCTCCCTTGCCTACATTACTACTTAGAGGTGATTGGTGCGTATTTTGGGTTGATCTCTTTGGTACAACTTTGAAGACTTCTCATCCTTCATTTTTAAATGAAAATCACACCCTCCCATTTTCATTAGAAAATCTTTTGAACTCTCCTTTCTACAACAAACTCCCTTAGGACCAAGTCTTTCTCTTGCAGACCTGAGTCTTAGGGTCCTGAGTGTGGCAGCCACTGCTTTGTGTGGGGCCATCGTCTTCTTAGTTGTCACTTACAGAACTCTGATCTGTCCCCTCAGGAGGCCTGTGATGCTCAGATGGGATTGGGGGTGGGGGTGGTACACAACATAGGGTTTTGGCAATTTCCATTTTGTTCAGATAACAGATATTTGTTGGGCTCCACTGTGTGCCTGAGAATGGGCTGGGCACGGGTTATATGGTGATAAAAAAGATGGGTATATAGCGCATTGCTTGTCAAGCCTAAAGTGACGTGGGGATTGAGACAAGCAATTGAAGTCCAATGTAGTAAGAGGTATGACTGGATAAAACCTGGGCCTCATTGGAGGGGAAGAAAGGATTTCCCAGAGGATTAATACCTTGACTGACACTCCTGAGAAATGAATAAGCATCATTTGGGCCAGGAGTAGGGAAAGGGTGTTCCCACGAGAAAGAAAGGCACGTGAGAAGTCCTGGGGGTGAGAGGAGCATGGCGTGTTTGAACAGAAAGACGTGGTTCAAACCTGGATGTAAGTTAGAGAGCAGTGAGAGAGAAGGCTAGGGGAGGAGGGAGGGGTTGACCCGGACCAGCTCGGCCAGCTGTCTAAAGCCATGTCGATTTTTCCCTGAGAGCTTTGAGGAGCATCAGAATAGTAAAGCCGACTAGCAGTGTGGTGAGTATGATTTCAGAAAAATCACTCTGGCAACACAGTGGGGAATGAGCGATGGGGAGGAGGGCTGCGGGCTGCGGGTGGCCTCGTGGGCTGTGTGACAGTCTGTGTGGGAGATGGTATGGGTGATGGGAGTGACAGTGGGCCCAGGGCAAAACTGATTTTTCTTTGAAAAAGAATTTTAAAATAATGGATCTGAATGAGGAGGAGGTTAGAACTGCTTTGAATGAGGAGGAGGTTAGAGCCTGGAATAATATGATCGTAAAATAGTCTCAGGCTTTGTGGTGTGGTGGTGAATAGGAACAGATTGGTGAGGAGAGAAGACGGTCAGTTGTGTTTGGGATGCATCCACCTTGAAGAGTCCGAGGGACTCAAGGCCAAGTGGCAGTCGGGAGGTGGGTCTGCAGCTCTGAAGCTCAGCGAACAGATTTGGTGTGAGCTGACTTCCAGGATGTACTGGCGGAAAAGTGTGACAAAAGGAAAGATCCACAATATTAAATCCCTCTCAGGCTATTGCTTGTTTCATTATATTTTGGGGGGGGGGATTATTGCAGTGTAATTGACAAAATTGCACAGTATTTAAAGTGTACATCTCGATGATTTGATATACATATATACTCCAGAGAAAGGATTCCCCCCCATTGAATTAGTTAGCACATTACCTCATATATTTACCTTTCATGTGCCTGTGTGAGAATAGTTAACTCTTTGAGCAAATTTCAGTTATTCATTACAGAGTTATCAACTATAGTCACTATGTTTTAATTAGATTCTCAGACTTTACTCATTTCTAACTGCAAACTTATTGCCTTTTACCAGGCTCTCCCCATTTCCCCCACCCCTCAGCCCCCGGCAACCACTTTTCTACTCTCTGTTTCTATGAGTTTGACTTTTTTTTTTTTAGGTTCCACATAAAAGTGATAACATGGAGTATTTATCTTTCTCTGTCTGGCTTATTCCACTTAACATAGTACCCTCCACGTTCATCCATGTTGTCTCAAAGGACAGGATTTCTTTCTTTTTTCAGGCTGAATAATATTCCATCATATGTTTATATCACATTTACTTTATCATTCATCCATCAGTGGGCACTTAGGTGGTTTCCATGCCTTGGTGTTGTGAATAGTGCTGCTAGGAGCTCAGGCATCCCTTAGAGATAATGAATTACATGTACCCTTTGGGCGTATACCCAGAAGTGGGATTGCTGGATGAGATGCTAGTTCTGTTTCCAGTTTCTTGAGGCGCCTCCTTACTGGTTTCCCTAGTGGCTGCACCAGCTTAACATCCCACCAGCAGTGTACAAATCCTTGCTTTTCTGCACATCCTCACCTGCTTGTTTTAATTTGGTCTGCTTTTATATTTCTTTTGAATCTCTGAATAGGGGTCATTGCTCATTTTTGCAACGCACAGATGTAGACTTTCTGTGTGACAGTAATAATCTACTGAAAGAGAGAAAATATGAAGGAAAGGAAAAACAAAAAGTCAAGAGAAACTCTCCCAGAGAAGCGTGGGGAGAAGCTCTGCGGAGAGAGAATGCCTTTTGCTGTGCCAGGAGCCCCGGGCTGGCCTGGGAATCCTGCTCAGAGGCCTCCTCTCCCCTCTTCGTGTTCCTGCTTATGGGTCACTCACCTTCTCTCCTCCCCCCTTCCTAGTAGCCAAACCCGATGTGAGCCCACACACTTTGTTTTTATTTCTTGATGGGCAAGACAATAGTAATGATTTCCCCAAACCTTCCCCTGAACCTCACGCCCCGGCTTTGGTCTTTTGCCATCCAGGCCTGTGCAAGAGGAACTTTTGGGCTGATATGGTCACAGGTACACAGAGTTCCTCAAAGCTCACAGTGAAACATACACTGTATGTTTCATTAATAAAGTTGGCATGCCTTTGTTTTTTAAATTTACTCTCCTTCAATAAGATTTTCTCACGCATTTACACAGACTAATAATAAAAGTTTAAAAGAAGTTTCTTCATAAAGAAACTTAAAAAAATTTTTTGTTGTTGTTAATAGCAACACCTTTACCAAGCTATACTCAATAGGGAAGAAAAAACTACTTGTTGTCTTTCTTCTAATTTAATTTGAAGACTTACAAATTGTTGTTAATATTGTTTGGTTAAGAAGAATTTGTTTTTATCAAATATGTGCCTATTAAATTTTTTCTTGTTGCCAATTTATCAGTTCTAGATTTTAACACAGCTTTGGCAGGAGGAAGCTTTATCACAAAAGGTTTGAATTGCAAACATGATTCTGTTATAATCTGAATTTTTTTTCTTGTTAGGGATGAATTCAATTGCACAAAACCAGTATATATTTTTTACCCTTTTTAAAATTTAATATAATTTATTTTGGTATCATTAATCTACAATTACATGTGCAATATTATAAAACCAGTGTATTTTATGTGTTAAATATTCTAATTCAGGAATTTCACTTTGTTCTATAAAGATACACATCTACAATGGATGGCCAATCCAAATATAACATTTAGCCAACTGGCCCCTGACCCAGTTCAGTTCTCCCATCTTCTGGCTCGCAAAACAGCTTGTGTTTGGGAGAAAAAGTGAATCAAAGTCATTTTTTGGCTTGAATGATTGTTGACTGTTTTCTTCTGAAACTTAATATAAGCTCATTTTTTTTTAGAGTTTAAGTTAACATAAACGTCCTAGGAGACTAAACCCTACAAGTTTCTTTGAGGTGTCAGAGAATAAACCTTTTGCTTAAAGGTAACATCTGCCCAGGTCATTTTGTTTCTGGTTCTATTATTGCCTCAATTTGTCTCTACTAATAAGGACAGTTCTAAAAATAAAAATTAAGCCTGTATATTTGAGATAGTGTGTGGTCTCTTCCTAAAATTACAAGTTTATAACTCTGTTTACTTAGTTGCTCATTCTTATTACACAAAAGGGGAATGCAGATGTTAATTTGATCTGAAGCCTATTTATGTAGTGACTTTAATAAATGTATGTCTAAAGACGGAGAACCAAGTTTTATTAGAGCAGAATTTCTTGTCAAGCCCCACTCCACCTCATCCTAATTGGGATTGACCCTTAAATTGAATAAAGAACCAAGAGGCTATAGTTGAAACATTTCACTACATGTTGCATCTTGTCCCTTGGTAAATTTATATTTCAAGTTATACAGAGAATATGAATTACAGGCTAGGATATATACTCACTTATTTTTGAGAATGGGAAACATATTTTAAAATAGTACATATCATCTCTTTAGTTCAAATTCAGAAAATTCATTTAAATTAGTTTGAATTAGGTAATTCTGGAAAATTCATTTTCTTTCTTAAGAATTTAGACTTGTAAATGAACTTCTTTATAAAACCATGCCAAAATTTATTAATTTGTGAAATTTAATATTCTAACACTATAAACCAAACTTAATCTGATGGATAAAGAAATGGAGGTGGCTTCTAAATTCGAGAGCAGAAATGTAGGCAATTGGATATATGGACCCAAAGTTTGGAGAAGAGGGTTGGGCTGGGCATGTTAATCTGTGAGTCATTTGCATGTGGTGCAATAGAAGCCATAGATGTGGAGTAGATTCTGTTGTGGGATAATTTGGAGTCACACAAAAGAAGAGGACTTGACATTGAGCCCTGTGTAGGTCTGGCTTAATGGTGCATGGGGTGAATTAGCAAATAACACTGGGACCCCACAACCTGAGAGATTGAAGGAATACTGGGAGAGTTTTGTGTTATGGAAGCACCCCACCCCACCAACACACACACACCAAAGTGTGGCTGCAGAAAGAGGAAGGCGGAATTATTAGATATTTCTTATAAGGGGCAGGATATTATTAGATGGAAGTTCGAGAGCAATGTGAGGTCAGGAGAGACCTTTTCTGTGGGACAGACTCACATGTGGTAAAAGTAAAAAAGAAGCATTTGAGCAAGAGAGATTTAATAAACAAGAGAGAAAAGATAATAATAATAATAATAAAATAACAGTAACCATCACAACTAATATTTATTGTTTCTCACATCCAGGGCACTGTGGGAGGCCCTTGACATGGATTCTCCCATTAATTCTAAGAATAATGTTTGATAGTGGGCACCATTATTTTCTCTAGGTTAGAGAGGGGGAAACTGAGGCCTGGAGCTATTAAGTAACTTGCTTGGTGTTCTCCAGCTAGTAAGTGATGGGCTAACTTACTTCTTAAGGACCGAGCTTTGCCACCATTTCCCACCTCTGACTTGAATTTAGGGGTTCTGCACTGTATGTGAATACCTTCTTAAAAATTCTTTAAAGTGATATTTTGAGAAAGGCCTCTTTGAAACTCTCTGAAAGGTCTAACAAGTTTTATTCTGACAACAATTTTAGCTAGTGGTCTGGGTCAAAAAAAAAGAATCTTATCTGCTGGATGTATATAAAACAATCGTGCCACCAAATATAAGCTGTATGAACTAAAAAGGTTATTTACCTAAAGAACTCCTGAAACAATTGGCTGAGGCAGAAATTAAATCTAGGAGAGTTTTTTTTACATGTAGGGAAGGACAGAGAAAGGATGGGTGGCAACATAGAAAGGTCAAGTAGGTGATATGGAAACATCCTCCAGACAGCTTCCCTGTAGATTCTAGCTGGCTAAGTTTCCTGAAATAATATTAATTCTGTCCTCTTGCTTTTAATAGGACATAATGACTACATGTGTCCAGCTACCAACCAGTGTACGATTGATAAAAACAGAAGGAAGAGCTGTCAGGCCTGCCGGCTACGCAAGTGCTATGAAGTGGGCATGATGAAAGGTGGTAGGTACCCACTTCGCCAGCCCAGGAGGGGTGTCCGTGCCTGCCACTCAGAGCAGGCCACTGCTATTCCAGAAACCACAGAGTTTCATGTTTGCCCTTCTAATTCATTTTTTTTCCTGTTCTTATTTTTCTTGGCAACGAAGTGTTTTTATACTACATTTTATTTAAAAAGATAGTAAGTGGCTGGAACTGGTAATTCTAACCTGCCATTTTGTGTTTTATATTTCAAATGTAAATAATTATATTTTCAAATGAAAGGTGTGTGGGAGGTGGTGGTGGAAGGAAAGGAAGACTGCTCAGTGAATTAGTCTAGAAATATTTTTCAGCTACTGTTTACATGGCTCATGCTAGAAAATGGTTATCTGAGAATAAACCTTCCCTAAATTGAGACTTGTAAATGTGAGCACCAAATAGCTAATGGATCATCCTTCCATCTCCTACATCCCTTAGAGAACTGAGTTTCAATCAAAAGGCAACTCTTTCCTTCAGTAGTTGAAGGGACTCCCATAACTTCAGCTGAGTCTAGCATGGAGCTGGGAGCAGAGAAACAGGTCCTGAGCAGGAACAAGTCACAGGGCACTCAGGGTTCGTGCTGTGGGCTTGTGTCTTTGTGGCTGTGGGTATGCATATGTGTGGTTTTCTGTCCCCTCATGTATCTAATCTTCTAATTTTCTTCTACTGGAATCCAGTGTCTGGTTCTGGGGATCTTAGGTGCCCTATAATATAGTTGCCTGTTTGAGCTCCTTGTATTCTGAGGGGTTCAAGTCTTGAGGAACACCGCTCCTAGTCTTGCATAACTGTTAAAATACTGGGAGAGAATAGGATATGTGTAATTAAAACAAAGCCACATGTGCATTCAGTCCTGGGAGAGAATAGGAAATGTGTAATTAAAACAAAGCCACATGTGCATGCAGTATTTTCCGATGATACCAAGGGGAAGGACAGACCTGGTTTTGTGCCGACGGCAATAGGGGAAACCCTTCTGAAGGAGACGAAACTTGGTATGAGTTAATGAGAACAAAATTTCAACAAAAGGAATAGTGATGTGCAGGTGGAGGGCAGCTCCCCTTTACCTCCTTCACGCCTGGATGGTGGGGGAAGTGGAGGAAGAACTGAGAATGGCGATCAGGATGAAGGTGTGCCTGACTGACACAAAGCTACCTTCCGATATGCCTTATGCCATGGCCATAAATAAGCTTGCCCAGTCATGGTTTTGAACGGAGTGTTTGGAATAAAGTCTCTTGACTGGCAGGTGAAATGTTGAATCCATACATTGTGTGAGCCGTGGGCTATGTACGTCTTGAACGTCTGAAAAAGCCACTTTAATTGAAAGGCTAATTAATTCTAAGAATTTAACAGCCACGTTCAGAGAATGACACTTTGAGTCATGAATGGATTCAATATTTAAAGAATTCATCTTTCTTTATACTGTTGGAGAATTAGTCAGGCTTAATTAAACTCCAAAAGCTTCTCAAGGTAACTTGATAAGTGACAGCAATATAACAGCTACATGTAAGAAGTTTAATTTCAAACAGTGGAGTCCAAGTTTAATAAGCTTCTTTGGCATTGTAGGTAGAGTAAGCTTGGCCTCTCACATTCTCTCTGAAAGCTGAAATAATCAACTTGCGAATCTGAAACATTTTTTTCATTGAGGGCACCCAAATGTTTTATCCCCATGTTGCAAAAACAATTCTGTTTTTCCTAATTAATACTGAGATACAGTCAGGCTGCATAAATATAAGTTATACATACTCATTTTTAATTGAACAAAAGTTTTAATATGCAAAGACATAAAAAAAGTCTTCCCACTGTTTTCAAATAGGAATCTAGATAATTCGATTGCACTTAGCCAGTCTGTGTGCACATGCAGATGCACGCACATCTATATTTATGATTGTAAGACATGTCTGTATTAGTTTGCTACTGTATTAGTTTGCTCGGCCTACCATGACAAAATCTACAGACTGGGTGGCTTAAAGAACATACAGTAACTTTCTCACAGCTCGGGAGGCTGAAAGCCCTCTAAGATCAAGGCTCAGAAAATTTGTTTTCTGGGAGACCTCTCTTCCAGGCTTTTAGATGGCTGCCTGCTTGTGTGTCCTCACATGACCTTTCTCTGTGGGTGTGGACAGAGGAGAAGCCTTCTCTGGCATGCGTCTCTGTTCTTCTAAGGACATCGGTTATATTGGTTTCAGGGCCCTCCCAAAGAGCCTCATTTAGCCTTAATTACTTCCATAAACGCCTTATCTCCAAACACACAGTGCAGGTTAGTACTTCAACATACAGATTTTGGTGGGACAGAGTTCAGTCTATAAGAGCCTGTAACAGTCTATAATCTGCAGGGTTGTTTATACCCAAGGGCTCTCTCCCAGGCTTCTGGATGGTCACCTTCTCCCTGTGACTTCAACTGGCCTTTCTCTATGCACATCACATGTATCCCTGATATTTTCCCTTTTCTTCTGAAGATACCAGTCATATTGGATGAGGGTCCTACCCATATGACCTCATGTAATCTTAGCACTTCTTTAAAGGCCCTGTGTCCAAATACAGTCACATTCTAAGATACTGGGGTTAGGGCTTCCACATTAATTTTGAAGGGACACAATTCAGTACATAGAGTATCCCAAAGACAGTCCTCTGTGGTCTGTTTTTCTGTATCTGTTTTTATATAATGAAAACATGTGTCTTTCTGGCAGTTTATATCTATGTATATGTTTTACGCCAAGCTTTAAAGTTGTAAAACTATAGGCTGTGTGAACATCTCATTCAACTATATGTATAAAGTGTTTGCCATAAGCAGTATAATTTATTGTATTTCCCACAACATGGGAAACCACGCTAACCTCAGGACACCCTGTGTAGCAACTCCCCAAAGCCCAGTGAATGAAGACTTAATTTACAACTGGAAGTACATTTATAACAAACTATAAAATTTGAAATTACTTGTAAAAAACAGCTGGGAGTAAATGAATCGTTACAACGTTTTCCTAGTGGTTTCCCAAGAATCCGTTTCTTAACCAGGCCACACCCCAGCTGGAATACTGAATCCCTACATATGATATCAGATGTTTAGTTTCAGAAAAAAGAGAGGGAACCACATACTTACCCCCAACTTTTATAGCAAGGCTGGATCCATATGTTGAAGTGTTCTAAAGATCTGAGAAAGGGCAGGATTTATTGATAAAAAGAAATTATTTTAATCTGTTATGATGTCTACTCTATCCTGAAAATCCTAAGATCGTTTTTAGGTTTGGTTCTGAGCCAAGGTAGTTCAGTAAGATGCAGGCTTTAAAATGTTGCTTTGGGGGAATGACTTCCCTATCTCAGTGCGGACACTGGCTTCCCAGCCTAGGTTGAATTTTCCTTTTCATCTCTCTCATTCCCCTTCAACCATAGAGGGCAGAGTAAATGCCTCTTCTTCAGGGAAGCCTTTCCTGTTGCCTCACACTAGGTTGGTTTCCTGTGTTCTAGCTTTCATGCAAAACAACTCTTCTCTGAGTTCTCATTACTATTCCTGTGTGTTCTTCAGTATCTGCCCATAAACTCCACGATGGCAGGGACTCTCTCTGTCCTGCATGCTGATCTAGCACTAAGCAAGTCAGCCTAAGTGTCCACAAATTTTGTTTTGCATGAGTGAATGAATTAAGTCAATTCATTTAAAGAGTTATTTGTTCAGGTCTTATTATGTATAAGCTATTATGGTGAGAAAAAACAGAAATAAGACCCTTGTCTCTTCCAAAATGATGTCATCACAGTGCAAAGAGGACATGCATATGTGATGTAGCAAAGAAAAACCCAGAAGAAAGTAGAGCCTGGGTTAAAAGATGATGAGAATGGATGGCCAGTGGCTGGTGGAAGCTCAACACTTTAGCCAGTCGCTCCTGGGTTTGGGCCAACCCAGAATATGACTGAGCCCATCTGACTTCCAAGGTGAATGTTGTCATCCAAGAATTTGGCCCTCTGGTTTGATGGACAGGGGAAGACTTCAGAGATGGAATTCCTGGTCCAAATACTGGCTATCCCTCAGGCTTGCTGAGCAATTCTGTTGCAGTCCCTTTATGAGCCTCACTACCCTCAGATGTTATATGAAGACAAATAACTTCTACTTAGTAAAGTTTTTGTGAAGATCCCAATTCATAACATGTGAAAGCACTTAAAAAATTTCAAGCACCACACAAATGTTAGCTATTTTATCTTTTATATCTTAAAAATAATTTCTATGTTAGTTAAATACCCAGCACTGCTTTTTTTTTTTAGTTGGAAGAAAGAGAATGATAATTTCATCCCTGGTACTAGGTATAAATATCTAATTCCTTTGTGGGGATTGAATTCCTGGCTCAGACGCATCTGCTTGTTTTTCAGTGTCATGCTGGATACAGTTTCGTGATGAGTGAGATGTGTTATCGTTTTATGATGCCACAGTTTTACACAAACTTGTTAAAATTCTTGGTTGTGTTCCTTGGTTATGTTTTCTCAGTAGACCTTTAAAAAATTGAGATCAGGTAATCATCATCACCTAGTATTTATTTTGGAGATAATGTTGCAGCTTCATTTTAGGAAATATTCCAAAACAGTAAGTAAATTACAAAAATTAATTTGTACAAAAAAAAATCTACAGTTTTAAGGTAAGAAATAAGATACAAATATAGCTGGGGAAGTGCATATAATATGTCCAGAAAAACTCAAAGCTCAAAAACTCAAAAACTGAATGAAGAATTGGAAATAAAGTATTTACTGATTGCCCAAGTTTACTATTTATTGTCATGAGTTACTGTAATTTTTTATTGATGGGATGAGCTCCCAATCCAGAAAATTAGGTTTCCTTTAATCCCACATTGGCTACCTTTTACCAAAAGGAATCAACTGGATTAAAATTAATGATGATAGAACCAAATCAGTAAATTAAAAATGGAAATAGAAGTTTCCCTCTTGGGCTTGTCCAATAATTATTGTGAGTATTGTAGCTGCCTGTGAAACCAAGCTTTTTCAGAAGGCAGAATCGGGAGCTCATGCTTAGGATTTGACTTAAGAAAGATGTTAAGGAAAAACTGATTGCTTTTGACCAAAGAGACTCTGGTTGTTTTAAGCAGCAACCTATAAATTTATGATATTAAAAATACTATTTTACTTATTTATATTATAGATATTTAATTTATCTATGATTTCCCCATGTAAATCATTCTTCATTTGCGAACAAAGAAATATACTGAATAAAGTCCTTGAATTGTGTATAGTTAGGACCTTAAAGAAGAACAAATCCAGTGTTTTGCAACATTTAAAGCAATCAAAGTCTTCTTCCACAAGCCGGTTTGGCATAACGCCTCTTCACTTAATACGGTATTTCTGAGACCCTTCTAAAACCCCAGAGCTGTAAGGAACACAGTTTGCAAACCACAGATCTAATCTAACCCCTTCATCTTCTAGATAAGGAAACAGAAGCTAGGAAGATGAAGTGACTTGATCAAAATTTCAGAAATCATAGCAGAAGAACTGAGCCTAGATTTCTAGATTCTAGATTCAGTTTCCAGGTACTTCTTTGCTACAGTACTCTGTGCACCCACTCACATTTAACATAAAAAATAATTGATTAAAAAGTTGGGTACACCTAACTAAGTTAATGCACACAAACACATACATTTACCTTAGAGAGAAGAAATCCAAAGTAGAAGAAACCATCTTATTCTAGTCTTCCAGATGACATGAGGATACCAAGACTTCAGTGATCTGTTGACCTGCAGAGATAAGGGAATTGGGCCTGACAGGCTTATAGCCAACCTATGAATAGCTTTCTATGTCTGCTTTAGTTAAGTGGTGGCAGCAACAGGTGTAGTAGGGGATGTGAAATGTGTTAGGACTAACTCAGAGTTGTAGAATTCAAAGAGAAGAAGAGGTGGGAATGATAACATGGGTCAGAAAAGGTGAGCAGTGAGAAACCAAGTTGTAGGAATCATAGTCATGACATTCTAAGGGGAAAGGAAGTTTAGATGCCCATTAATTTGGCGTGAATTAAAAAAACAAGTGACCAATTAGTTGTTCTATCCAAGCTTGGGTAAAAATGAAAGAGATGTCCTGATACGCTGTGCCCTCCGCTGCCTAATAGGGATGAAGGCAGGTCAGCTCCTGTGATGGTTAGTTCAGTAGGGTGAAGTGTGATGGCAGGTGGCCCACTGCTTCAGTCCTGGTGAGAGTCATGCTGCCTTCAGTGGACTGAGCAACTTTCTTACAAATCTGGAGGAGTATGATGGGATTAGCTCAATTCAAAGATTGATGTCCTACTGACCACTCCTCCAAAACTGCTTTGGTCAGCTTTACCAATGCCTTGCATGTTGCTAAATCCAACAGGCAACTCTCAGCCTGCATCTTGACTGATTAGCAGCATTTGAGACAGTAGGTAATTCTCTCCTCCTTGATGTACTTTCTTTATGCGGCTTCCAGGACAACACACTCTTTTAGTTTTCCTCCTACCCGACTACTCACTCCTTCTGTCTTCTTTGTGTATTTCTTGTCTTTCCTGACTTCTTAATGTTGGAATGACCCAGGAGTCAGTCCCAAGACCTCTTCTGTTCTCTGTCTTACTCATTCCTTGGTGATATCATCTAGTACCACTGCTTTAACCACTATTTATGTACCAATGGCTCCCAAATCTATACTGTAGTCCAAACTCTCTCCCAAGTCCCTGACTTCTTTCAGCAGCTGCTCTCATGTATTTCTCAAATGGATATCTAATAAACATCTCAAACTCAATTTGTTCAAACTCGAATCCCTTATCTTTCTCCTCAAATATGCTTTATCTGCAACCTTTCCCATCTTAGCCAATTCATCTTCTGAACTGCTTCGACCAAGCAATTTGAGTTGTCCTCAACTCTGTTTCTCCCACACCTCTCATTCAGGCAGTTGTGGTGGCTTTGCCTTTAAATATTTTCTCTGACAGCTCCTTGCCACCTTTACTGTTGCCATTCTGGCCTGTACTGCCTTCATCTTTCCCCCAGTTGATTGCTGAAGCCTCACTTGCTTTCTTCCTTGCTTTCCTACGGTTGGTTCTCCCTAAAGTACATTCAAAGTGGAAATCAAGTCATGCCACCTTTCTTCTCAAAACTTTGCATGGCTTCCCATTTCACTCAGCTGATGTCATTACATCAGTGGCCATAAGATGCTATATCGTCTCCTCACCCCACCCCAGCTTTTACTTCTTTCCCTTCCTTTCCTAATCCTCTTTCTCTGCTCACTCCTTTCCTGCCATTATTATTACATGTCAGGCACACTTCTATATTGTATCACTTGCTCTAGCAGTTCCCTTTCCCTGGGTTGCCGTTCCCCAGGATATCTGTGTGCCTAACTTGTTCATCTCTTTCAAATTCTTTCCTTCATGATCAGTTTGTCAATGAAATTAACCCTCACCATTCTGTTTGCTTTGTCCACACATCCCACAGCACTCTCAATCTCCCCTCTACCCCCAATCCTGCTCTACTTAATTTTTCTGTTGCATTTCCACTTTCTAATACACCATATAGTTAATTTTTAGATTATGTTTATTGTTTGATGTCTGTCTCCCTTACCAGAATGTAAGCTGCAGATGGGAGTTTACTAACAAATAAAACATGTTTGTATATATTCTTCACTGACGTATTACAAGCACTTAGATTGGTGTTTGCATATAATAGCCCATAAATAGTTGTAGCATGCATGAATTAATAAAATGAACGAGTAAAACTGAAAGTACATTATAGGTGTGCAACTATGAGTAGATGGAGAATGAAGAGTCCTGTTTTTCTAATTAAGGGAGAATACTACTTGGAATTAAAACCTGTATAGTAGTTAGCCTTTGCTATATAGAAGAACCTCACCTGAAAATCTCAGTGGAATACAACAATAAGCGTATATTACATGTCACAGAGATGAATTAGTATACTGCTGAGTTTGGTTGGGTTCACCCAGATGTCTGCACGTCAGCTGGCTGCTTTGGCTAGAGCCACTTGGTGACTCAGTTTTGTTTCATGTCTCTCATCTTCCAGCATGCTCTTGTGTTCTCACGGAATGGCAGAGGCACAAAAGAGACCAGCCCTAAATCACAAAACCATTTCAACTCTTTGCTTGAATTTGATAATATCCAATGGGTCAAAACAAGTCAAATAATCTGAGTCCTTAGACTTCATGAGAGAGGGCTTCTGAGTTATATGACAAAGGTTGAAAAAACTGGGGTGGGGCCATTTTGGAAATCTATCACAACCAGAAATATGAGCTTTTCAGATTTTAGACTGAAAAATAACTACAGAGTCATAGAATCTTAGGCCTGGAAGGAACCTAGGGTTTATTTACTCTTCTTACCCAGTCAGTGTAGGAATCCCCTTTGCAGCATCTCTGACAGCTTGTGTTGGAGTGCTGAATACTGATGTGTGTTTTGTTTTCATACTTCTCTTATATACATGAGGAATAGACACCATAAGGCAGAAAAATCCAGAAGCAGGTGTGAGCCAGTACTTATGGAAAAATGTGGGCTAGTTTTAGATATGTTAGACTTCACTAATTTGTTCAGATGTAGGTTTAATATATGTATGTGTATGTTACAACTGCTTATGATTGCACATTAAAAAACAAATGTAAATAAGAAAGAAACAAATCCTATCATTTGCAAAAACATGGATGGAGCTAGAGGGTGTTATGCTCAGTAAAATAAGCCAGGCAGAGAAAGACAAGTGCCAAATGATTTCCCTCTTCTGTGGAGTATAACGACGAAGCAAAACTGAAGGAACAAAACAGCAGCAGAGTCACAGACTCCAAGAAGGGACAAAGGGGAGGGGTGGGGGAGGGAGAAAGAAGGGGATTGAGGGGTATTATGATTAGTACACATGGTGTGTGTGTGGGGGGTTCATGGGGAAGACAGTATAGCACAGAGAAGACAAGTAGTGACTCTGTGGCATCTTACTACACTGATGGACAGTGACTGCAATGGGGTATCGGAGGACTTGATAATATGGGTGAATCTACTAACCACAATGTTTTTCATGTGAAACCTTCATAAGAGTGTACATCAATGATACCTTAATAAAAAACAAAACAAAAAAACAAACATAAAGCTATTGTAATATTTCTGTAGAGGTTCTTTCCATATGTAAAATTAACCAAAGAACATTGACAATCATACTTTTATTTTTATTTAACTTATAGTTAGAGTACTGATTTAATTTTTTTGATACTGAAGTAATTTGCTTACTCACGTAGAGGTCATTTTGGCTCTTAAAGCATGGAAAGCAGTGTCTTCATTTACCTTCCCAGGAATGACCAGGCCTTGCCTCAAATGGTAAAAGAAATGCTGACAGTTTTTAAAGGCTAGGCAAAAATTCAAAATGGGCCTCTTATTCCTACAATTTGCTTTTGCAGAAGTAAATTGTTCTTGAAATGATGTAAGCACCCTTTCTGTGGGTAGAACTTATAAAATTTAGCACTTTGGGGACAGTAATTGTATGAATGAATTGCTGCTTTTAAATTCTCTAAGCTTAAGACCTCATGGATTTTCATGTGTTTGCTTTTCGTTTCAGTGATTGTGATTAGGATAATGAATGGTGTTCAGAGCTGAAAAGAATGTAAAGATCACCTAGCGCCCCTCTTTGTTTTTCAGCTAAGTTTTCTTGTCCAAGTCACAGGCTAGTTAGCTAGAGAACCGCTCGTGCAAGAAGCCACGTTTAGTGCTGTCTTCAATGCACTGCACTGCTGCACTGACCTACAGGGATTTAGATCTTCATGAAACAGAGACACGTGCATAAGTAAGATATTAATATCACAAGGACTGAAATTATGACCTAGGAATGCTTACTACTGGGCACAAAATACTACTCTTCTTCAAGAAAAATATGAATGCATTTGGCTTAGTTGCATAGCAGAAGTACCAAAATAAATTTGTATGGAGACTGTGAAATTACTTACTATTTAATATAATTTTAAAAGGACACTTTCTCCTTCAGGCTAAACTTACTGTTTACTATTTAGTATAATTGCTTACTTCTTAAGATAATTTAAAATGGACATTTTCTCCTTGAGGCCAAGGATTTTCACTGTTTTTCAGATAACAATTTCAATATTTGTTGTAAAGCCTGTCTTTTTCCTTTTTTAAATGTTTAGATTGTTCTGGTATAAAACAAGGTAACTTTGTCAGGTAGAAGGAGGCCTGGCTAAGGGTCATGTGTGTGAGCCTGGATCTTCCAAGGACTCTTGGGCAGATTATTTAATTTTTCTGAACTCAGTTTTCATTTTTGAAAAAATAGGGGCTTAGGACTCAGTGGTCTCTAAAGTATCTTTCAAATCTTAAACTTTATGTTATATGACCTGAGTTCAGATTAATAATGGAAAGTTCAGACTCTAAAGCTAAAGGTAGCATATGCAAGTTTCTGGATATGAGGGACAACTTTGGCAGGTATCCTATTTCTATTTCAAGCTAAATTTGCGGAGTAGCTGGCAACTGAAAAAACCTTTTGGGATGGATGAAGTTTTCCTCTTCATTAGTTAGCATGGCGAGTGAATCTCTTGTAAGTGGAGAGTGCATCTGAGTGAAGTTGATCGTCATAGCAGTATGAACTGTGGCTATGAGGTCACTTTATATTATTTAGCCACATGTAAGAAAGAATTCAAGAACAAAGTTTGCTGAGATAGGACTTTGAGAAAATCACTAAGCTCTTGATGTAATATTTACACCTAAGACTTGAGTCCCAAGAGCTGGTGAACTTTTCTAGTTTCTGTCATATGGAACAGACAAAGGGAGAGGCTGAAAAGATAGTGAATTTTCGAGAAGTTCCTGATTAAATATCACACAAGCTGGTCTAGCAATGTTTACTTGAACACTTATCCAATTGGTGTAAACCAACACACTTTTGGCCAGACTTCTTGGAATCACAGAAATAAATATATGCCAGCCCTAAGAGAGATTCTAAGGTAAAATGTGGAATCATGTATCAAGCAATGTTTTGTTCATGCTTGCAGGCAACACGTGCATTAGTTTAAGCTTGATTGAGCAAATAAAAGTGTTTATATGTTTAAAAGCTTGCTTTAAAAGACTAGTTACTATTACACTTATTTTGCAATAAATTTTTGGCAGGGCTATTTAGAAAATTTTAGATAACAAGTGCCGGGCCACATCGAAACTTCTTAGCCTAAATCATTTACAGATAACCGTTATTGAACATTTACAATGTGAAGATGTTTTGGAGTCACAAGAGGAAGTGGTCATTGACTGACCACAAAGTCTAGGAAACTTAATGGTGGGAAGAGGCTGTTCCCGTAGAACAATGACCAAACCCCTCCTTGCCTCAAGAGAGCTAGGATTGGAGTTGGCCTACAGATTCCTGCTGTCTCAGCTCACCCACCAGTTCTAACCCTACCCTGCTGGTATCAGTGTTCCCAGGGATCAAGCAAGCTCAAGTTTGCTGGCTGGCCCTTTGTACTTGGGGCTTCCAGTTTCTGGCTAATGTTCTTGGGCATGTATCTCCTGTTACCAAGTTAAGTCCTAAACATCCTAAATTTATTTCTCTCTCTTTGTGGGCCCCAGTCTCACAGAAAACACACCTGTGTGAAAGCACCAACTGTCTTATCAGGCTATTCTGAGAATCAGAGGCATGAATTATATTTTAATAATTACAAATTGGCACAAGTATTATGATTTGTATATGGTGTAGCATTGTGATGTCTTTAGCTTTTAGAATCAGACCACTTGGATTCAAATTTTAGTTCCATCTAGACACCTTGAACAAGACACTTAACACCCTCTGGTTTTTTATTTCTCAAATGAGGATAATAATGGTTCCTACCTAGGAAGATTGTACAAGAATTAATGTATCACTTCCCCTATAGTATTTGGCTTTGTAGTGAGCCATTCATAAAAGTTGGTTACAATGGTTAATAAAGAGCATTGAATTTTTGCCTCATGTACTTAATCTAATATCCAAATAGAATGGAATTCCACCATATTATCATCATCACAGTTAATCAAGAATCAAGAATAATTAATTAGGTAGTTAATTATTATGTATGTAGTTCAATTTGGATAGTCAGTGATATGTAAAATATAGTGCCTGGCCCTGAGGAACCTCTAATTTAGCCTTCTGCTAACCCTGGCATTCAAACTTCACCTTCCGAATGACACCTATTTTTTCAGGCTTCTTTCCTAGTTTCCTAAGCAACTTTTGGCTGCAGCAAACAGGTCTGTCTGCTCATTGACCACAGAACATACCTCGTCCCTTTATGCCTATCCTTCAATCTGAAGTTAGTTTTTAATACTTTGTTTATTAATAATAAACTTACCTGTTTACTAAAGCCCCTCTATTTAGCTCATTTAGGACTCCCTGGAAGTCATCACCGTTTTCCTCTGAAAACCTATAATATTC
Organism: Smutsia gigantea; assembly: GCA_032199065.1. NCBI lineage: Eukaryota > Metazoa > Chordata > Mammalia > Pholidota > Manidae > Smutsia > Smutsia gigantea. The sequence continues at coordinate 140,727 of JAVSCE010001354.1, read as the reverse complement.
TTTCCCTGTGTGAATCAGAAGGTCAGGTGAGCCACTGTCAGAGCCCCTGAGTTAATCGAGGTACTGAGCTTTTTGAACCCTGCCGGCTTGAGGACAAGTTGGATGCATTGGTGTGCAGTTAATTCCAATTGTGAGAGAGAGCAGTCTGCCGTCTTAGCTCTTGACTCCTTTTAGGTCCCATCTCCCTTGATTTTAACATTTTAACATATGCTTCAAGGCTTGTACTCTGCCTCACCTCCGTTTCGTGTCTTTGGCATGACACCCTCTACACAAACTTTGATTTTTGACTTCTAGGTCATTTATCTGACTCTTCATTTTCTCTCACTGCTAGAATTAATTGTGTGCATACTTTGTTGTCACTTATCTATGCAGACATGCCATCCATTTACTTCCAGCCTCAATACTGTCACCAAGTCTTGCCCCCACCCTGGCCTCTTGAGTGGCAGGGTCCCCATGCCAGTTAATTTCTGGACATTTGTGCTGTTCCAACAGCACCCAGCCAACTTCCTGGCACTGTGTTTAATATATCTTTGTTTATTGAACACTTAATTGAATAGCATATAGGATTCACCTCAATGTGCCAGATAGAGCTTAGCCAAGGTAACAACTTAGTTAGCTTAAAACTGTATTTAGAAAATATCTTCATCTCATGTCTATCCAATTTGATTTTTAATTTCTATAGGGACAGAGTCATATTCTTGTTTTACTCATAGTGCAGTGATATTTTTGTAAATATTTGTTATTGATGAGTTTAATGATAACAGATAGAAAAAATGTGGTTTATCTTCATGTTTACCTAAACCATTCCCTTGGCATATATCTGTATGATACCAAGTACTACAACTCTCATAACAAATAGAACTATACATTAAGTCAAAGAAAAGCACATTTTAAAGGAGTAAAAAGACATTTACAAAATAATCAAGTTAATATACAATTTCCTTATTATTGATTTGTTTTTTAATATTTAGATCACAGGTAAGATGAACTATTTTGTTGGTGGTTTAAACTTTTTATAGATATTTATTTTGAGAAGTTCTAGGTATAACATGTTTACTATTGAGTGATAATTCTTGTTTCTTTTCTTTAGCCTATACTTTTATGTTTATTATATTATTTTGTGGAGGATTCAAAAATAATCATTTTATGCTATACATGAGGGTTTTCTATAAAGTATTAGTTTATGGTATGGCAGTTCCATGTGAATTTTCCTGGTATTCTTTTTTGCAGGCAATTATTAGCTCTATTTGTTTGTTTGTTTTTTTAAACATATTTGCACATTCTCATTCTCTCTCTTCTCTCAATATGGTTTTAATTCATTTAATGAAATATTTAAAAAATAAATTTTAAGCATTTTCCTTAGTAATAATTGATTTTGGAATAGCTTACTACATTTGCTCCAGGGCTTCACTTCATCATTTATTTAGTTGAGTCCTTCCCAAAATTTAATGTTGTACATGTGGAATTGATTCACTTCACTTGGAATCATTGTTTACTCCCAAGAAGATATTTTCTAGCTTTTAATAGTGGTAATGGGTCAGAAAAGTGCCCATCCATATTTGTTATATATTCACCAAGTGTATTTTGCAGTTTAACCCACTGGAAAAGTAGGGGAGGGTATACAGGTGACTTTGATTTAAATCCATTAAAAAAATTAGGGAATCGTACAATATGATGACAAATAACAAAGCAATAAAGCAAATAGCAGTACAAACCCTAGCAAGATACATTTCAAAAATACTCAGAGTATTACAAAAATAAAATTCTTCAGCCAAGTACTAGGTCCAGTTAAAGAGTTAGGGAAACAGGATGAGGCAGAGCCTCTGGAGGAGCTTAGCAAGGGTATGTCAATGAGGCGGCATCTGGAGGGGGAGGGTGACCTGATATAAAAGGCAGAAGGAAAGAAGAGAGGTAAGGACTGACCAAAGGGAGGTGGCAGGATACTTAGGTATTATGCTTAGAATTCTAGAAGCAGTAAGAACAGTGGATGAATTGAAATGCAAACTGGGTGCAACTGCAAATAAACGTTCGGCATAAAACTTGGTCCTAAATATACAAAGAGTGTATGATAGTTCAGGCAGAGCTGATGGACCTAACAATAGTAAGAAATCGGTTTGAACTGCAAACAATAGGGTGGTATAGGAAAATATAACGAGGCATATCAAATAAAGGAAATATTCCTATAACTAAGGACCCAGATTTGGGGCATAATTTGCAAGCTAAGACTAGACTAGTAGACTAGTGGACTAATGCTGTTCTATTACAAAGAGAGAGAGAAAAAGTTTTGTGCTAAAAGTAAAATGTTAAACTGTTCCATGAGTTTACTTCTGGGGACTTAAAAGGATTTAAAGAAAACTATGGAAACGAAGATACCCTGAGCACCATGAATATAGCTTATAGGCAACCTGACTTTTCTATTTGAGAGCAGAAAGGTACTAGGTCAGGATGGACACTATGAAAATTCAGTATTCAAGCATTTTAATTTATATAGGCTTATGCTGAGCAAGAAGGAGGAGAGTGAAATAAATGAATGAGAAAATGATTCTGGAAGAATAGGCAACAAAGGGTTAATAGCACTTAGGCCTGGGTAAGGAAATTAGGTAAGATTTTTATTTTCTACTTTTTTTCTTTTCTGTATTTTCTGTTTGCAAAAATGCACATGAATTATTTATACATTATTTTATAATATAAAAATTTTTATAGTATAAAAAGATTTTTAAAATTTTATATATAAGAAAAAACAATTTGATAGTCTTACATAGATTTAATGGGATAACGTTTTTTCTTCATTTCTTTCATTTTGGGGAAACTTTCTTCATGGTAAAGCTTTTTTCCTTCTTGTATCTTTCTATCTGTCTTTAAGGAGTGAGATTGACCAGCTAGCTTACAATAACAACTGTGTACATTGTTATGGTATTTAGCTGATGAGTTTCACAACTGTAATTATTTTATTCCCTATTTGGTACATAACTATATTTTAGGTAAGCTCTGAAATATCATGAAATGAATTTATTCAACATCATCATCACAATTTTGAAATATCAATACCAAATGATTGTTTTTTGGGGTATTATTATGCTTGTTGATTACATTTGTGTTTTTGGATAATGGAAGGTAGCCTCCACTGCAAACAGCAAGAATACACAAAGCCACTTGTTGCAAACCCTTCCCCCTTCTTTCTCAAAATTGACACATGAACAGTTAGTGTGATTCACTAAGGAGGTACTACATGAATAAGTTAACTTTTCCATCCCTGATCAGAATGTTTTCACTCTCTCTTGAGGATAAGTGGGGCAACACTAAATAAGTAACAAAGAGATTTCACAAACAATGAAATCTTTCCAACAATCTAAAAAACATTGTTTTGAACCAATAACTTTAGGCCCCATCCTTTTATTTGAAGGTGTTTTCTTAAGGCAATGACTGGCATCTAGTTTAATGATTTTAGGTTTAAAGTAATTATTTTCTCAGCAAGGCATCCCACTGCCATCAGGTTTCTTTTCAGAGGGATTTTATAACTGATTGTAGCTCCTTCTGATAGCTTGTTCCCCAACCACTAAGAGTATACACTGTTCCAAAAAATTGCAAAGTTGAAATCTTTTTATTTGGGCAACTTCTGCAAGCCAGATCACTCTATCTTCAGAGAATAAAAGGGAAAAGGCCATTAAGGTCAGTCTCTGTGACCTTAAACTTCCACTGAAACAGAGACGGGTCAGCTCAGCTAGTGAGAGCTTGGTGCTAAGGACACCAGGGCCATGGGTTTTGTCCCAGTACAAGGCAGAGAAACTCAAAGGAAAAACTCCTTTACACTGGCCCAGACTCCCTGGGACATCTGCTAGCTATTCACAGAGAGGCAAGGAAGGGCAGGTTTTTTAATGAATCATCATAATTTAGGGAATCTCCAACTTGAAGCTGGTTGTGGGACCAAGGAAGAGGGCCAACCGAGGCTGGGCGAGAGGCTCTAGAGTACCTGAGGTGAGAGCACAGTGGAGAATGAGAAAAATTAAATGGGCTTCGGGAGTCAGTGTCAGTCCAAGGCATTGTATTCAATGGGTGGAGCAAAGGAGACTGGGTTCAGCCACCAGTAAGGTTTTCAGAAGGAAATGTCAGGATATCTGTCTGTAAGAGCCGGGACACTCACCAGTAGGCAAAGGCTATGGGTGGGGCGCACTTCTGGATGGTACATTGGCAAGTGCCAGAAATGGTTCCTCAGCTACCACTGGTCTCAAGGTTGAGACTCACCTCTGAAAAGTTTGGGTAGAAGCAGGATCTATGGAATTTGGCCAACTAAGCTATGAGGGGGTGGAATAGGTGAGGAGTGAGGGATGTTTGGTGAGCTATATAGCTATCTGCCTAGGCCTTGGTTATGGATGTGGAACCTATGCCGTCATGGGTCTGGAAGTGCTATTTAATTATAAACTTGAGCAAATGGACAAGTAGGAATGCTGATGTATTGTCTTTCTCTGCACTGGCCACAAATAAATCCAGCTGTGAGACACCATGAAAGTGGAGAAAGAGGGTAAAAGAGGGGGTGTTGTGACCAATTATCATTATTGCAGAAACTAGGTGGAGAGGGTGTTTGATTGGCAGTAACATCCTTTTCATCTCTGACATAGAGAAGGATATACTATATTTCTATTGTAGCACTGTTCAATAGAATTTCTGCGAAGATGGAAATGTTGGGCACATTCTGGTCGCCACTAGCCACATGCGGCTCTTGAGCACTTGAAATGTTGCTAGTGTTACAGAGGAACTTTTTAATTCAACTTAAATGACATAAATTTGAATTTAAATAACTACATGTGGCTAGTGACTGCTGGATTGGACACAGCAAACCTAGGTGCTAGAGTAAATTGTAGCAGCGAGTCCTCTGTTGAGAAAAATTTATTTGTTGTCATAAAAAACAAGCAGGACAAAGCCCAGAGGTCTTTCCTCTTGCCTTTGGCTGTGCTTCCAACCCCAAATAGGTAATTCATTTTTTTTGTTTATAAAGTTTAAACTCCTCTGCCTGTAGTGATGAAATTTCCTTTTGTTATTGATATTTGACACTGTTTACTTCATGGTCCAATAGGTGGCCACAGGTGGCCATTTAAATTTAAATGAATTAAAATTAAATATTGTTATAAATACAACTCCTCGGTTGCATGGCCCCATTCAAGAGCTCAGTAGCTGTAAATGGCTAGTGGCCATGTTGCACTGTTCAGCTATAGAACATTTCCTCAGCACAGAGACTTCTGATTGAACTCTGCTAACCATTGGGAAACATCACACTGGAGATCTCAAGGAGGGAGGGTACACTGTAACACAAAACTCAAAGCATTCTGTGTGGTTGGTAGATGCTACATCTTACATTACATTTGGAACTTAGTTTATGAGTACCTGAATTTTTTAATTCAGTTGAAATGAATTTTGGTTAATTTAAGTGAAAGACTGATTTAATTGTTCATGATTTGCTTAGCCTATCTTTGTTCAACACATCTCCCTTGTTAGAGTGTTTGTAGCAGCATGTCACTCATTCCCTAACTTGTTTTTGTTATGTGTGCCATCTAAAAGCAATTTAATCACAGAGGTTATCCCTCCTGAAATCTATGTTGTTTTATGGAAGAGGTGAACAGCTGGCGAATAGTCCCAAGGTTTCTCATCCTATCAAAGGAAAATATGGTGTCAGTCACTGCCTTATACCATGACATTCGTGAAATCCTGGGAGGGACAGATCTCATGCTCTCATAATACATCAATATAAACATCATAATAGGCAGGGACTGAAGAGCTTATGATAACAGGAACATTAGGTGTGGGAGAATATCAATCTTACTATCCTTTTCAGTTATTGGAAAGCTAAAAGTAGCCATTATACCAGCTGAGTATTTACTGACTTTTGGTGAGAACCACTTTCTCAAATAACTTGAAATCTCATTCATTACATGATGTCTTTATTCAGGTCATGGTGCAGATTTTCACCTGTACCTAGTGTTTGACTTCGTAGGTCCTCCTGCTATTTCACACACGTCTATGAAATCCCCGCCCCACATGTAAACAGAACGCCTCAGTCCATTAATGTGACTCATCAGGCCCATTTTTCTTTGCTAAGAACTATTGAAAATCATGACAAGTATCTATGTAATTACAATTAAGCTTTTGTAGATGCATACACTTTACTTTGAACAAGTTCATTCTGTTAGGTCTCACCCTATTTTGAATAACAACATTCACTGGTACAAAGGAGAGTTATTAAAATGACAGTTGAACTTACATCTTTATATCAGTTAAGAAGATAGACTTAACTGCAGATAAGATAGTTACTGTTTTCAATCACTGTAATTGTTAGTTCATAATACACAGATAGTAACTCTAAGAAGATCATCCTGTTGCAATAGCTCTGAAGATTAAGTAGAACAGCTTGTTCTGACAGGACCTGCTGACCAAAGTGATCTCCCCGTCACACTTTAGTCCATATATCTTCAGTTTTAATTTTGTCCTCCCAAAGAAGGCTGTCTTTCCCAGTGTGACATTTCCTAGGTTTAAAATTTATAATATTATTAAGAATAACTTTAACTGATATTAATCCTCTTTTCACTTTCTAAAAATTATAAGCATCACTAAATTATCAGAAAAGCCTCTTTAACAATCAGTCCCTGCATCAAAAATGATTCCTTTTTAAAAGTTGTGATAATCTTGTAATTTTCCAAGTACCATCTTGTGAAACGTTTCTCCTCCCCATTATTCTTTTTGTTTCCATTCAGACCATTTGATCAAAACCGAAATTTTTCTCTCTGCTACTGCATGTGGTCTTTATGTGCTTTCTCCCTGAAAAATAAAATCTTTAGTTTCAGGAGCTCTGTGTTCTACTCCTTCATTTTAAAATCATGGGAAGATAACTGTCATTTCCTTATCCCTGTCTCCAATTCCCTCATCATTTTCAGTGAGCCAATTTTCTCCTTTTTCTTCTGTCTACTGTAAGGAACTTTTTACTCTGTTCCATTCTCTGCAATTCAGGACTCATAATTTCTTTGAGCTTTCCAGATTATCCTTTGTACTTGGGTCTACTTTTTCATTAAAAAAAGTATTTTTTCGATTCATCATCTGTATGTTGCTGTATTTAGAACCCATCTATTTATTGATGGAAAGTAACTTTCCATCCTGTTTAATTACACTGAATCTGTAACTTCTGAATGAATTTAAAATCATCCTGTTCTGTGAGAGAATTTTCTAGCATATTCAGGTTACTATATTATATGCAATGAAGCTGAAGTATTTTATAATGAACATAATATCAAGAAATAGTAACGAGACTGTACATATCTTGTACACTGGGTCAACAAGTCCATAAGCCCGATCACCATTTTATTAGAAACTTGACCAATCATATTAGTATTGGGGGTGGTACAGCAGGGAAAGAGGCATGGACTTTGGGATGAGCAGATTTGGGTTCTAATTTTGTGGCAGTCCCTATTTGTGCACCTTTGGGCTAAGGCATAGTTACCTGCCTGAGCTTTTTATTTATAAAATGGGGATGAATATCTCAGACATTTCAATGAAGTGATAAGTAAAACATCCTCCTCAGAATCTAGTACAATAGCCCTCTGTAATGGTAATTCTCTTCCTTCCAAAATGGCCACTTCAATTTTGAGTTCAGAGTAGGTGAAGTTCAGCCTAGATACAACCATTTCAATAAAGAGAACACTTTTCTTTTATCATTGCTACATAAGTGTATTACATGAGTAGCTAAATTTGCTTTCATTTCATCTACTAACTAGAACTTGGTATCAGCTTTAAAGAAATTATTAGATTAAATATACTTTATGATCCAGTCTCAAGTAAAATACTCTTTCTAGCTTTTAAAATGTTTTTAAGTTACAAAGCAAGTCTATCACCTGGCTTTAAATGATTTCTTCTACCTTTTCCTTAGATCATTCAGGCAATTTGCCTTAACTTACTGATTACACAAGCCTTTTCTGGAAGGCTGAGGCCTGAGACACTGAGATATCCCTGTGAATAAACCTGTTAAGTCCATGTGTTCAACTCTAATAGCTGATTTCTTAAATAAATCAAAGCCCTACCAATTTAAACAAGATATTTTCAGATTGCTTACTGGAGACCCATAATCACAATAAAATGTATTTTATATGCCATAACCATTTCCAAAAATATAGTGAGCTTGAAAGACATACCAATTGTCAAGAATCAAAAAAAATTTGGTGAAGTGGATTATGTATGTGGCACTAACCTTTGTTAAAAGAGCACAAGTTCACCTTCTGGGGAAGGCCTTTTATTGCCAAGAAAGCTGTTATTTGCTTATTAATTTTGCACCTGTATCTCTTTTTTGGAACATATATTATCTATAATTTAATGAACTATAAATAAAGTCTAAGATGTTTTCTCTGAAATTATGCAATAGGAGCATTTATTTATTTTTCATTTCTTGCTGCAGTCTTCATTCTGATCATCAATCCTTTATCATAACCTCTGACTCCTACTGAATATGGGCATTGTAAGTGGCTTTCAGACATGGGTACAAGTGCGGTAGTAGAAGGCCAGGGAGCCACTTAGTTATCTTTACAAAGTATTAGGACTTCAAAGAATCAAATGTTGAAATGGACCTCACTGTTTAAGTTCAGCACCTATAATTGGATTGTTAACCCTGTCTGATGAGTTACATAGGCTTTGAATTGTTTTACAGATTTTGTTTAAAAGTTTCATATGTATTTTGTTTAAGACTGTTCTGGCCAGCTTTTTTGTAATTTCTCTGGTATCCTAATTATTATACACACACCTCTGATACCAGCTTTTGCATTTTGACCAATGCTTCTTTCTCTCTCTCTGTTTCTGTCTCTGTTTCTCAACTCTCTCTCTCTCTCTCATTCTCCATCTCTTACAGTAAAATCTAGATTTTATAGGAAACCAGTAGTTACATCAGGTTGCTAAGTATCTTCCCACTGAAGGACAAGTATTCTGAAGCAGCATAAATTTAGTATTTGATATTTGATAAACAAGCTTGCTTAAGATATTTTCAATACAATTTCAGCTTTAGCAATTGTAAGCAAAGGATCCAGTTGGTATCTGGCAAAGTAAACAGATGTGGATATGCTGTCTGCATTGAAATGCATTAATTTTTCTGAAAAATAGTTAAGAACTTGTGAGCGTGAATAGTGGAATTCAAATCAGATGGGATGAAATATTTGACATTCAGAAATAAATCACAGTATAATAAATCTGCTACTTTGCTTAGATTGTGTGAGGAATCGCTAATACTGAAATATAGTCAGAGAAAAGGAAAATGGAGATTCTGTCGGGGAGAGGTTGGCCCTGGGATAATACTGCTGCCCTCTGTGGGATGTTGTCTTCTTTGAAAGGCATTGGTTCAATTCACGAAAGTACAAAGTACACGAAACATTCATTGGTCATTGCTTAGGAAAGTTAATTTATTTATAAGGCATACAGTTAAATCTAGTGGGAAATACAAGGTATTAGGCACCGTCCTTATGGTTAAGAAACTTTTAAGACTAGGTGTGTTTCAGAGAGAGGAATTTTCTGGTTTAGGGCAGCAGAGGACTCCTTTGGCATAAGTTTGGTGGGAACAAATTGTTCTTGATATAACAGTGATAAGAACAAGATATTTCCTTTCCTGAGCTCTCTATTAAAATAAGGGTGGTAGGACTTGGTGATCACCAAGGCTCTTGATAATGCTCAGTTTCATCACCCTCTAGTACTAGCACTTGTTCAGATCAGTATTTCAGGAAAGGTGCCCCAGTGAGGAATGTAGCGATTCCTCATACAATCTGATCATTTAATATGTATTTATTGAAACCCTGATTTGCTCCGCACTGGGCTTTGATATTATAGGGCATGTCACAGATCTCTAATATATTATCTAATATCTCTAATATAGGTGGCACAATTCACAGATGAGAGTATCTAAAGCAATGATCACTTTTAATCCTCAAGAAATGTGACATGCATCCATGTGAAGATTTGTTAAATCCCCAACTGGTCTGTGATCCAGTTACAGGATCGCTGTATGATGTCTGCCTCACTGGCACTTCTTGTCCAGGAGAATGTAATTGGGTATTGGTGACTCAAGTGAGGCTGGGAAAACTCATCCATGACCCAAATTAAAGACAACAGGGACTTGATTAGGTATCCAACTCTGAATTGATCAGCTTGAGGCGAAGAAGAGACCCATGGGCAGGTGGGGAGACAAACTGTTTCCTTTACAAGTTGGAGAAGACAGAGTGTAGGTTTGAGTTGCAGAGCGGCTAAGGAATGGGAGCAACGAGAGAGAACTTCACAGGCTGAACCTTGGTGTCTTATTTATTCCTCTCGGCTACAGAAAGCCTGCCAGCAGGGGACCCATCACTAAGATATTACAGGGAAATGAAAGCAGGCAAGAAAAATATGTATTTCTTTTCTTCTCACTCCATAAATTTTATTAGTAAATCAGGTTCTTATAGAACAGCCTGCCACAGCTATCTCTTAGAAATAAGATTTTATTAGAATTTTTATTCAAATGCCCAGTAGTTTTAAGAGTAAACATTATACGTTTAAGTAAACACTGAAGTTGTTGAGAACACATGTGGTTGCTGCCTACCTTTACTTGATTTGCACCTTGACTCGTGGTTAGGTTGCTGGGATAAGACAGTACAATTTGACTTCAACTGAACATGTGTGATTGATTTCCCGTTCTTGGTACTACCTGCCTGGACTTGTGGGAAAATTCCAAAACAGCGCATTCTTACATGAGGGCGCCCTGTGTGTTCACTTCAGCTTCCACAAGGGACATTTTTAGAAACTGTACAAAAGTTAGAACTGGAATGATGCAATCCCTTTAAAAATTAAATTTGAAACAATTATCATTAAAGTAAATTATGATTTTCTGATATGATTTGGTGAAGAGGGACATGAATACTTATTCTCTATGCACTTGCTTTGCAGAAGAATTAGTTTCAAAAACAATAACACCTATGGGTTTGTTTTCCTGGTTGTGAACATAAACGCATGCTAATAACAGAGACGGGTCAGTGCACTGTTCGGCAGTGTGTATTTGTCAAGTGCTTTTCAGTCAGACAATTGCAGCTCCAAAGGGCAGAGCCTTAGGCTGCTGTAAGCTTGTTGACACACCCTCTGCCATGGAACAGGCATGACCAGGCAGGGCCGACAGCATATTAATTCAGTTTTCTCTGGTGGGAGTGCTTCAGCTGCTCTCTTCTATCATTGCTGAGTTCCTAGTCACAGCAAATAGGAACCTAGCTCTGGGACCTGGGGTGAAGGAGGAAGGAGAACACAGACCGGGCTTGGATAACATGATTGGCCATACATGATTGCTCCTGTGTAAATGGAACAATTAAAGCAGGTACCACTGGAGTTCTAGTTTAGGAGGAAAGGGGGAAAACATGCCCCTTTGTACCCTCAGGAGGAATCACTGCTCATCTGTACCCAAGTAAAATCATCAAGGACAATTAATCTACATGGTTATTCACCCCAAAGGACCCTAGTGTTAAGTGAACTTGCCAGTTGACTTGACTATGGGTGCTGGAAGAAGACACCATAGGATAGTATGGTTATTCATGAATACAGCAGCTTATTGAGAACATGACAGATAGGGTGCTGGGTTGGGAGAGAAGGACAAGTTAGTTACTATACAGTATCTGGGACAATTGAGCTTAAGTAGTGGTTATGATAGTAGCATGGTGGGGAAGTTTTTGCCTAATTGCTGTGGCTAGGACTTCCAATATTATGTTGATTAAAAGTGGTGAGGGTGGGCATCCTTGTCTTGCTCATGATCTTCAAAGGAAAAGCTTTCAGCTTTTCACCACTGAGTATGATGCAACCTGTAGGTTTGTCATAGATGGCTTTTATTATATTGAGGTATCTTTCTTCTATATACACTTTGTTGAGAGTTTTTGTCATAAACTCTCAAATTTTGGATCTGTTAGATCTTGAAGTTTGATTGTCAAAAAGCATATCTTCAAATGCTTTTTCTGTGTCTGTTGAGATGCTATGATTTTTATCCCTCATTTTGTGTATGTGGTGTGTCCTATTTATTGATCTGTGGTTGTTGAACCATCCTTGCAGCCCTGGATTAAATCCCACTTGATCATGGTGGGTGATTCTTATATTCTTTTTCATTTGCTAATATTTTGTTGAAGACTTGTGCATATATGTTTGTGAAGGATATTGGCCTGTAATTCTCTATTTCTTTGGTGGTATCCTTGTCTGGTTTTGGTTATCAGAGTAATGCTGGCCTTATGAAATGAGTGTGGCAGTATTCTGTGCTCTTTTATTTTTTTTTGTACAAGTTTGAGAAGGAGGATAGGTTTTAAATCTTCTTTGAATATTTGGTAGAATTCGCCAGTGAAGCCATCTGGTACAAGATGCTTGTTTATGGGGAGATTTTTGCTTACTGATTCAATCTCCTTGCTAGTACTTGGTCTATTCAGATTTTCTATTTCTTCAAGATTCAGCCTTGGAAGATTACAAAGTTATGTATTTGACCCAAATTTCCAGGTAGGATGATTCAGCTGTCCTCCTTCAACATAGCAGCGTGAATTGCAGTGACTAGTTATTCCAAACAATGAAGAAGCAGCATAAAGTTAATTTTTATATTATATGAAAGCACTTCTTGCTCATTGTTTTGCCCTTGACATTTAAAAATATATAGTTTTTTAAATTGTTAGCATCTTATGTTTTATGGTACTTTCATTACAATTAATGAACCATTATTGATGTTTTATTATTAACTGAAGTCTGTAATTTATTAAAAGTTTTTTCTCTTCCAGGATCCCATCAGGATACATTATATTTAGTTGTCATGTTTCCTTAGGCTCCCGTTGGTTGTGATAGTTCTGAGACTTCCTTTGTTTTTACTGGTCAAATATTTTGTAATACGTATCTTGGTTTGATTTGTCTGATATTTTTCTCATAGACCAGGGTTAATATTATTAGGAGGGAGACCATAGAGGTAAAGAGCTACTGTCACCACATCATAGCAAGATTACATACTATCTACGTGACTTGTCCTTGTTGATGTTAACCTGGATCACTGGTTTGAGGCAGTATTTGTCAGGTATCTGTACTATAAAGTTACTCTTTTCTTCCTGCTTTCCATTTTTGGAAGGAAGTCATTTGTGGAAGGAAGTCAGTATCTGAAGCTCTTAAGTGCTTAAGGAATTGGGGGTTATCTTAAGGGTGGATTATCTACATAAATTATTTGGAATTGTGTTCTTCTCCAGTTTTTTTATTTAATCATTTATTTTTATCAGTATAGACTCATGGATATTTATGCTTTGGGGTATAACCCAATACTATTTTATTTCTTTTCTTGCTCACATTGTTCCAGCTTAGGCATTAGGAACTCTTTTACTTGGCTTCTGTATCCTTTTGACATACACATATCATTGCAGGTTTTGTTTTTTTAGCACTTTCTTACTTTCTGCCACTGCAAGATGGTTCAAACTTATCTTGTATGTTTCATGCCTCAGTCCTAGAATCAGCCATTTCACTGTGGAGTCATGGTTCTCTTACTGGAAACCAAGATCTGAGCAATATTTGATGTACTTGCTGTTACTGGGCTATTATGGCTCCAGGCCCTCTAAATTAGCAGTACAAGAAGATATATGTGTGGATAGTACCCTATGTATATACACATGACTATAAATATTTTTATATGTAACCATCTGTATCTATGTTAAGCTAAACGTGAATACATGCTGATGTCTCCAACTCTAATCCTTATAGCATGGATCATTCTAGCCTCCTCTTACCTGTCACTTTCTACTACAACCTGGCTCCCCACTCTCTGGTATTCATTTACGTAATTATTTATAATTCCAATATATGTATATAGTGGTTTCACAGTTGTTGACAACTTCATCAACTAGAGTACAATGTTTATGTCCAGTTTCTTTTGCCTTTGGTCTTACAGACTCATTTCCAGATTACTAAGGTAGCATCTTATTTCTTCACCTCCTCAGTGAGGTTTCATACATTTGGATTGTTTTGTAACTTTCTTCATTGCATCCTGGAATCCTCTGACTTCCTGAATGGTTTTTGGAATTTGCATTTATTAGGTATATTCTTTGTCCTGTAGAGTCTGATGGCTTTGAAAAATACTTACTGTCTTATATTCATCATTATAGGAACATGGTTACTGTATAAGATAGAATATTTTCTATTACTGTGAAATTGAGTAGTTTCTCTACCCTATAAAATCTGTAGTTCACCTATTCACCTTCACCCTTCTGCCTTGAACTTCTGGCAACCTCTGATCTGTTTAGCATCTCTATGGTTTTGTCTTTTCTAGAATGTCATATAATTGGAATCATGTAATATGTAACTTTTTCAGGCTGGCTACTTTCACTTAATAATGTGTATTTTAAGTTTCATCCATAACTTTTATAGTTTGATAGGTTATTTCACTTTATCACTGAATAGGATTCAGTTGTGTGGATGTTCCACTGTTTTGTTTACACATTCACCTATGAAGGACTTCTTGGTTGTTTCTAGTTTATGAATTATGAATAAAGCTACTGTAAATATTTACATGTAGGTTTTTGTGTTGACAAATTTTGAAATCAGTTGGGTAAATATCTAGAAGCATAAGTGCTGGATCATGTGGTAAGACTGTCTTTAGCTTTATAAGAAACTGCCAACCTGTCTTCCAAAGTAGCTGTACCATTTCTGCATTCCCACCAGCAATGAATGAGAATTCTTGCTGCTCCGCATTCTTGGCAACACTTGGTGTTGTCAGTGTTTGGGATTTAGCTGCTCTAATGGATGTGTTGTGATACTTTCATAGATGTGTAGTGTTGTTTTTTTTCGCAAATCCCTAATGACAAGTGTTGAACATCTGTTCATGTTTTTTTTTACCAATTGCATATGTTTTTTGGTGAGGTGTTTGTTCAGATGGTAAAATTTTTTTTTCTTTTGTTGAATTTTAAGAGTTCTTTGTATTTTTTTATTACAAGTCTTTTATCCCATCTGTATTCTGTAAATATTTTCTCGCAGTCTATGGTCTGGCTTTTCATTCTTTTAACAGTATTTTTTTTTCAGAATAGAAGTTTTTAGTTTGAATAAGTCCAACTTATTCTCTTTTCTCATGGATTGTGCTATTGGTGTTGCATTTAAAAACTTACCACCAAATTCAAGATCATGCAGAATTTTTCATGTTTTCCTCAAGAAGTTTTATAATTTCTTATTATCCCTTAGGTCAATGACCTATTTTGAATTGTGTAAGGTATAAGGTTTGTGTATAGGTTCTTCTTCTTCCATGTGGATGTCCAGTTGTTACAGCAAAATTTGTTGGGAAGACTGTCTTTTCTCCATTTAATTGCTTTCTCATCTTTGTCAAAGATCAATTGACTATTTTGTTTGGTTCTATTTTTGTACTCATTTTCAGGTCTACTGGCCTACCTTTCTATGCTTTCACCAATACTACACTGTCCTTATTTTTGTAGCTTTTATAGTAAGTCTAGAAAGCAGGTAGTGTCAGGTAGTGCAAATCCTACAATTTTTCAATATTTCAGTTTTTCTTCAGTATTAAAGACTACTCCAGTTTTTTTTCTTTCCATTTAAACTTTAGAATCAGTTTGTTGATATCTCCAAGTTAGGTTGCTGGGAGTTTGGGATATGAATCTGATGGCACTGAATCTATAGATAAAGTGGGGGAAAATTGACATCAGATGATTTTGAACAATATGAACACTAACAATATTGAACTTCCAATTCATGAAATGGAATATTTCTGCACTTTTTAGAGATCTTAGAATTTTTCAAGTGTTTTATAGTTTTCTACCTATACATATTTTGTTAATTTATAACTTAGTATTTCATTTCATGAATGATTATAAGTGGTATTGATTTTTAAATTTCAAATTCCAATTGTTCATTGCCAAATAAAAGAAAATGACTTTTGCACATTAACTTGTATCCTGTAACCTTGGTATAATCACCTGTTAGTTCTAAGAGGTTGTTTTTTATTTTTTATTTTTTTTGCCAGTTCATTTGGAATTTTCTGTAGACAATCATGTTATCTGTGAATACAGTTTTAATTCTTCCTTTACAATCCTTATACATTTTACTTCTTTCTCTTGTTTTATTATGCTTGTGAGCACTTTCAGTATGATGTTAAGTAGGAGGTATAAGAGAGGGCATCCTTGCCATGTTCCTGATTTTAGGGGGAAAGCATCCAGTTTTTCACCATTAAAGATGATGTTAGTTGTTGGTTCTTATAGGTATCTTTTAACAAATTGAGGAAGTTATTAGCTATTCCTATTTTGCTGAGAGTTTTTTTTTCTTTAGTCATTTGATTTGGTTAAATGCTTTTTATGTGTCAATTGATATGATCATATGACTTTTCCTGTTTTCTCTGTTGATGTAGTGGATTATGTTGATTTATTTTCAAATGTTGAACTTGGCCTCACGTACCTGGAATAAGCCCCATTTGGTCACGGTGTATAATTGTTTTATACATTGCTGGATTTGACTTCCTAACGTCTTATTGGGTATTTTTGTGCCAATGCTCATGAGAGGTATTGGTCTGTAGTTTCCCTTTTTCGTAATGTCTTTATCTGATTTTGGTATTAGGTTAGTGCTGGACTCATGGAATGAGTTCGGAAGTGCTTCCTCTGCTTTTGTTTTCTTCAAAAGACTATAGAGAATTGGTATGGTTTCTTTCTTATAAACTTTTTTAGAAATAACTTGTGGAACTACCTGAGCTTAGTGATTTCATTTTGGGAAGGTTATATTAATTCCATTTATTTGGTAGATATAGAGATATTCAGGTTATTTGTTTCTACTGGGGTGTGTTGGTAGTCTCTGTCTTTCAAGAAATTGGTCTATTTCATCTCAGTTATCAGATTTGTGGACATAGAGTTGTTCATGATATTCCTTTGTTATTTTTAATGTCCAGGGGCCAGTGATGGTGATTCCTCTTTCATTTATAATATTGACAATTTGTGTCTTTTCTCTTTTTTCTTAATTATCCTGGCTAAATGTTTAGCAACTGTGTTAATTTTTCAAAGAATCAGTTTTGATTTCATTAATTTTTTTATTGTGTTCTTGTTTTGTTTTATTAATTTCTGCCTTAGTTTTTATTATTTCTCTGCTGCTGGCTTTAGGCCTAAGTTCATCTTCTGTCTCTAGTTTCCTTAGGTGGTAGCTTGGGTTACTGATATATTTTTCTTTTTATCTAATATGTGTATTTAATGCTATAAATTTTCCTCTAAGCACTGCTTTTCCTACATCCCACAAATTTTGGTGTTTTATTTTCATTTTCATTTCATTAAGAATATTTAAATATTTTACTGAGACTTCTTTGACCATGTGTTATTTAAACGTGCATTGTCTAACCTCCAAATATTTGGGAATTTTGCAGATATCTTTCTATTATTGATTCCTAGTTTATTTCCATCCTTGTCAGAGAACATACTTTATAATATTTCTATTAAAAATTTTAAGGGTGTTTTTAGGGTCTAGAATATGGTCTATCTTGGTGAATGTTCCAATAGAGCTTGTGAATAATGTATATTAATCTGTTGTTGGAGTATTCTATAAATATCATCTAGATCAACTTAATTGATAGTGTTGTTGAGGTCAGCTCTATCCATATTGGTTTTCTGCCTATTTGAACTTTCAGTTATTGGTAGATCTAGGTGAGAAAGGATATAGGTATGAGCTGAAATGGTACCTGGATTTGGTGAAGATGGAAAGGAAGGGACTAAAGGAAGAGATATGTGAGGAAATACTAGGTTGTGGTGATTTGTTGGATGTGAAAGGAGGGAGGGAAAGAGCATTAAGTAGCTTCAAATGAGCTGGATAATTCAGAGTCCTTTGACCTGATACACTCAGAGGCTATGGTAATATTAATAATAATGTACAATTACATAATTTACTTACTTAAGTAATTTATTTATAAAAATAAACCTACTTTATACAATTCAAATCTCTGTGCTGCCCTTAATATGACTTTAGGCATCATAGTTATTCTAAATTTCTTCTGTTGAATGGGGTACTCCAACAGTTTCTACCTGAAAGGATTAATTTCTAGTATTTGAAGGGAAAGCATTAGAGTTGATGCAGGGGAGTTTCTGTGGAGCCAGTTTTATTAGTTCTTACCTTTATTTCATTCTTAACTAATCAGCACTTCTGTTTTCTTCAACATGTTGAATTAAAAAGCTTTTATTGTATTTTTTTTTGTCTGGCTTTTTAATACCTCATGAATAATGGGGAATTATTGAGAAACAAAAGAAAGATGATTATGCAAATGTTTGAAATATTTAATAATACATTAAAGTAGTCTTAAGAGTGGGTAGAATAACTTTACTGAAGTTATATGAGCTTTTTGTAGAGGTATAGACTATTAAAGAAAAAAAATTTCAGGAAGAGAAAATTTTAAAAGGAGAATGCATTAGGAGAAAATAATCCAATGAATTCTATTAATTAATGAATATTCAGATAGTATATTAATTTTTCCTGAGATATAATGGCCAAGTCAAAGAATTTAAAGAATGTAAAAAGAGTGATTAAACAAACTCTAAAGTAATTAGAAGTAGTCTTTCAGAATGCCTAGTTTGACACATTGGGACAGGTTTTTAAATTTTAGGGCCAGGGCATAATTGTTTTGTGGTTGATATGGCTTCAGTCCCTTTCTCCTTGTGAGGACTCCGCCCCTGTACTGCCTGCCTTGCAGCATGCCTCCCAAACCCCAGGCAGACTTTGAAGAGATTCCTTAGGGTTTGCCTGACCTAAAGCAGACTCTGTGCACCATCTCTTTCTCTTTCTTTCTCATTTCAATTACCTGTGTTTGTTAGTTTAATAAATTCCCTTAAATTAACAGTTCTTAGTGGATTAGAATCACTCAAATTCACTTTGAGTGCTACTAAGTGGAGGTTCTAAACTCTGTCTCTCTAAATCCTTACAGTGGTGACAAGGATATTAGAGAAAGAAGGCTTAACCTGGGGGGTAAAATTCAAATTGGAGGCAGTTCACACTTATGATGGATTTGCTAGATGAGAGTTTTTCTCAATCCCTCATATGAAGTCAGTGTGTAATACTTGAATTATTGCTAATAATGTGTGCACACTAGCATATTCATTGTAAAACATCTATATGTATGCTACTAAATACTTTGTTCCACCATTCCAGGAAGTGACACTTTCATGTACTGGATGACAATACATCTTGTTTATATGATATTATAAGCCAAAATGCTACTTGCTACAAATAAACGTCTGGACTGCTGCAGGCTGTCTGTTTAATATTTGCATGATTTAAGCTAATTGTTTTCTTGCCTCTGCTTTGTGAGCTGGTAGTTTGGTCTTTTGGGGTTTTTTGCTGTTAAAATAAGTTAGACAAAGGGAAGTGAGTTTAAGTGAAACACATATCGATCTATGTTGCTGCTCTAAATAATTCTGGAAAATGTCTTGGTAGAGAACAGAGAAATGAGTTTTTAATTTTATCTTTGTATTTCAATTATGCATGCCACTCCTATGTCCCCCCTCACTCTATATTATTAGGAACTGGCTGTATGTTCCATAGTGACACAGCCTGTAACCATCCGTTCCAATCCACAGTTCTCATTTAACCTAGGTTAAAGTAATTAGAAGCTGGGTCATTTTTTACCTTCTTCCACTCAATTTCAATTTGATTTTTTTTTTTGGAACTACTATAAAGTATTTGTGCAATATTTTCACGATAATGACACCTGTATGTCACTGGTAATATGACAATTACTACTTACAAGTAGAAAGTAAGTAGTCTTACTAAGCCGCATGCTGGGAGCCTATCACATGCTGTTGGCCACATAATATGAACAGTTTTCTATTTCTGCCCTGTTTGTACATTTTGTAGCAACTTTGACACTTGAAAAATATAGTACATTTGGGGTAAGTTAGAAAATGCTAAATGAATCTACTTTTCCCTACTTGACTCTTTGATGATCTTATAAATATTGAACTCTTCCACTTTCTAGTTGGATTTTATTGTTCTACATCCCAAACCTTTGGCCATTTCATAAGTACTAAACAAATTTTTAACAAATGAACAAATACTTTGATAAACAATTTCTGATAATTGCCACAACTAGTACCTGAATGGAGTCTAAAATAATTCTTCTTGAAATCAGATTGTCTGTAATATAACTGCTGGACCTTTGAAAGTGGGTGGTAGTACTATGTTTCTTTCTGTTTCATTAACGTTCTACCTACTTGTCTTTATCTTTGAAATCTTTTAAATGAAGATAAATCACATTTATAATAGAAAGCACAAACTTTATTTTTAAAAAGTAAAATGTGCATAGTTTGTAATCAGATAACTCCTGATTTCATCTTGGGGAAAACAGTATCACTTTTAAACCGTTTCTTCTTTAGTCAAATAACTTGCTTTTATCTTTCCATGTAGATGTGATATTAAAAAATTTTAATTGCTGTTGCAGTTTTTCTATAAGATCTGTTCTCATTCTCAATCTCTTAAGTTGTCGAGGGATAAATAGTATTTGACTATTACTCTAATACTGAAGAACAATGCATTTTTTTACTTCAGTCCCCACCCCAAGGAGGTAAATACCAGTGAGAATTTGTCCTCTCAAAATTCTAACCTCAGAATTTCCTAAGAAATGTGAAGCTAAAGGAATTCTTTGCTTTTGGTTTTTTGTCTCCTCTTTTTCATTCCCGGGCTACTGGCGTTACATTCCCAGTGGAAGATCATACAGTCGTACAATCTCAGGATGGAAGACATAGTGAAGGTCACCTAGTGAAATGGTTGCCAGATAATGGAGTCCCTTTGGTAACATTCCTGTTAAAGACTAGATCTAGCCTGTTCCTGGAATCCTTGGAATGGTGGATCAAATGCACTGTTTCCTGTGGCAGCAGGGCTACTACAAACTGCTTCCTCATATTAATCACTCATAGTTTCCACATGTTTCTTCTGTTTTGCTGTTTAGTCTCATAAAGAGCAAGTTGAACTCATCTTTCTTAGTCAGTTCAGGCTGCTATAACAGCAATATCATAGACTGCATGGCCTAAACAATAAACACTTATTTCTCACAGTTCTGGAGGTTGGGAAGTGCAAGATCACGGTGCTGGCAGATCTGGTGTCTGAATGAGGATCTGCTTTCTGGCGTGTAGACAGGTCTTCTCATATTCTCACATGGGAGAGAGCAAGCTAGCTCTCTGGCCCTTTCTTATCAGGGCACTAATCCTATTTGTGAGGCTTTACCCTCATGACCAGTTACCTCCCAAAGGCCCCATTCCCAAACACCATTGCACAGGGATTAGATTTCAACACATGGATTTTGGGAGGACACAAACTTTCAGACCATAGTACCATCTTATCCAGGACACCCTATTTGCCGGTGACTCTCATGTTTCCTGTAAGTCTTCCTTTCTCTAGGCTAACCCCTCTCAGCTCCTCAGTCATTCTCCGTGTGAGCTGATACCATATCACCTTCCCATTCTTGTCTCTCCAGTCTGAATAGATTTATTTTGCTTATATATGCAGCAATGAGTGTGTTACTTCAACTGTGCTCTGATGAGCGAGAGTAGAGTGTGAGCGTCATCTCCTTGATTCAAATATTTTAATCTCATTAGCACATCAGCAATGAAATGGTTGAACTACCTGAGTTAAGGACAGTGGCTGGTTAGATACAGCTGCTCTTCTCATCTGATCTTTTACTTCTAGGTGTCCTTTAATTTGTCAACTTTGTTGATAATGCATAGATTTTTCAAACTCTGTTAGCTGAAACAAACAAACTTTATTTCAGAGCCAGGATCTCAAGTCATGCTTAATAGAGAATTGTTCTTTGGACAAGTTCATTAACCTATCTACATAGCAGTTTCCCAATATTTACCTTACAACATTATCGTGAGGGCTAAATTAGTTGTAAAGTGCTTACATGTAAAGTGTATATAAAGTGCTCAAAACACATCGTGAGGGCTCAGTGCGAATTAGTGATAATAATCTTTACTATTACTACTTGTTCCGGGAGTTCTGAGAAATGCTTATTTTAATACTGAATAAATAAGAAGGGTCTGTGGCTTCATTTTACTTTTAAAGTGTCATATAATATATGTAATCTAGACCTACAGGAATAAAAGTTATGCATAAAAGAATTCACAGCCACACATTTGTCTAAATGCCTTGACAAATGAGAACAAAATAGAGCAAAGTTTTGACACTAGTTTCTCATTTGTTATGGAGAGAACAGATGATGTATTATAAAGAGTGTTTACTTCTCACATTTTTAATGTTAAAAATAATTTATTAACTTTTTACCAAAGTGATTATTTCTTTCACATAAATCCAACAGCTGTTGCTATCCAGTGTATTTTGAAGAGATTTACATTTTTGAAAATATGGAAGCTTGTGTGTTTAAAGGCATTTGTCTTTTTATGATACTTGTTTCTGCCAGTACATTTCAGCACCACAGCATGGCCTTTTCCAGGTTAAGATGCTGAACTATAAACCTCAAAGAATCATTGCAAAAGAGATTGGATTCTTCCTCCCCCCTGTAATTTAGATAGTGAGAACCACAGCTGGGTAAACCTTTGGGGAAAATAAATTATTTTCAACTATTTAAAATTTTTTCTACTAGGAAAAGAGAAATACATTTGTAACTCTGAACCAAATAAACTACTTGAGGGTCTTGGGTCAATTCCCAAGGTGATGAAGCGCAGCTTAGTAGCAGTGAAAGTCTTACTGGGCACCTGTAGGATCAGAGGCTATCAGATACATTTTGGATAAGTCACTCCTCTTTAGTGTCTTCCATTAAGAGGTTTACTTGGATGATAAAGAGGGTTACTAATTGCTTTTTTTAAAGGTGTTATTGATATACACTGTTATGAAGGTTTCACATGAAAAAATAATGTGGTTACTACATTTACCCATATTATCAAGTCCCCACTCATACCCCAATTCAGTCACTGTCCATCAGTGTAGTAAGATGACACAGATTCACTGTTTGCCTTCTCTGTGCTACACTGTTTTCCCCGTGATTCCCCACACCATGTGTACTAAACATAATACCCCCAAATCCCCTTCTCCTACCCTTCCCATCCACCCTCCCACACCTCTCCCCTTTGGTAACCACTAGTTCCTTCTTGGAGTCTCTCAATCTGCTACTATTTTGTTCCTTCAGTTTTGCTTCGTTGTTATACTCCACAAATGAGGGAAATCATTTGGCACTTGACTTTCTCTGCCTGGCTTATTTCACTGAGCATAATATCCTCCAGCCCCATCCATGTTGTTGCAAATGGCAGGATTTGTTTCCTTCTTATGACTGAATAGTATCCATTGTGTATATGTACCACATCTTCTTTATCCATTCATGTACTGATGGACACTTAGGTTGCTTCCATATCTTGGCTATTGTAAAAAGTGCTGCAATAAACATAGGGGTGCATATGTCTTTTTGAATCTGAGAAGTTGTATTCTTTGGGTAAATTCCAAGGAGTGGGATTCCTGGGACAAAATGGTATTTGTGTTTTTAGTTTTTTGAGGAACCTCCACATTGCTTTCCACAATGGTTGAACTAGCTTACATTCCCACCAGCAGTGTAGGAGGGTTCCCCTTTCTCTGCATCCTCGCCAGCATTTGTTGTTCTTAGTCTTTTGGATGGTGGCCATCCTTACTGGTGTGTGAGGTGATATCTCATTGTGGTTTTAATTTGCATTTCCCTGATGATTAGTGATGTGGAGCATCTTTTCATGTGTCTGTTGGCCATCTGAATTTCCTCTTTGGAGAACTGTCTCCTCATATCCTCTGCCCATTTTTTAATCAGGTTATTTGCTTTTTGGGTGTTGAGGTGTGTAAGTTCTTTAAATATTTTGGATGTTAACTACTAATTGCTTTTTACAATGCCTTTTAAATTTGCTATTAAAAGAATATTCATAGTAGAAGCAGTCTGTGAGACTAAGCTGTATTTCAAGAACAATTAATTATAATTCTGTTCTTTTTACAGCATCTGTTATACATACATAAACACACAAATGATTTGTCAGACAGTTTGTAGTTTGTACTGGCTCACAAAAAAACCTATTATTAAATTTTCAGGAGTTTTGTATGCACTTGATGTCAGACAAGCAGCTTGGAATTTGCCACGGTGGGAGTATTTACACCATGGAAGTTGGTGAATGCTACAAATCAAAGACTTTTTTTTTGTTTTCTCTTGAGCAGCTGGTTGTTAAACACTTACTAGCATACCTGTGCCCAAAGTATTTCTTTAAATAAATCGAAAGCTCTTAGTATCAATGGTTTTAGTGTGAAAGTTTACATGAGAAAAAATAAATAAACTATTTTTTTTCTGTGTTCTCAGGGATACGGAAAGACCGAAGAGGAGGGAGGATATTGAAACACAAGCGCCAGAGAGATGGTGGGGAGGGCAGGAATGAAGCGGGGCCCCCTGGAGACATGAGAGCTTCCAACCTTTGGCCAAGCCCGCTCTTGATTAAGCATACTAAGAAGAACAGCCCAGCGTTGTCCCTGACAGCTGATCAGATGGTCAGTGCCTTGCTGGAGGCTGAGCCCCCCATGATCTATTCCGACTATGATCCTACCAGACCCTTCAGTGAGGCTTCAATGATGGGCTTGCTGACCAACCTTGCAGACAGGGAGTTGGTTCACATGATCAACTGGGCAAAGAGGGTGCCAGGTAAGAATGCTAAGCCCAACTTTTATTTTAAAGTCAATAACCATGAACTGGTTGCAATGTCATGGGAGAAATGGTGGGAAACAATAGCTTGTGATCTAATTAGTTTCAAAGGTACATCAGAATTTGTTAATGTTCAGTTATCAACACACTGTAATTCTCCTGGATATTAGGAAACAATTTTCTAAACTCATAATCCAGAACACTAAAGTCTTTAACCTGACATGATTTATTTTTAATCCATCTTGCTGACCAAAATATCGGGGATGGACACTATGTAAAAAATACATGTAATAGTATATGTTTAGTGTCAGAAAATTTTAACACTAAGTGATCTATGATCTACAAAATTTTAACATTGAGGAATTTTGTCCAAAACACCCCAATTATTAACAAACAATTTTAGCACAAAATATGTTTTTTTAAAGAATTTTTGGACTAAAGAGATACTAATAAGCTTTTTTACTGAATGCCAATTATTTACTCAACTGTCTATTCTCAATGCTTCAGGAGCAAGGTAACATAATAGAAAAATAAATTAGGCTCTCATCCCTGAGAAGAGATACAGTGGCTGAAGTGACATATGGTCCTTCAGTTGATTCTCTCAGAACTGGTGTTCCTATAGAACTTGACTGTCACTCTTGTTGTTCAGGGAGAAGAACTCTAGTTATTATGGAAACAAGACTAGAAAATGACCTCCTCCATGCCCCAACATATCCATTCAGGAGCTAACGTAGATGAACCAAGGCAAGAGGAAGTTAAATCTTTTTTCTGGGCTTATAAATCAAATGATATGGATTGAGACACAGATTGTTTTGCTTTTTTTAAAGAGATGAAATTATTATCTATGAAGCATGGGATGTTTCTGGTTAATCTAAATAAATGTGGAGTTTTGTATTTGCATTTCAAAGTTCACCAATTGGGTATAGGCCAAGTAAACATATGTCTGACCTTAGAGGCTATTTCACGTATTTGCATATGTAACATATAAACATGTAGTCCTTTGAGTTAGGAACCAGCAATGTTGTGATCTAAACTTGATAGAGGGCATGCATTTAGATGGTGGGGATTAGGATACATGGAAGCACAGGGATTAACAGGCATATTTGGATTTTCAGGGCCAGTCTAATTGGCAAATAAGAACTCCCAGCCATCTTTGGAATTGAGTGTTGTTAAGCACCTACCTCCTTCAGCATTTTCATGTGAAACAGACCCATTATAAGCAAATATTGGAATTTAAATATAATGTGGTTATAGATTTTATCTTTACATTCATTATTGCCTTAAAGAAATACCTTGGGAGAAGAGAATAAAACAACAACAACTAATAGCCATATTCCTGAGAGCCATCTCTTAGTTGCCATTAAGTTGTATTGTCTTATAAGTATACATTTTTCCCTTGTGAAGTCTTGGCAATAGTAGTTCCAGAGTACTGCTGAACTCATCTGTTTTTTCGTACTTATTAGATTTCCATCACTATATTTTTATAATTATAAAAACTTGAAGGGCATTTGAAATAATTAGAATTAAGTTTAAATACATTATGAATGGATAAAGAATTCATGGCAATAATCTTCTGGATTTAGGAATAAAATGGAGACAGGAATCAAGGAAGGAAATGTTCATGCTTAGCCATCCCATTGTTAAACCCAGAACTAAATAAATTTATGATAATGAGTTGTGTGGCAAAGCCATTATATTATATTAGGTTAAAAGACCTAAATGATTCCAAGATCCTTGGACCAAACTATATCTTGTCACTTTATAGTTAAAAAAAAGAATCATAAAGACAAAAGTGGAATTATGCATGTATATGTGTATGATTTATTGGCATATACCTGTTGTAAATCAAAAGGCTACTTGTCTGACCAAACAGAATTAAAATAGCCATTGATTTTAAAACGGTTAAAAATGATGTGACAAAAGATGAAAAAAGTCTTCTGGAAAAACTTTGAAGATTGGATTGTTTAACTTTTCAGAAAAATAGACAAAGTAGCATTTTGAAAAGATATCAAATGTTTAAATACCATCTGCCATTTAAAAACTAGCCCACACAAGAATCCAATATAGATGATATTGTATTTATATGGTGATAGTTTGAGAGTAACAATAATAGTAATTTAATATAAGGGAATAGAAAACATCATTAGTAAGAAGAGTAGCAAGAAAGCCAGTCATAGAAGTACCTGGAACTAAAACTATGTGGTACAAAAATCTGGAACATTTGGATAATCCTTAGATGGCTATAAATATAACCATACTTGTGATGTGACTTCATTTTTAAAAAATTCAGCTTTAATGAGGTATATTTAACACATAGAATTATAAGGTATTTAACATGTACATTGTGATGATTTGATTTACTTAGACCTTGTGAAAGTGTTCTCTCCATCTAGCTAATTAACACACCCATCACCTCATATATTCACCTTTTTTGGAAGTTAGAACATATAAATTCTACTTTCTTAGCAAATGTTAATTATACAATACAGGGTTATCAATTATAGTCACCATGTTTTATATTTGATCCTCAGATCTTTTTCATCTTATAGCTGAAAGTTCATACTTTTTTACTGACTTCTTCTGATTTGTCCCATCTCTAAACTTCTGACATCTTTTCTACTCTGTTTCTATAACTTTGGCCTTTTTTTTTTGCGCCTCATTTATCTTTTTCTGTCTGGTTTATATCACTTAGTGTAATGCTCTCAGTTTCCATTCATGCTGTCACAAATGGGCAGGATTTCCTTCTTTCTCACGACTAAATAATATTCCATTATAGCTAGATCTATATCTAGATTCAGATCTTCCTTATCCATTCACCTGTTAATGGACACTGGTTTGTTTCCACATCTTGGCTATTGGCAATAATGCTCCAGTGAACATGGGAGTGCAGGTATCTCTTCAATATCCTGTTTTCATTTCTTGTGGATATATACCCAGAAATAGGATTGCTGGATCATATGGTAGTCCTATTTATAATTTTTTAAGGAACCTCCATCCTGTTTTCCATGATTGCTGCACCATATTATAAACCCATTAACTGCATACAAGATTCCCTTTTCTCCCCATTCTTTCCAACACTTGTTATCTGCTGTTTTTTTCAGTAGTAGCCAATCTAACAGGTATGAGGTGATGTCTCATTGTGGTTTTAATTAGCATTTTCCTGATGACTGGTGATATTGAGCATTCCGCTCATTTTTTAATCAGGTTTTTTTTTTTGCTGTTGAGATGTATGAGTTCTTTATATATATTAGCCCCTTATCAGATATACAATTTGCAAGTATTTTCTTCTATTCAGTTGGTTACCTTTTCATTTTGTTTATGGTTTGCTTTGCTGTGCAAAAGCTTTTTAATTAAACATAGTTTTACTTGTTTATTTTTGTGTTTTTTAAACTTTGCTTTTGGTGTCAAATCCAAGAAAACCATTGCCAAGATCAATGTCTAGGTGTCTTCTCCCACTGTTTTCTTCTAGGAGTTTTATGGTTTCAGGTCTTACATTCAAGTCATTAATCCATTTTGAGTTGATATTTGTGTATGGTATAAGATAGGGGTTCAATTCCATTCCTGTGCATGTGGCTGTCCAGTTTCCCAACACCATTTATGGAAAAGACTATTTTTTTCCCCATTGTATATTCTTGGCTCCTTTGTCATAAATTAACCTTATGTGCTTGGGTTTATTTCTGGGCTCTCTTTTCTGTTCCACTGACCTCTTTGTTTTTATGCCAGTACCATACTCTTTTGATTACTATAGCTTTGTAATATAGTTTGAAATCAGGAAGTGTGATGCTGATGCCTCCAGCTTTGTTATTTCTCAAGACTGCTTTGGCTATCTGGGGTCTTTTTGTAGTTTATAAGAATTTTAGGCTTGTTTCTTCTATTTCTATGAAAAATGCCATTGAAATTTTGATAGAGAATTCATTAAATCTGTAGGTTGTTTTGGATAATGTGATCATTTTAACAGTATTAATTATTTTAAATCATGAGCATGGAATATTTTTAAATTTGTTTCTTCTTCAATTTCTTTCATCAGGTACTTTAACTTTTCAGTGTACAGGTCTTTCACCTCCATGATTAAACTTATTCCTAGGTATTTTATTCTTTTGGATGCAATTATAAATGGGATTGTTTTCTTAATTTTTCTTTCTGATGGTTCATTAATAGCATATAGAAATACTAGTAACTTTTGTATATTGATTTTGTATTCAGCAACTTTACTAAAGTCATTTAATAGTTTTTTTTGCAGTCTTTAGTATTTTCTGTATATAGTATCATGTCATCCAAAAATTGAGACAATTGGACTTCTTCCTTTTTGATTTGGGTGCCTTTTATTTTTTTCTTGCCTAATAGCTGTGGCTTAGGACTTCCAGTTCTATGATGAATGGAGTGGTGAGAGTGGTTACCCTTCCTTGTTTTGTCCTGATGTTAGAGGAAAAGCTGTCAGTCTTCCACTGTTCAGTATACTGTTGGCTGTGGGCTTGTCATAAATGGCCTTTATTATATTGAAGTATGTTCCCTATATGCACAATTTATTGAGAATTTTTATTGTGATTGGACGTTGAATTTTGTAAACTGCTTTTTCTACATCTATTGAGATGATCATATGATTTTAATCTTTCATTCTATTAATATGGTGTATTGTGTTTTTTTGATTTGTGTCTGATGAACTATCCTTGCACCCTGGAATAAATCCCACTTGATCAGCATGATGGATGCTCCTTTTAATGTGTTGTTGAATATGGTTTGCTAATATTTTGTTGAGGATTTTTGCATCTATGATCATTAGGGATATTGATTTGTAATTTTCTTTTCTTGTAGTGTCCTTGTCTGGTTTTGGTATTGGGTAATAATGGCCTTATAAAATGATTTTGGAAGTGTTCCCTCTTCTGTTTATTGGAAGAGTTTGAGAAGGATTGGTAATAATTCTTTTTTAATGTTTGGTATAATTTATCAGTAAAATCTTCTGGCCCTGATATTTCCTTTGTTAGGTTGTTTTTGATCACTGATTCAATCTCTTTACTGGTCTGTTCAGATTTTCTGTTTCTTCATGATTCAGTCATAGTGGGTTTGTTTCTAGGAATTTAACCATTTTTTTCTAGTTGTCCAGTTTGTTGGCATATAATTGTTTCTAGTAGTTTCATATAATACTTATAGTTGTGTGGTATCATTTATAATGTCTCCTTTTTCATTTCTGATTTGATTTATTTGAGTCCTATCTCTTTTTTTCTTGGTAAGTTTACTTGAAGATTTGTCTATTTTGTTTATCTTTCAAAAAACCACTTAGATTCATTTATCTCTTCCATTGTCATTTTAGTCTCAATTTCACTTATTTCCATTCTGATCTTTGTTATTTCCTTCTTTCTACCTATTTTTATCTCAGTTTGATCTTTTCTATTTCTTTGAGGTGTAAAGTTAGGTTGTTTATTTAAGCTGCTTCTTTTTTCTTAAAGTGGGCATTTATCACTACAAACTTCCCTCTTACAGCTATTTTGTTGTATCCTGTAAGTTTCAATATGTTCTATTTGATTTTCATTTGTGTCAAGATATTTTTTGAGTTCTTCTTTGAACTATTTGTTGTTCCATAACATATTCTTTAATCCGCACATATTTGTGAATTTTCCAGTTTTCTCCTTGTATTTGATTTCTAGATTCATACCATCGAAAATTCTCAGTGTTCCATTGTGCTTGAGAAGAATTTGCTGCTATTGGATGGAATAGTCTATCTGTTATGTCCATCTGTTCTAATATATAGTCTAAGTCCAGTGTTTTCTTACTGATTTTCTGTCTGGATGATCTATCCATTGTTGAAAGTGGGGAATTGAAGTCCCCTACTATTGTTGTATTGCTGTCTATTCCTTTCTTCAGGTCTGTTAATATTTGCTTTATGCATTTAAGTGCTTCTATGTTAAGTGCATAAATATTTGCAAATGTTAATCCTCTTGTTATATTGACCCCTTTATCATTACATGATGACCTTTCTTTTCTGTCTCTTCTTATAGTCTTTGCTTGAATTCTATTTTGCCTGATATAGGTATAGCTACTCTTACTTTAGGTTTCCATTTGCATATGATATCTTTTTCTGTGCTTTCACTTTTAATTTGTGTGTGTCCTTGAACCTGATGTTAATTTCTTGTAGGCAGAATACAGTTGGATCTTGCTTTTTAAAATCCATTTAGTGACTCTCTGTTTTTTGATTGGAAAATATAGTCCACTTAAATTTAAAGTTATTATTGATAGGTATATATTTATTGCCATTTCTTTATTGTTTCCTAACAGTTTTTTAGTTCCTCTGTTCCTTTCTTCTTCTTCTATAGCTCTCTTCCTTTGTGGTTTGATGACTTTCTTTAGTGTTATGCTTACATTCCTTTCTCATTATCTTTTGTATACCTAGCTATATTGCGCTATAGCTAGCCATGAGGCTTACATATAACAACTTGTATTTTAACAGTCTGTTTTAAGTTGTTAACAACTTAAGTGTGAATGCATTCTAAAGCTCTTTATTTTTACCTACTCCCACCATGTTTTATGTTTGATGTCACAATTTACATCTTTTTACCTTGTATATCCATTAGCAAACTATTGTAGTTATAGTTATTTTTACCACTTTTGTCTTTTAACTTTCATACTGGATTTGTAAGTCATTTACTCACCACCATTACAACATTAGAGTATTCTGAATTTAATTGTATATTTACTTTACCAGTAAGATTTATACTTTCTTATGTTTTCTTGTTACTAATTAATATTCTTTCATTTTAGCTTCAAGAAGTCTAACATTTCTTGTAAATCTGTTTAGTGTTGATGAACACCTTCAGCTTTTGCTTGTCTGGTAAACTCTTGCCCTCTCCTTTGATTATGAAAGACAACTTTGCCAGTAAAAGTATTCTTTGTTGGTGTTTTTTTTCAATGCTTTGAATACATTATGCCATTCCCTTTGACCTATAAAGTCTCTGCTGAAAAATCTGCTCTTAGTCTTATCTGTTGACAGCCTTGTAAATAGTAAGTTATTTTTCTTATGTTGCTTTTAGGATTCTCTTCTTGTCTTTAACTTTTGACACTTGAAGTGTCTTGGTGTGGGTCTCTTTGAGGTCATTTTAGTTGGAACTCTGAGATTTCTGAATCTGTATATCTGTTTCTTTCCCTACTTTAGGGAAGTTTTCAGCCATTTTCTCTATATCTTATTCTGGGTCCCCTGTAACGTGAATGTTAGTTTTCTTGATGTTGTCTTAGTAAGTCCTTTAAGCCATCTTCACTCTTTTTCACTTTTTCTTTTCACTCCTTTGAGTAGATGAATCCCCCTACCATATCTTTGATTTTTGCTGATCTTTTCTTCTGCTTGCTCTAGTCTGATGTTTAACTCATCTATTGGCTTTTTTTCAGTACAGTTAGTGTATTTTTCAGTTCTATGATTTCTATATAATACTTTCTTACATTTTCTGTCACTTTGTTGAAATTCTCACTTTGTTCATGCATTGTTCCCCTGACCTTGGTAAGCATCTTTGTGTCTATTATTTTAAATCCCTTATTAGGTAAATTACTTATCTCCATTCCACTAAGGTCTATTCCTGGT
This sequence comes from Smutsia gigantea, assembly GCA_032199065.1. Classification (NCBI taxonomy): domain Eukaryota; kingdom Metazoa; phylum Chordata; class Mammalia; order Pholidota; family Manidae; genus Smutsia; species Smutsia gigantea. The sequence continues at coordinate 108,523 of JAVSCE010001354.1, read as the reverse complement.
TTTTTATCTTGTTCTTTTGTTTGGGATATTCCTATCTTTCTTCCTGTTCTTTGACTTTTGTTTGGTGTCTGTGCATTAGATAAAATAGCCGTCTCCCAGTCTTGATGGAGTGGTCTCATGTAGGAGATGAACCTTATTTTCAATACAGCTTGAACTCTTGGTTATCTCTCAAGTATTTGTGATCATCCAAGCCACCTTCTTTGTTCTTAGTGATTCCCCGTAGTTGAGGGCATGCCAAGACCTGTCAGAATCTCAAAGGGGAGGATCTGGTGAGCACCTAGACACAGGCTGATTGGTAGCTGGACTCTCAGGTAGCAGCTTTTAAAGTATTCAGTTAGATCTCTTTCAGGGCAAGACTGGGAGCTGGGAGTTTCTGTTTGCTCCCTCTGCACTGAGTTCTGAGGGGTGTGGCCCATTTAGAACTATCTCTTTGTTTGCTCCAGGCTTGTGGGACTGGTGAATATAAGCCCTGATGGCCACTAGAGCCAGGTAATCAAGGGATACATTCCCTGGGTGACAGTGGCAAAAGCTAGGGCACCAGATGTGTGTACGAGCTCCTTCCAGGGAGGTCCTGGTGATTTGGAGAAGACTACAGGGAGAATGCAAAGTTGGTGTCTACTGCCTCCCCAGTGTCTGGGGAAGATCATAGTCAATCCCTAGTTGGTGCTGAATTAGAAGAGTGACCCTCAGGTAGCAGCTCTTAAAGTATGCAATAAGGCCTCTTTCATGGAAAGGTTCGGGGATAGATATATCTGTTCATTTCTGTGCTGAGCCCTAGGAAGATAGGCAGTAAGTCCTTCTGAGGCCATTAAGAACAATTTCTTTGCAATAGTCTTATGGGTCTCATGCAAGTCCTGTTGGCTTTCAGAACTCCATATTTTGGGGACCCACCCCTTAGGTGACTATATTGGAGATTATAAGTTGAATTTTGCTTTTTCTTAACATTTGGGGCACAATTTTTGACTTGGTGTTATATCTTTACTCAGACTCAAAATGTAAAGAACATTATGCTAAAAATACATCATGCAAGTGTAATAGTCAAATCCCAATCTGTAAGGTAGTTATTTTAGACCTGTCTAAAGATCATATTGAGAAATTAATTTTTCCCTTTGGAATTTAAAAACAACAGCGGCAAGAAGAATAGTAAGACCTACCTACCCAGCTCTGACAGGTGATGCTTTTTCATAACACATGCTACTTATCTGCTTTTTTATATCTACCTATACAGAGGGCTTTTCTCTTTATTGTTTGTTCTGTAATTTGGTAATCTTTAAAAAGTGTTTTACATAATATATCCATGAATGAAGATTTAGTTTTAAAGAAGTTAGATGATCAAATCTTAATTTACTGTTATCCTATACATTGTGAAACTTGTCAACAGATGTAACATCATTTATCTGAAGCAAAAGAAACAAAATGTAGCTACAAAGTTGTTATATTTTTAATTTCTACATCACACTCAACTGCATCATTGACTGCTTGATTTTCAGTTTCAATGTTATGAAATACATTTGATTTTTTTCCCCCAGAAGCTTGAATTGTGTGCCAAACCATTAAACTTTGATTTATTAAAAGTTATGCCTTCTCCAAAATTCACTATAATTTTACAGCCCTCATGGCAATTTCATACTTGAAGTTTGTGTTCTTGTTCTATCTATTTAATGAATATTTGGATAGATAGCTAGCCCTGGACTCTTTTTTGCCTTTTAAAGATTGATAACTAGAAGCCTGACAGCCTCCTTGACCACTGGGCACAGAACTGGGAGGGTGTACTGACGCTGTGCGTCCAGGAAGAGGAAGGAATAAAGGGAAAACGGCAGTTGAGGTTAGTTTCATGGGAAACATACTACCTTAACCACTTCCTCATTCATTTAATGGCAAACTAGGTGACCTGTCTCCTTCCCCTTTTCTGCCCAAGTTCCTCTTTACTCAATATTAGACAAATCCCTTCTTCCTTCTGAGCCTCAGCTCACCACTGGTTTATTTTGGGTTTTCTCCTTGCTCGGTTTTGGCCCCAGGAGAGAGGATCCACTTTTTCTGGACATGTTTCCCACCAGCCCCATGCTCATGTTTCTCAGAAGCTTCCTGTGTTTTCCTAGAGAGCTCATTTGCCTTAGCCATCCTAGGGCTCAAGGCTTCTTCTGCCTGTGTTCACAAGAAATCCAGTATTAGCTTCCCTGATTTTAATACTCATCTTCATCATTCAAATCAGCAATGAACTGAGTGCAGGAAATGCTTGTTGAATAAATAAATAAATGGACCAGTGAAAGGTGGTTTTTGAAACTCCTAATTTTAAGAAAGCTCTGAACCCTGTTAGAACTTAAGTTTTTCAAAAAGTTAGGGTGATCTTTAAGGCTGTGGTGTTACTCTCTTTTACCTCTCTGCAGAATCTACCTGTTTCTGACATCTCTTTAGTAGCTGCCTTAAGAGACTCATTTCCAATATTTCTTCTGTAAGGGGCAGAGCAGTATTCAGGGGAATGTACAGCTTGAGCTCTGAGAACTTTAACAAGCTCCAGGAGGCTTACAGCAAGTTAGTCTCACTTAGTGAGTGTAATTTAAAAACTAAAATGAGGAGGTATAAGGGGGCAGGAAAAGGGCCCAATACCCCAGTAGGGGCACATCTTCATGGAACACATTCTATTCTGGGAAGTTCATACAGATCTCAGGGACTTGGCAATCCTACCCAGTACTCTAATTCCCAACCTGTAATCAGCCCAGCAGACCCTGCCCTCAGGCTGTTGTAGCATTCCAGTCTGTTTTGCCACGGCCTGGTGAAGAAAGAACATGATATGGTAGTATGGGTGACATCCCGGAGAGGTGATGGATGCGTATGTTTAAGGGTATGATTTGTGGTTTTGATTTTGCAACCGTTCTGTAATGAGAGCCTTGGGACTGGATTAGAATTTTCCTAGCATGAGTGGGGGCAGCCTCCTGGACTCCACTGCGGAACTTCCTCTGGAGTGCTCCATTTCCATGGCAGCCCTGCTGGCTTTTCGCCGCTCCTGTGGAAACTTTGGTTGAAACTCAAGGAAAGCAGCTACTTACTGGATTTTGCTTTTACTTGAAACTTTGAAGCCCTGTAGATGCTTGTTGGCCCAGATGCTCTTAAGCCTTTAAAATCCTTTTCTCATCTTTAGAGTGGTTGAGAAAAATGCCTCCTCTGGGGCCTCCCTGACTCACCCTCCTCAGGCTTCTGCTTCATTGAGTCTGGGTTGGGGTCCCCAAACTTGCATGTTTATCTTGGGTGCACTGGGTGATGTGTGGTGCTAGGTGTCCCCAGGTCACCCTATGGGGAGTGTGGGCCTATGGCCCTGTTGTTCCAAGGGAATTTGGCATGGAGAATGTTGAGTTTTTGTAACTATTCATGTGCTGAACAGATATATTATTGTTGGAGTGTGTTGAATTGTGTTCTCCAAAAAAGATATGTTGAAATTCCTCCCCCAAGTACCTCAACATATGATCTTATTTGGAAATAGAGTCTTTATAAAGGTAATCAAGATTGAGTGAGGTCATTAGGGTGGGCCCTAATGTCTAGAAAAAGGGCAGATATGAACACAGACAGACATGCACAGAGAGAAGAGGACCTGAAGACTCATAGGAGGAAGTTGGCCATGGGATTGGAGTGAAGCATCCCTAAGCCGAGGACCACCAAGGATCACCAGCCAACACCAGAAGCTAGAAGAGACAAGGAAGGACCCTCCTCTAGAGCCTTCAGGGAGAGCAGGGCCCTATTGACACCTTGATTTTAGACTTGTAGCCTTTAGAACTGTGAGGCAATCTGTTGTTTTAAGGCACCACCATTTTTTGTACTTTGTATGACAGATCTAGGAAACTATTATACATTGTACTAAAAAAAAACTGCTTCTATGTTTGAGGCAAAAGAAATAAGGAGCTTTTGATTTAAAGAGAAATGTTTGGCTTACCTAGTGTACTCTTGGCTAATCATTTACTCTTGCATATTCTCTCCTTTGCCTGCCCAAGTGGTTCACTGAACTTCTAGCTTTGAAGTTGATTTAGAACTTTAACAGTTCCAGGTATCTAACCTGGCAAATACATTGTAAAAAAAAAAAAAATGTAACCCACGGAAGAATGTTTTCATTTGGTACTTTGTTTCCCTTTCTACATTTTTATCTTTGATCCATTTGAATTCACCCTGGCATACAGGATGAGGTGTGGCTCTAACTTGTTTTTATACAGATGGCCTCACAGTTGTTTCAATTCCATTTATTGAAGAGCCTCCTACAGAATTATTTTTAAGACTTCTCTTATAATTGGCCTTCCAAGTTTACTATTAAGAGCTTTTAAAGTAGAATGATAGATATGACCCCACTGGTTTACATGTTTAGTTATTTTTCCCAATTCTGAAATCAAAAATAAAAATGAAAATGTTATTTAGTCATAGTTACAAATTTCCCGTAACTTATGCTAACTGAACATGTAGTATGAATTGTTCTTTTCTTGTATAGATAAATTTCATAATTTTCCACTAATCCAAAATAAGAGGCAAACGTTCGTGAGACTTGATACACTTAGAAAAGACCAGTGCTGATAAGAGGTACCAGGGTGAATTACCATTCAATATTCATAGGACAGAAAAATTGTTCTAAGGAGAGAAAAAGGAAGATGAACTGGGCTTCCGTTCTCTCTTTTCCCATCGGTTGTTGGTGTCCTCCAGATACTGCAGTACTCGGCCCTGAGTGTGCCTGTGGTTTTTAACTAACTTGCAAAGTCACTTCACTAAGAGCTTCAGCTGTTACTCCACTCAGTGCTTCATGATTTCTGTGTTTCTTTTTGTAGGTTCCAACACCTAAATATTCAGCTCCCACCTTCAGCTGCCCACATGACACCAGTTAAATGTTACCTGTCCACAGTTTGGTCTGAAATGAAATCTTTTTCCCCCTTTAGGGCAAACTCTTTGTTTTTTCCTGATACCCCCACCACCCTTCTTTTTGATCTGACTTTGGAATTATTTTCCTGTCTGATTCTTCTTCAGCATGTACTTTCAGTTCTTCCTCTTTAACACCTCTAGATTTTGGCTTTGTTTCCATTCCGCTGTCACCAGCCTGGTCCACCTCCTACTGTTTTCCAAGCCTGAATTACCATCACATCCTCCTAACTGGTCTTTTTGGTTCCAGCTCCTTCCCACTTCAATCCCTTCTAGTCCTTAGTGCCAGAACAATTTCTGTAAACCATCATTTCAGAATGCTCTTTCCCCTGTAATTGTTTCCTACAGTTGCCATACAATGTTTCACAAACTGGGTGGCTTAAAACAACAGAAATTTATTCTCTCACTGGTTTGCAGGCTGGATGTCTGAAATCAAGATTGCTAACAGGGTTGGGTACTCTGTGAAGGTTCTCCAAGGCTTGGGGGACACTTCCTCTCCTCTTCTGAGCTTCTGGAGGCTGCTGGCTATCTTGGCATTCCTTGGCTTGCAGAAGCATCTCTTCAGTCTCTGCTTCTATCATCACGTGATGTTCAGCCTGCATGTTTGGGTCCAAATTTCTCTCTTCTTAATAAGGACACCAATTATATTGGATTTGGGGCCCACCCTAATCCAGTGTGATTTTTATCTTCATCTAATCTGATTTTATCTGCAAAAGTCTTAACATGCATAGATAATATCACATTCATAGGTTCTGGATGGAAAACGAATTTTAGAAGAGACATCCATTCAATGAAAAATGTGGCAGTGGACTTGGTTATCTAATTAGTGATGGCTTTAACTGACAAATAATGATGTCCCTCAAAGCCTAAAATGCAGAATTAGACTATGTGCCTAACCCTAGGTTAACTTTTTTAGGCAGACCCTTAGGAAGGACTTTTGTAGAAAGCTGTTCACCAACTCACTCTCTCCATTCTTATTTGATTTCTACCTCCCAGCATGATCTCCGTGCCCCACCCTTTCCCCTTGCCATTCTCCCTTTCACACAGGGTACTCACTTTATTTTTCTTTGGCTTGAATCTCCCTGCATCTCTTTCTTTCTATTTCAATTTCTGTGTTTATTTTTCCTGCTAAAGGGACACCTCAACTTCTTCTTCCTTTCTGAGACTTCAAACTACTTTACCCACAGAACCTTGGATTGAGTTTGCCATCACAGGACAACCAATCTTGCTTCAGAGAATCTTGTCAGATGAATATTGCTGACCTAAATCAGCTGCGTTCTAAGACACAGTAGCAGCTCTTAAAACTATATTCTTATTTCACTGATGATCGATCAGTTGTTGAATGGTTCATTTATACTATGGTTGGATTTCTTCTTTTAAATGAGAAGATGAATATATTTTACTGGCTGGGTATTTATTTTTGACCAGAAGACTGTCAAAGGAAAGTGTTCCTACAACCTGAGTTTGACTTGCTTAAGCCATGAACTTATCTTTTAAAAGTTGTATATGTGCAAAATGAATTTATATTAAATGAATCATATTTTAAATACTGCAAGGGTGGGTGACTTTCACTTAAATAAAGCCTACTATAGATATTCATGTGAAGGGGGCATTCCTTTGATAAAATAAATATTCTCCTTTTTATTGGAATATGATTCATACGAAATTCAGATTTCTTAATATGATGACCATTTGGGAGGACTTTAACTGTATGGGATACATGTGGCTGACTTTCTTGGGTAAGTCAACTGCACTGGATCTTTTGCCTTAACCGATTCTGTATCTGGGTCTCTGGAGTCCATTTACTCCTAACAGTAGTTTACTTAGAGTCGCTGTGGGCTTAGCCTCTGTATGCCCTAAGCATCAAAATGGCCAAGCTGCAGTTCTAACTTCCCCGTCATCCAGTGGAGATTATACCTCACTGATATTAAATGTTAGTTTTCTTTAGGGGATTGAAGACCAGACAACTGCAAAAGGGAGAGAAAAATCAGTGTTGACCCTCATGAGCTCTAAGTAAATGGAGCCATAAAAACAATGAGAACCTTGGAAGTATTGTCAGAAGAATGGAGTAAAATGAATAGAATCCACCTATTTCCTATATAATTCTGTATTACCAATAATTTCTAAGGAAAGCTCAATAAAAATATTTGGGATTTGTTTCATACCTCCACTATGTTCTTGCTTTTTTTCACAGCAACCAGAGAGCTCTAATCACAGCTTTGTGCTGTAGTCTTGGCCTTAGACTATAGTCTAAACTGACTGACTGCTTATTTTTGGCACAATTATTACTACTCTCTCCTCACCCCACCCCCTAACTCTCAAACACTCCCTTTAAACATTTTTCTTCTTAGTGTGAAAATAAATCCACTGCCTCTAGCAAGTGATGAAACATTGAAGCAGATTGTAAAGTATTAGTATTAGACTAGATATAACATAGAAATGTGTTCTTTTTCTCTAAATCAAATACTTTATTTCCTAGAGAACAGTAACTAATCTCTTAAGGTGATCCATAGCTGCAAAGGCAATAACCATTAGGTAAATAGATGCCCACTTTACACCCCTGCCGTTGCACATAGGGTGGAGAATTAGAACAAGTATAGCGGTAAAGTCCTTTTATTGCTTGCAGTATTTTACCATTAACAGTAAGGTAGATGCAACCTTGGGTTGTTTATGTTTAATTTTTAAACTCACCTGAGTCACCACAAGCTTCCTGGTACTGAGTTCATCTTCTTCAAAAGGGTAAGTGACAGAATTAACTGTTCTTGATTGGGAACCCCTAGTTCCAGGGAATCTTAGGTCTCAATTCTGTTGCCTTGGTTATTAAACTGTTCCATGCAGGTTGCTCAACTTTGAATGGGTACTTCTCTTAGGAACCGTCTCCCTTGAGGGAAATTGCTTGATGTGTTAATGTTAAAATCTAAGTTCTGTTTTAAAATTCTTGAGTCAAATTCCCTGTTTTCGTTCAAAAAACAAATGGCCTTATCCTTTCGGTCTAGGATTTAACACTGAGCTGCACTTAGCAGAGCCCCTAACAGAATAATATGAAATATTAGAAGTGTGATTGCTAAATAAAGGTGACATTTAATAAAATGGTGGCAGTGCTCTTCTCTAGAAGGAATTAAGGCTTCTCTCTGTAGTATAGCATGTTCTTGTTATGTAACCAGCTCATAAAATATGAAATCTAATAAAATGGGCATTAAAAATGTTTCTTCTCTGGAGGGTATTAAAAGTGACTCTTCACAGAAGAGTATGTCACACAATAACATTTGGTTCTTTTTACCAGGTCAAGATGTTTGCCTGAATTTGCCTAGGGCATTAGAAATATATATTTGAAAATTAGCAGGTAAATGCCATGAATTTATTCTTTTTTTACTTAAGTATAGTTGGTATACAATATTATATTGGTTTCAAGTATACAACATAGTGATTAAACAATTATCTATATTATTAAATCCTCACCCCTAACTAGTGTAGTTTCCATTGATCATCATAGATGTTCTAGAAGTATTGACTATATTCTCTATGCTGAACTTTCATCCCCATGACTGATTTATATTTTGATTGAGATTTTGTGCCTCTTTATCCCCTTCACCTACTTCACCCATCCACCCAAACCCTACCCCATGGTAACCACCTGCACTTCTCAGTGTCTATGAGTCTATTGCTGTTTTGTTTGTATTATTTTGTTTTGTTTTTAGATTCCACAAAAAAATGAAATCATATAGTATTTGTCTCTCTGCTTGGCTTATTTTACTTAGCATAGTATCCTCTAGGTCCGTCCATGTTGTTGTAAATGGCAAGATTTCTTTTTTATGGCTGAATAATATTCCATGTATATATGTACCATATCTTCTTTATCCATTCATTTATTGATGGACACTTTGGTTGCTTCCATATCTTGGCTATTGCAAATAATGAATCAATAAACATAGGGGTGCATATATCTTTTTGATCAGAGATTTTGTTTTCTATGGGTAAATTCCTAGGAGTGGAGTTACTGGGTTGAATGGTATTTCTATTTTTAATTTTTTGAGAAACCTCCATAGTGCTTTTCATAGTGACTATACCAGTTTACCTTCCTACCAATAGTGTAGGAGGGTTCCCTTTTCTCCACATCCTCACCAACACTTGTTATTTTCTGTTTTTTGGATAGTGGTCATTCTAACGGGTGTGAGGTGATACTTCGTAGTGGTTTTGATTTACATTTCCCATATGACTAGTCATGTGGAGCATCTTTTCATGTGCCTGTTGGCCATCTGTGTGCCTACTTTGGAAAAATATCAGTTCAGGTCCTCTGCCCATTTTTTAATTAGGCTATTTTTTTGTGTGTGTGTTGAGTCATATGAGTTCTTTATATAGTTTGGATGTTAGCCCCTTAGTGAATATTCCATTTGCAGATAGATTTTCCCATACTGTATTTTGCCTTTTTGTTTTGTTGATAGTTTTCTTTGCTCTACAGAAATTTTTTAGTTTGATATAGTCTCACTTGTTTATTTTTCCTTTTGCTTCCCTTGCCTGGGGAGATGTATCCAAAAAAAAATTACTCATTCTTATGAAATGCTATGAATTTAAAAACTCAGTCTCATTGAAGGCCTTGAGCTGTGGAAAAATGTTTTCCAAAGCATGCATTCAAGTTGTATCTGGCAGTGTCTTATCTTCTTGTACCATTAAGGCAGAAATGGGTAAAAATCAGATTTGTCTTCTCTTTGTCAGGTTACACAACTCAGAGATATAAACTGAGAAAATGCATCGCCCCTTCCTGAGTATATCTTAAAATTCCCCAAAGTATGATCCAGAACAATATTGTCTCTGTATTTGGTCTGTAGGAGTGAAAGACCACACACTGACTGTGAAAGGTTGGAAATTTTAAAAGTTTACATATATATAGATCTATAATCAAAGAGTCAGTTAATATCTAATAAATGTGTATCAAAACACGTGACTCTCAATCTCATGAAATCAAAGATATCTACTTAAATATCTTCAATTTTCTTTCCTAAGAAATAGCAGACCACTTTGGCAGAATCTTTAGCATAAAAGTGACTTTCAAAACTGGAAAATGGTTATTGTTAGCCTGCTTAATGAATTTCTGATTTGTCTTGACTGTTTTTAATAAATGGAACTTATGAATATAGCTTCAAAGCCACACTTTAAAAAAAAGAGGTATATTCTGGAGATGGTGGTGATGCGTGCACAACACTGTGAATGTGTCTAATGCTACGCAACTCTACACTTAGACATGGTTAAGATGGTAAATCTTATGTTCTGTCTATTTTAGCACAATGAAAAAGCAGTTATAATGCTTAAAGTAAGAAATATGAGAAGGGAACAGGCATTGCATGGCAAAAGGGTAATAGGTAGAAATGATACTAAATTCAGAGGTAATTTCTCTTATCTAAAACTTTAAATTTGTTTTTAGATAAGAATATAAATGTATGGCAAGAGGATTAATTGATCAACAAAGTGGAGTGGAATAATGAAATAGAAACCGTTATTCCTTAGGCTCCTAGAGAGTCTAATTTTTATAATAAGAGCACAGTTTCATTCATTTAATGTTATTTAATGAGTTCCTTCTATTCACTAGGTACTCTCCTATCTGTGGGGATGAGAACTGGCTTCTGCCTTCAAGAGATATCCTTCTAGTGTGCTAATAGTCACATGAGAAATGTCAAAGCAGCTCTCTGCTTTGCTCATTTACACATGACGTAGAAGCAGAGCTGAGTTTGCTAATGTTACGTGATCTCTCTTCATGCTTTTATGCTTTTTTTTCCAAAGAATATTACCGCCACTAACCAAAACTAATTGAGATTTAGTTGTTGTTTCTTTGCTTTTGTTTTGTTTTTTGTGTTGTTACAATTAAGAAAAAAAATCCCTGAGGTTTATCAGCTCCTGTCCATTTTCTGAGTTAATATTAACTGCAGATTTGGGCTACATTTAAATACTTGAAGCTATCCTTCAAGCTTAAGTATTTATACATACAGATGTTTAAATGAAATAGGGAAGAATTTAGGGGTAAGAAATAGTACCTGTTGTAGAAAAAAATCCTATTCCAAATATAACAGTTTTAGGATTATAATCAAGCAACCACATATAACAGAAACGCTCAAAATGCCTTAAGACAAGCTTATTTTTCTCTCCTATAAAATAAATCTGTACTTCTTACCAGAAGTCTAGCAGCTCCACAGTCAAAATGACTCAAGCTCCTTCTGACTTTCTGTTCTCTATCCTAGCTCAAGACTTCCATCTTCAAGGTCAACTTCTGGTCCCATGGAGCTTCAGCAGTTCCAGGCACATTACGGGCTGCAGGGAAGTGGAAGAGGGGAATCAGCTGAGGTGGCTTCTTTAAGGAGCCTTCTGGGAAGCCCTGCTCAGCTCTTCCTCTTATGTCTCCATGTCAAGAACTTAGTTTCCATCTAGTTGTATATAGCCTTTAAACTATACACTTTGTACCTGGAAGAGTATCTGAGTTCTTTTAATAATAAGAGTTGAATGGGCAAACAGCAGCCTTTTGCTCTATTAATAAGCTTCAGGTCATAATTTGAGGATTAGATATCCTCTTTAATGAGTATTCCCACTTACTGAGATCAATATATGTCGTATAGGGTTCACCATTTAAAAAAAGAATCAGAACACAAACAAACTACTCATGAAAGCCTGGATGAAAAACAAAAGTTACCACTTACTGAGTGTTTGTTATCAAGCAGTGTCTGAAATATCTTCCTCCCATGAGTTAGGTACTTTTATTAGGGCCATTTTAGATATTCTGTTCATATTTTTAGAAATGTATGCTATAGATCAAATTACACACACTCACATATGCTTCTGAGAACAGTTCCTATGCCGAAGAAAAATTTTCTGTATGTCAGGGAATATGTTCTGAGCACAAGTGGTGAACATACAGTCTCACCTTCAGCAAGCACCACTACCTCAAGTCCCCAGACCCAACATCAGTGCCAGTTGAGAGCCGCCAACTTCAAAGATGTGAACTTTTTGCATCATTTTTGCTTTCGCCCCTATTTGGGATCAAAAGCGGATGCATTTAAAATGGAGTTCTGCTTCCATGGAAGAGACACAGTGTCTGCATGGGTATGTGTGTGTTTGTGTGCCCCTGTGGGTGTGTATGGTTAAAGTGAGAGGTTCCATGCATCTGCCGGGAGGGTGGGGTGGAGGGCAGGGAGAATGAGGAGAGCTAGCAGGGCCAGGACTGGCATTGCTGAGGGGTCCAGATCACTCATCTATGTATGTAAGGTAAGCCCCCCAATGTATGAACTGGCCATCTCAGGACTGAAATATTTAGCAGGAAGTTCCCCTCTTTAATGCTTACCATTTTGTGGGTGTAGAGCTTGGCTTGTTTCTCCCACCTTTGAATCATCCCATCAATCAGCTTTAGTGAACGATCACTTAGTCATCCGTGAAAGCACAGACTCTCGATTGTTCAGAACCGCTGGTGCGGGCACACACCTTTCTCCACTCATGAGCAAACTCAAATGCTGATTTTTCTCATGAGTTTTTTTTTTAACATTATTTAGACTGAATAATCACAGGCTCTCCTTGTCTCCCCTTTCCCTCCTAATCGTCTCTTTTAAGTCTCTGTATTCCAGCATGTCTGAGAAGTGTCCCTTTGGCAGTGCTGTGCTGCAAATGAAGCCACATGCTTTTTTATTTTCTGCAAGAAAAGATATGCAGTGATCTTTTCCTACTTATCACCAGGAAAAAAAAAAGAGAGATGGACATAGATATAATTTCACTGTATAGCTGTATGATTGAGGAATGATGCCATCCCAGCATCACAAAATGGAAGAGACATCAGGGTCGGAGAAAACAGAAACGGAACAGGACAAATGGTTCACAGATCTGAGTAGAGACTTTGGGCAAAGCTGTAACCTCCTGATGTTATTTATACATCAGTCCTTTCTGAGGTCATCAGAAGCACTGTGTGAGCTGATTGGGCACTGCTGAAGTACTCAAATTCACGGGTCAGGCAGACCTGGGTTTCCAATCCAGCTTTGCTACTGATCAGCTGGTTAACCTTGGATAAATCAATCTCTTGAAACTTTTGTTATCCTAACTAGTATACATCTCATCAGGTTGATGTTAAGGATTGAGACAATAGATATTCTTAGTTATAAAAATATGGTACCAGAATATGGTTTTGGTTCCCTGGTATCAACAGCTGCCATTATATAGAGATTGTGCTTATGCAGGTATTTCTTGATCTATTGATCAATTTTAGACCCAGTATGTCTTGACTCACAATGGTGAAGTTAATGTAGCTCATCCCCATTCAATGCAAACTTCTTTCTTCCTTTTCCCTAATATAATTATATCACAATTATAGATTAAAGCATTACTGTGTTATATAAATATTTTCCATTGCTAAGCCACGCAGTAAATTATGGCCTACTTCTTTTTTTGTACAAGCCCTTTTCCTATGGTTAATAAGTGCTTCATGTTTTCCATTGCACAGGTTTTAAACTTGAAGTTTTTTCCAGATGCTTCACCATTTATGTAATATGCCTATCAGTAATATTTTTCCTATACTCCCATACAAAGTTACAACTTTTACCCCTGGAGCAATACCTGACAGAATCGTCTACCTTTCTGCTCAGGTGGAGATCCTATGTCATCTTGTTTTTTTTGGTTTATTTTCTTGTCTCACTTTATGGGACAAATCCTTGAGGAATTCGCCCAAGAAAAAGCTCCTGTCAGCTAAATTTTTGAAGTTTGTGCATGTCTGAAAATGTCTTCTCTCCTACTCTTCGATGTAAATGATAGTTAGGCTGGGTATGGAATTTTCCTTTATCATTTTGAAGACCCTTATTCATTGTTTTCTTTCCTTATTGCCATTGAGTCATCTGATGCTAATCTTATTCTTGAGTCTCTGTATCTGACTTTTTTTTACCACAGGCCCTTGCCTCACTCAAGCTTCCTGGCTCTTTCATCTCTACCATCCTGAAATGTTATGATTATGTGATCTTTTTAATTCACTGCTGGGCATACACTCAGTGGACCCTTTCAAAAGGCTTTTGTTTTTTAGGTGAGGGGGAGAGACCACTGTTTTAGATTTCTTCAAATTTATCTTTCAACACTTCCAATGAATGTTTAAAAATTATATCTAGCCTATTTTTTATTTATAAGAGTTATTCCTTGTCTTGTAAAGTTTTCTTCAAAAAAAATAAGGTGAATAATATATACATGTATATTTATATAGATTTTGGCTCATTTTTATAGTGTCCTTTTTTATCTCCTTGAGGATAGTAGTTATATTAGTTATGGGTATTTTAAAAACACCTTTCTTCTGTTCCCTAAATTATCTCTTTTCTTGCATTTCCCTCCCTTCTTCTCTGTATTCCTTCCTTCCTTCCTTCCTTCCTTCCGTTTCTTGTGTTCTTGATTTGGAGGCTTATGAAAAAAGTTTACCATCCATTCATTTATAATCATGAGGAACTAAAAGTGTTGATCAGAAGCTCTGTGTGTAGCTTGAGCAGGGTTTTGAACTAGTGGGCTTAAATTCAAGGCTTTCTCCAGGGCTGATTGGTTTCCCCAGATTTCCAATTTTCCAGTATTCCTTCCAGGGAATAAAAGCCTCGTTGCCTGTTTCATGGAAGTGAAAGTGAGGGTGGAGGGATTCCCCTATTCAGAATGCAGACTCATTAACTTGCTTGATTTCAGTCCTTAGACCTCCCAACCCTCATCCTACTTGGCATCCTAAAGTTTGCAACTCTTTAATCATCTTTTTCCAGAAAATAAAACTCTAGTATATTGACAGGAATTTGGGTGTTGAGGAGTAGGGTGTAAAATGTGAAGCCTGACATTGCTGGGTAGGTGGGGGGCCTGCTAGTTTAACCTCTGTACAGGTTTCCCACCATCTTAACTTAGCTTACTCTGACATCTTACTTAGCCAATGCCTATGTGTTACTTTATCCCCCTGAGCCATTTAGGGATTCTGGGGCATTTACCTTGCTGCTCATTGACATTCTTTTCCACCTCTACCACTGTGTCATCCCTAGATGAGGCAAGTTTTAGTCTCATTCCCAATACAGAAAAGAAACATAATTTTCTTTCCATTGGAAACTCTCTTTCTGGGGAGGCTGTGTACCTACTGCTATCTTCTGGAAGAGAGACTGGACACATCAGCAGGACCACTGGCCAGAGGGATTCTAGATCCTTTTTGTGTTCTGTTTTCATATTTTTAAAAGTGCTACAAGCTCAAATAGAGTATTATATGACAAAAGTACCTCTGTGTGATAATATTTTTCATTGACAAGGTGAATTTTTAAGTTAGAAATACATGCTTTTTTTCATACATGAATCTTTACAATAATGTGAAGAAACTTCTACTTAAGAAAAAAGAACTTATGCTTCAAAATGGACATTGTCCTTTACTCTATTTGAGAAACTATACATTTGAGCCAATAATCCTGCATTTCTCAAAATATTGTAGAAAATATTCTAAAACTTCTTTTGGACCCAACTCTGTGAGCCTCACACATCATTATGTTGCTGTTTTATGATTCTGCAGATGGTATAAGGGAGCTAATTAACCAGATTTCCATTTGAATAATGATTGAATGTAATAAAAAATTTGTTACTTTTTGCTCTGTATATAAATAAAGTGATTTTTCTTAACCATTTAAAGTTTAAGCTATAGTTTTTACCATATGATTCAGTAGTCAGTAACCTAAATCAGAATAAGCAAATAGAATCTGTAGATAATTCAGACATTTGTCAGAGTTCAATGCATAGTGTACTTTTGTCTTGACTGTTTTTAGAACAACTCACGATTGAGTGATACCTAGAATAACTTATTGTGGTTATTTGGTCAAGGCATTTTTTAGGTCTTTTTAGCTGATTTATCACTAATTCTTTTCCTGCTACCTTTTCCCTTACCAGCCAACTTGTATAATACTGGGCATAAATTTTATGGCAATTGCTCTTGTTCAAGACAAATTTTGAAATCAACATGCTGCCACTTTCTTTCTAGACAGGCTCTTCGGTTTTGATATTCATAAATCAAAGCTGTGGCATTTGATAGTCCCTCTAGATAGTGTTATGGTGATTTCTTGACTATGCTCATTAGTAGAAGGCAAATGTACTGTTTGCCTTGAAGCAGACAGGGTCCTCAAATCATGTATGGTTCTCATGGCAAGCTATGCAAAATGAATTCGATACATTCTCTTTCAACCCCTAACACATAGAATCCCAGGGTGCCAATTTAGGCCAAGGGTTTTAGATGGTAGGGCAAGAAGTATGTAAATAATCCACAAAGAAGAATATTACTTTTGTTTTTTTTCCCTATAATAAACAGAGTAGATCATTAATTGTGAAATTGTTAAGCCTCTTGATAATTTATTCAATGTTATCCATTTAGAGATAGATGTTGCTTTGCCAGTACTATGTTAAAGTTAACCTAATAATTAAATCATATGCTGTTGTAGGCCTTTATATATTAATGTGAAGAACTTTCTTTGTTTAGGAGCAATAGATGATCTACTCTATTTCTTAATTATGGTAGTATATATAGACTTGTTGGAAAAAATCTAAATGATAAAGAAGTTTATAAATTACAAAACAAAAGCTATATTGTTTTACTTCTCCAAAACTATCCCCTTTAAGATTGTCAAGATTTAGAATGATTACTATTCTCGAGTTATAAAAGTGTTTGTTTTATATAAATGTTGATTACACAACTAGATTCACTACATCATTGTATGAGTATTAGTTGCTATAATTGCACAAGGAAGCTCAAAGAAGAATTTATTAAGCCTAGAGGTCATTTATTTTGGATCAGTCTTTCTTGTAGCCCTTTTCTTTTGGTTGGAGTATATATATCCTTGAGTAATTTTTCAAATGGATATGAGGGCTATAAATTTTCTAACTTCTCATATGTCCAAAAAGTTTGTGTACACACCTGTTAATATTTGACCGAGTATCAAATTCTAGGTACAAATTCTTTTCCCCTCAGAAATTTGAAGATAACTGCCCTCCTGTGTTTTAGAATCCATTGCTGCTAGTGAGAAATTCTGATGTCATTCTGAATCTTATTTCTTTGAGGTCACCTGTGTTTTTCTTGTAGGAAACTATTATTTACCCTTTGCATGATGAAACCTTTCTGCAGGCCTTTCAATTAAAGTCTTATCTTTCTTTGGCTCAAAAATTTTTCTTCTATTATATTTTGGTTTTCTTCTTCCTCTTTATTGTCTTTAGTCTCTCCTCGAATGTCTTTTTGACAGATACTGGATTTCTTATCTTTATCTCCTATGTCTTTGAGATTATCTCATATTTTCCTATCTTCATTTACTTTTTACACTACATTTAGAATACTCTTTCACTTTAGAGCACCACACCACCTATTAAATTTTCAGTCATGCCAACTTTATTATTAAACTATCTTTGCCTTTTTTATTTTCAATTTTAACAACTGCATTTCTAATTTCTAAGAATTTATTGTTTGCTTTCTACTTTTTCCTAAAATCCTATTTTTATATCCCACAATACCTAGGAAGGACTTACTCTTCTCTGTAACTGATTAGGAGTACTCTCTGGGTGCAGAATGTGATGGGGCAAACATTTTGTTATTATCCTCAAGTCTCCTTGATGCCCAGAATCATCACCTCCCTCAGCATTGTTTAGCCTCTTTTTCTCTATTCCTTATGATCACCTCTAAGTTCCAACTTCATTTGGCTATCACCTTTTGTAGTAAGACCAGCAAACCTCTATTTCTTGTTGTCATCACTCAAATATGTATGGTGTATTCTGCTTTGAATTCCCTTATTTAGAGTGGGGTGAGAAAAATAAAGGCTATAAAGGGCACAGAATCCAAATCCACTATTCACTTTTTCATTTTGTCTTCAAATGTTTTATGGATATAACAACCTGCTGTAGATCTTTCCAAGGATAGAGAAGAGAATTTTTAATGTACTCTTCTATTCCCAGAATGATCTCTATTTTATTTTTCTCATACCTCATTAATTCTATTTATTCATCTTATGTCCTCTCTGTTTTTCTTCAAACATCCAGTAGTCCATGGTGGTCTGTTTGTAGTGTTTGCTGTAATTCAAGTCAAGGTTGGTACAGGCAGCTAGTCACTGATTTCACCATGGATGTGGGAATCTGTTTCCTTGTCATGCCTCTCCCCACACAGAGTGAGTTGATCTGGTTCTGGGTCAGTGGATGAAGCCTTTCCTCCTGCAAGTATACCTCCAGGATGATGGGTGAGCACAAGCAGGGAGACAGGCTGGAACAATGTCAAATTAGAGACGAATTCCTCTGTGCATGGTCCTGGGCAGAGCTGCCTTTTTGATTTATTTTTCCTTCTTTCTGTCCACAGTTGAGATCTAGAGTTTCGTAGTCTCCCTCTGACATCACAGTCCCTGGTAGGAACCTTCTTCCTTCAGCTCATCCACCATTTCAGCAAGCAAATGTGAGGCTTTGCATGGAAACTTAAAGGCCAGGGTTTATTCGGTAAGAGGGGGAAGGACATGGTTTTTCAAGCTGTTCTGAATATAGTTCTTTAATGAGCTACTCTGATAATCATCACAGGGTGCTCTGCATTTGTGAACTTCTGGCTATAAGGAAGAACCCAGTCACTTTTGGTGTGTTGCACTGTGGTTTCCTCTGCTATGATTTCTGTGCTGACCCAGCCCATCTGCTTCCTACCAGGAGAGAAAGGAGGCATCTGTGTGTGTACCATCCTTTCCCTGACACAGAAACCCCTCTGATTTCTTTTTAAAAAGATTTTGTAGTTTTACAGACTCAAAAACTTTATTATTGTAGATTATTAGTGTTTGGTCCCAGAGCCAAACTTTATAAACCTATAATAAAGAATCAGCTTTTTATTTTCATGTGGAAGAGAGGAGCAGACCAAAATGAAGTTCTGTATTCCAAAATGCTTTGAAACACTTTTCTAAATGAGCTGTTCAGATATACAGCAGGCATGCGCCCCTGCAGGGGAATGCACACATTCATGAGTGCACGTGCTGTCTCTCTCTGTCTCTCTCTCACACACGCACAGAAAGAGAGAAGAAGATAGCATTTCTTCAGATCTCCTCTCATCTAACTATTCCAGCAGATGCAGGCAGCTGAGTGGTGGGTAGCGGCAGTCTTTCCACCATCTGCAGTTAGAGGGGCTATGGTGGGCCTCTGCTGAACTCACACTGTTTTCCTTTCTCTATGTCCTTTCCTGCAGCATTCTTCCCCCCTTGAATCCATCTCTGCTTTTCAAATCCTCCAAGGCAAGCTTAAATGCTACTTTTCCTAGGATATTTCTCACCTCCATCCCAATAGAAATTTTCATTCCATCTAGCTGTTTGTCTGCATTTCTTTTTTTTAATGACATAGTTCACCTGTACCAGAGTCTTTTTGTGTACGTGCCTTATTTCATCCAGACTCACTGTATTTCAGGCATTTTTGTACTCCACTTAGTACCTAGCACTGTATCTTGTTTACCATAGATAATTGATATGTGCTTCTTGACTGGATTTATATGAAGTCACTATCATTTATTTGTCCTGGACAGTAGAGGCTCTAATCTGGGGAAGAACATCAGTAGTTAATTTTGAAATGTGCCTAATAGCCTTCATGGAAAAACAGCTGTTAATTAACTACCATAAGATTACCTTATTTAATCCTTCAACAACTGTGTGATGTACGTATTTATTTTCATTTTACTGAAGAGGAAACTGGTTTAGAGAGGTTAAATAATTTGCCAAGGATAGACAGCTAGTAGAAAAGAGTAGAGCTATTGTGTTCTCTCTGTATTCAAAGTGTTATGTGTAGTTTAATCGTTCTTGAATTGTAAACAAGCTATAGAATACAACTGGATTCCCAGTTATTCCCATTTTGATATCTTGGCTGACCATACTGCAGGCCAACAGGGTGAATGATCCCTGGTTGGGGGGGTACTAGGGAAACCCCCTGAGAGATTCTCCATACTGAGTGTTTAGGCTACACAAAGCTTTTCCTACACTGTCCATGTTATCATTTTCTGAGCACCTTCTGTGCTCCCAGCATCAGCCTCACTGGACCCTGTCTCCTTCCTTCCTCCACTGGGTTAGAAGCAGGTGCTGCTGAGAAAGTCATTGTATTAATTACCATCACTTTCCAAAAGCTTCTTGAAACAAAACATAATTTTGTAGGAGGGCCAATGAGTGCATCTTGTTGCAGGAAAATGAAGCTTTGCAGCCTGTAAACACTTGTGAATGTTTCCTGAATAGACACAGGGCTGGAAAACCATAGCTTCTTGGATTTCTTGATTCACATGTGGCTCACAGACCCTTCCTGTTTCTGTAATTCCCTTTGCCTCACGTCAGATCCCAAGTAGGGTTGTTTTGCTTTGCCTTCTTTCAATTTTTATCATTGATTTAAAGCAGAGGGTGACAAACTTTTTTGTAACGGGCCAGATAACAAACAGTTTAGGCTTTGGGGGTCATTCAATCTGTGTTGTACCTACTCAACTGCTGTGCATGTGAAAGCAGCCATAGACAATATATAAAGAATGGGCATGGCTCTGTTCAAATAAAACTTTATTGAAAAAATGAGGGGTTAGCCTGGGCTGTAGTTTTCTGACCCCTGATTTAAAGCAGAGACAAAATGTGCTGTTCTTATTCGATGCTGCTATTTTGGAGTCTGTGTTTTCTATATTTTTCTGAAATGGACTGGGCAGGAAATGACTACATGGGTGACACAAACATCTATTTTAATCATTGAGGTTAATACTAGCTAACACTTACTGAGCA
Source organism: Smutsia gigantea (assembly GCA_032199065.1). Lineage (NCBI taxonomy): Eukaryota > Metazoa > Chordata > Mammalia > Pholidota > Manidae > Smutsia > Smutsia gigantea. Next base: position 87,899 of record JAVSCE010001354.1, on the reverse strand, counting down.
TTTGCTCTATGTCAGGCACTTGGCTTTGGACTCTGCATGCTTTATAGTATTTATAAAGCAAGTGCTGCTATTATGTCCATTTAAGCTGAGGAACTGAGTCACAGAGAGCTCAAATAGGCTGCCAGAGCTCACATGTCGCTGATATATTGATACAGGTGATCTGTATCCATACGCATCAATATTGATAGTAACAATACTAAACTGAGAGGGAAAAGCATGGGACTTAGAATTAGAAATCCGGGTTCATATCCCAACTCCATTCTGTGCAAATCACATTACTACTCAGCCTTAGTTTTCTCACTGATCACAGTGAAACAACAGGACTCAACCTACCACCCTTAGAGCCTGCTGGGCAGATAAAAGGCTATATGAATGTGCTTTATAGATTGTAAACACTGTACAATTCATAGTTATTGCTCTGTTATTTGGATATGTCTTAGTCTTTTTTATTGCCATGTGAAATAAAAAAAAGTTAAGAAAAGTAGTGAAATTCTTGAACTCCAAAAAGTGTGTAAGTATCAGCACCTAAAGTCATTCTTCACATTTTTCTCCTTGATCTTTCTCTGCCCTCGGCACCAACCTCTTCCGGATGCTACTGCATCTAGGCCTGTCTCTGCTGTAAAGGCGAGGTGTACCATTCATTTTTTTCCTCCTTTGTTCTGCTAAGTAAGATTAAACTTTTTAAAAGGGTTTTCCTAGACTTGCAAGATGGTAGCATGAGAGGTGAGACAGAGAGCTACTCCCAAAACCACACATTGTAGAAAAATATAGTTAATTAATACAACTAACCTTAAAACAGCAACAAGAAAGAAGGCTGAACCAGACTGGAAACAGACCTCATGAACAGAGCAGACCTCACGAAATAGGGTAACATAGGAAAGCCTTAATCTGGCGGGACCCAAGACCTTCCTCCACCCCAGCTCACCATCGGGAGGAAGAGAAACAGAGCAGGGGAATGGGTGGAAGCCTGGGACTGCTAAACACCTAGCCCTGGACGTCTGCTTTGTGAGCAGAATCCTACCGTGTGTTGTGCTCTGGACGTTGGGGAGGTCGGATGGGCGGAGTGCTTGAGAAACTGACATTTCGGCCATTTGTGGAGGAGGGGATCCACACCCGGCCACTCTGTGTCAGAGGAAAGGCAGGCAGTCTGAGAGGCTTCGTACCAGCCAGAGGGCTGCTAAAGGGCCGGGGTTTACACGGAGCTTGCTGTGTGGGAGAAGGGAGAGCTGGGCAAGGTTGTCAGGGCGCACTGTGCCCAGCTGGTTGGGAACTTTGGGGAGCTTCAGGTGCTCCATCCCACTGGCTGCCTACTAAACTCCAAGACCCCCCACTGTGACACACAGCCGGCCAAGCCTTCCTACTGGCCTACAGGCACCTGCTTGCAAACCCGCAGTCACTGCGCAGGCGTCAGGCCAGCTAAAGGGAGGACCCACCTACAACACCTAGAAACGCAAAGCACAGAGGTTTACACCTATGTGCTTGGCCCACTGGCTCTGACACTGGAGACAGGCACCGCAGATGGGAATCAGGAAACAGATCTTTCCTCCCTCCAGGCACCAGCTCTGCTCCTATACGACCCCCAACCTCACTCTAGGGGCTGAGCAGCTCCAGAGACTGGAGTTTCTGCGCATTAGTGGGCACCACACAGAAATAATAAACGACAAAAGAACATGGTTCAGACAAAAATCTCACAAACCCCAGAAAGAGGCCCAAATGAAACCGAACCCACGAATCTTCCTAAAACAGAGTTCAAAATAAAAATTTTAAACATGCTTCTGGAGGTACAGAAAAATATTCAAGAACTCAGGAACAAACTTAAGTTGGAGATTCAAACATTAAGAAATTCCGTATCTGAAATGAAGCATACAATGGAGGGATTTAAAAGCAGATTAGATGTAGTAGAAGAGATGGTAAATGGAATAGAAATTAGAGAAGAGGAATACAAAGAAGCTGAGGAACAGAAAGAAAAATGGATCTCTAAGAAAGAAAGAATATTGAGAGAACTGTGTGACCAATCCAAACGCAACAATATTCGCACTATAGGGGTATCAGAAGAAAAAGAGAGAAAAAAAGGGATAGAAAGTGTCATTGAGGAGGTAAGCTGAAAACTTCCCCAATCTAGGGAAGGAGATAGTCTCTCAACCCATGGAGATATACAGATCTCCTAACACAAGGGAACCAAAGAAGACAACATCAAGATATATAATAATTAAAATGGCAAAGATGAAGGATAAACACAGACTTTTTTTTTTTTTACAGATTTTATATGGTCATAAGTTTTCTTTTTTTTTCTGAATGAGCAACGTTTATTTTTTATTTTTATTTTTTTAATAATTTATTTTGGTATCATTAATCTACGATTACATGTGCAATATTATGGTTATTTACCCTTTCATCAGGTCCCCCCCCCAACCCCATTACAATCACTATCCATCAGCGTAGTGAGATGCTATACAATCACTACTTGTCTTCTCTGAGTTGTACAGCCCTCCCCATGCCCCCCACAACATTACATCTGCTAATCGTAATGCCCCTTTTCCCCTCTTATCCCTCCGATCCCACCCATCTTCCCTAGTCCCTTTCCCTTTGGTAACTATTAGTCCGTTCTTGGGTTCTGTGAGTCTGCTGCTGTTTTGTTCCTTCAGTTTTTTTCTTTGTTCTTATACTCCACATATGAGTGAAATCATTTGATACTTGTCTTTTTTGGCTTGGATTATTTCACTGAGCATAATACCCTCTAGCTCCATCCATGTTGTTGCAAATGGTAGGATTTGTTTTCTTCTTATGGCTGAATAATACTCCATTGTGTATATGTACCACTTCTTCTTTATCCATTCATCTGCTGATGGACACTTAGGTTGCTTCCATTTCTTGGCTATTATAAATAGTGCTACAATAAACATAGGGCTTCATATGTCTCTTTCAAACTGGGTTGCTATAGTCTTAGGGTAAATTCCTAGGACTGGAATTCTTGGGTCAAATGGTATTTCTATTTTGAGTTTTTGGAGGAACCTCCATACTGCTTTCCACATGGTTGAACTAATTTGCAGTCCCACCAGCAGTGTAGGAGGGTTCCCTTTTCTCCACATCCTCACCAACATTTGTTGTTGTTTGTGTTTTGGATGTTGGCCATCCTCACTGTGTGAGGTGATATCTCATTGTGGTTTTAATCTGCATTTCTCTGATGATTAGCGATGTGGAGCATCTTTTCATGTGCCTGTTGGCCATCTGAATTTCTTCTTTAGAGAAGTGTCTATTATGTCCTCTGCTCATTTCTTAATTGGATTATTTGCTTTTTGTTTGTTAAGGTGTGTGAGTTCTTTATATATTTTGGATATCAACCCCTTATCGGATGCGTCATTTATGAATATATTCTCCCATACTGTAGGATGTCTTTTTGTTCTATTGATGGTGTCCTTTGCTGTACAGAAGCTTTTCAGCTTGATATAGTCCCGCTTGTTCATTTTTGCTTTTGTTTCCCTTGCCCGGGGAGATATGTTCATGAACAAGTCGCTCATGTTTATGTCTAAGACATTTTTGCCTATGTTTTTTTCTAAGAGTCTTATGGCTTCATGACTTAAATTCAGGTTTTTGATCCACCTTGAGTTTACCTTTGTGTATGGGGCTAGGCAGTAGTCCAGTTTCATTCTCTTACATGTAGCTGTCCAGTTTTTCCAACAACAGCTGCTGAAGAGGCTGTCATCTCCCCATTGTATATCCAAGGCTCCTTTATCAAATATTAATTGACTGTATATGTTTGGGTTAATGTTTGGATTTTCTATTCTGTTCCACTGGTCTGTGGGTCTGTTTTTGTGCCAATACCAAATTGTCTTAATTACTGTGGCTTTGTAGTAGAGCTTGAAGTCAGGGAGTGTAATTCCCCCTGTTTTATTCCTCCTTCTCAGGATTGCTTTGGCTGTTCAGGGTCTTTTGTGGTTCCATATGAATTTTAGAATTATTTGTTCCAGTTCATTGAAGAAAGCTGTTGGTAGTTTGATAGGGATTGCGTTGAATCTGTAGATTGCTTTAGGTAGTATAGACATTTTGACAATATTTATTCTTCCTAGCCAAGAGCATGGGATGCATTTCCATTTGTTAGTGTCCTCTTTAATTTCTCTTAAGAGTGCCTTGTAGTTTTCAGAGTACAGCTCTTTCACTTCCTTTGTTAGGTTTATTCCTAGGTATTTTATTCTCTTTGATGCAATTGTGAATAGAATTGGTTTTCTGATTTCTCTTTCTGTTACAAGTTCATCGTTAGTGTATAGGAAAGCAACAGATTTCTGTGTGTTAATTTTGTATCCGGCAACTTTTCTGAATTCAGATATGGGTTCTAGTAGTTTTGGAGTGGAGTCTTTAGGGTTTTTTATGTACAGTATCATGTCATCTGAAAATAGTGACTTGACTTCTTCTTTACCAATCTGGATGCCTTGTATGTCTTTGTTTTGTCTGATTGCTGTGGCTAGGACCTCCAGTACTATGTTGAATAACAGTGGAGAGAGTGGGCATCCCTGTCTTGTTCCCGATCTTAGATGAAAAGCTTTCAGCGTCTCGCTGTTAAGTATGATGTTAGCTGTGGGTTTGTCATATATGGCCTTTATGATGTTGAGGTACTTGCCGTCTATACCCATTTTGTTGAGAGTTTTAATCAGGAATGGATGCTGAATTTTGTCAAATGCTTTTTCAGCATCTATGGAGATGATCATGTGGTTTTTGTTCTTCTTTTTGTTGATGTGGTGGATGATGTTGATGGATTTTCGAATGTTGTACCATATTTGTATCCCTGGGATGAATCCCACTTGATCATGGTGTATGATCCTCTTGATGTATTTTTGAATTCAGTTTGCTAATCTTTTGTTGAGTATTTTTGCATCTACGTTCATCAGGGATATTGGTCTTTAATTTTCTTTTTTGGTGAGGTCTTTGCCCAGTTTTGGTATTAGAGTGATGTTGGCTTCATAGAATGAGTTTGGAAGTATTCCCTCCTCTTCTATTTTTTGAAAAACTTTAAGGAGAATGGGTGTTATTTCTTCTCTATATGTCTGGTAGAATTCAGAGGTGAATCCGTCTGGTCCGGGGGTTTTGTTCTTGGGTAGTTTTTTGATTACCGATTCAATTTCGTTGCTGGTGATTGTTCTGTTTAGTTTTTCTGTTTCTTGCTTTTTCAGTCATGGAAGGATGTATTTTTCTAAGAAGTTGTCCATTTCTTCTATGTTTTCCAGCTTGTTAGCATACAGATTCTCATAATATTCTCTTATAATTCTTGGTATTTCTGTGGGGTCCGTCGTGATTTTTCCTTTCTCATTTCTGATTCTGTTTATGTGTGTAGATTCTCTTTTTCTCTTAATGAGCCTGGCTAGGGGTTTATCTATTTTGTTTATTTTTTCAAAGAACCAGCTCTTGGTTTCATTGATTTTTTTCTATTGTTTTATTCTTCTCAATTTTATTTATTTCTTCTCTGATCTTTATTATGTCCCTCCTTCTGGTGACTTCGGGCCTCATTTGTTCTTCTTTTTCCAATTTCAGTAATTGTTTCTTTAGACTATTCATTTGGCATTGTTCTTTCATCTTTACATAAGACTGGATTGCAATATACTTTCCTCTTAGAACTGCCTTTGCTGCGTCCCACAGGAATTGTGGCTTTGTGTTGTTGTTGTCATTAGTCTCCATATATTCTTTGATTTCTATTTTGATTTGGTCATTAACCCATTGATTAATTAGGAGAATATTGTTAAGTCTCCATGTATTTGTGAGCCTTTTTTATTTCTTTCTAAAATTTATTTCTAGTTTTATACCTTTATGATCTGAGAAGTTGGTTGGTAGAATTTCAATATTTTTGAAATTACTGTGGTTCTTTTTGTGGCCTAGTATGTGGTCTATTCTGGAAAAAGTTCCATGTGCACTTGAGAAGAATGTGTATCCTGCTGCTTTTGGGTACAGAGTTCTGTAGATGTCTGTTAGGTCCATCTGTTCTAATGTGTTGTTCAGTGCCTCTATAAACACAGATTTTTAAAAGCAGCTAGAGAGAGAAAAAAGATCACATACAAAGGAAAACCAGTCAGGCTTTCATCAGACTTCTCAACAGAAACCTTACAGGCCAGAAGGGAGTGGCATGATATAACTAATGCAATGAAGCAGAAGGGCCTTGAACCAAGAATACTCTTCCCAGCAAGGATATCATTTAAATTTGAAGGAGGGATAAAACAATTTTCAGACAAGCAAAAACTGAGAGAATTTACCTCACACAAACCACCTCTACAGTGCATTTTGGAGGGACTCCTATAGGTGGAAGTATTCCTAAGGCTAAAAAGATGTCACCCAATGAAAGACAAAGAGTACAGAATATGATTCTTAACATACAAAGAGTGGAGGAGGAAGAAAAAGGAGGAAAAAAAAGAAAAAAGGACCTTTACGTTGGTTTGTAATAATATACAAAGTAAGTTAAATTAGACTGTTAGATAATAAGGAAATTGCCCTTGAACCTTTGGTAACCACAAATCTAAAGCCTACAATAGCAATAAGTATGTACCTATCAATAATCACCCTAAATGTAAACAGTCTGAATGCACCAATCAAAAGACACAGAGTTACTGAATGGATAAAAAAGCAAAACCCATCTATATGCTACCTACAAGAGACTCACTTTAAACCCAAAGACATATACAGACTGAAAGTAAAGGGATGGAAAAAGATATTTCTTGCAACTAATAGTGAGAAAAAAGCAGGAGTAGCAGTACTTGTATCAGACAAAAAAGACTTCAAAATAAGGAAAGTCACAAGAGACAAAGAAGGACATTACATAATGACAAAAAGGGTCAGTTCAACAAGGGGATATAACTGTTATAAATATCTATGCCCCCAACATAGGATCACCTACATATATGAAACAAATACTAACAGAATTAAAGGGGGAAATAGAATGGAATGCATTCATTTTAGGAGACTTCAAAACACCACTCACTCCAAAGGATAGATCAGCCAGACAGAAAATAAATAAAGAGACAGAGGCACTAAACAACATATTAGAACAGATGGACCTAATGGACATGTACAGAACACTCCATCCAAAAGCAACAGGATACACTTTCTTCTCAAGTGCACATGGAACATTTTCAAGAATTGATCATATATCAAGCCACAAAAAGAACCTCAGTAAATTCAAAAAGATTGAAATTGTACCAACCCGCTTCTCAGATCACAAAGGTATGAAACTAGAAATAAATTACACAAAGGAAACAAAAAAGCCCACAAACACATGGAGGCTTAATAACATGCTCCTAAATAATCAATGCATCAATGACCAAATAAAAGCATAGATCAAGCAATATATGCAGACAAATGACAACAATAACTCAACACCACAGAATCTGTGGGATGCAGTGAAGGCTATGCTGAAAGGGAAATATATTGCAATACAGGCCTACCTCAGGAAAGAAGAACAATCCCAAATGAACAGTCTAAACTCACAGTTAATGAAACTAGAAGAGGAAGAACAAATGAGGCCCAAAGTCAGTAGAAGGAGGGATATAATAAAGATTAAAGCAGAAATAAATGAAATAGAGAAGAATAAAACAATAGAAAGAATCAATGAAAGCAGGAACTGGTTCTTTGACAAAATAAAAAAAATAGATAAACCCCTAGCCAGACTTATGAAGAAAAAAAGAGAGTCTACACACATAAACAGAATCAGAAATGAGAAAGGAACAATCACTACAGACACCACAGAAATACAAAGAGTTATGAGAGAATACTATGAAAAATTATATGGTAACAAACAGGATAACCTAGAAGAAATGGACAACTTTCTAGAAAAATACAACCTTCGAAGGCTGACACAGGAAGAAACAGAAAATCTGAATAGACCAATTACCAAGCAACAAAATTGAATTGGTAACCAAAAAACTACCTAAGAAGAAAACCCCTGAACCAGATGGTTTCACTGCTGAATTTTATCAGACATTTAGTGAAGACCTAATACCCATCCTCATTAAAGTTTTCCAAGAAGTAGAAGAGGAGGGAACACTCCCAAACTCATTCTACGAGCCAACGTCACTCTAATACCAAAACCAGGCAAAGATACCACAAAAAAAGAAAATTACAGACCAATATCCCTGATGAACATAGATGCAAAAATACTCAACAAAATATTAGCAAACAGAATTCAAAAATACATCAAAAAAATCATCCATCATGATCAACTGGGATTCATTCCAGGGATGCAAGGGTGGTACAATGTTCAAAAATCCATCAACATCATCCACTACGTCAACAAAAAGAAGGACAAAAACCACATGATCATCTCCATAGATGCTGAAAAAGCATTCAACAAAATTCAACATTCATTCATGATAAAAACTCTCAACAAATGGGTATAGAGGGCAAGTACCTCAATATAATAAAGGCCATATATAACAAACCCACAGCCAACATTATACTTAACAGCAAGAAGCTGAAAGCTTTTCCTTTAAGATGGGGAAGAAGACAAGGATGCCCACTCTCCCCACTTTTATTCAACATAGTTCTGGAGGTCCTAGCCACAGCAATCAGACAACACAAAGAAATAAAAGGCATCCAGATTGGCAAGGAAAAATTCAAACTGTCCCTGTTTGCAGATGACATGATATTGTACATTAAAAACCCTAAAGAATCCATTCCAAAACTATTAGATCTAACATCTGAATTCAGCAAAGTTGCAGAACACAAAATTAATACACAGAAATCTGTTGCATTCCTATACACTAAAGATGAACTAGGAGAAAGAGAAATCAGGAAAACAATTCCATTCACAATCGCATCCAAACAAATAAAATACCTAGGAATAAACCTAAGCAAGGAAGTGAAAGACCTATACCCTGAAAACTACAATACACTCTTAAGAGAAATTAAAGAGGACACTAGTAAGTGGAAATTCATCCCATGCTTTTGGCTAGGAAGAATTAATATTGTCAAACTGGCCATCCTCCCTAAAGCAATCTACAGATTCAATGCAATCCCTATAAAAAGACCTACAACATTCTTCAATGAACAAATAGTGCCAAAATTCATATGGAACCACAAAAGACCACGGATAGCCAAAGCCATCCTGAGAAGAAGAAGAATGCAGTGGGAATTATGCTCCCTGACTTCAGGCTCTACTACAAAGCTATGGTAATCAAGACAATTTGGTACTGGACAAGAACAGACCCCTAGACCAGTGGAACAGAATTGAAAGCCCAGATATAAACCTAGCATATATGGTCAATTAATATATGACAAAGGAGCAATGGGTATACAATGGGGAAATGACAGCCTCTTCAACAGCTGGTGTTGGCAAAACTGGACAGCTACATGTAAGAGAATGAAACTGGATTACTGTCTAACCCCGTACACAAAAGTAAACTCAAAATGGATCAAAGACCTGAATATAAGTCATGAAACTGTAAAACTCTTAGAAAAAAATATAGGCAAAAATCTCTTGGACATAAACACGAGCAACTTCTTCATGAACATATCTCCCGGGCCAGGGAAACAAAAGCGAAAATGAGCAAATGGGACTATATCAAACTAAAAAGCTTCTGTGCAGCAAAGGATACCATCAGTAGAACAAAAAGACATCCTACAGTATGGGAGAATATATTCATAAATGACATATCCGATAAGGGGTTGACATCCAAATTATTTAAAGAGCTCACACACCTCAACAAACAAAAAGCAAATAAGCCAATTAAAAAATGGACAGAGGTGCTGAACAGACACTTCTCCAGAGAAGAAATCACATGGCCAACAGACACATGAAAAGATGCTCCACATCACTAGTTATCAGAGAAATACAAATTAAAACCACAATGAGATATGACTTCACACCAGTTAGGACGGCCACCATCCAAAAGACAGAGAACAACAAATGCTGGCGAGGATGTACATAAAGGAGAACCCTCCTACACTGCTTGTGGGAATGTAAATTAGTACAACCATTGTGGAAAGCAGTTTGGAGGTTCCTCAAAAAACTCAAAATAGAAATACCATTTGACCCAGGAATCCCACTCTTAGGAATTTACCCTAAAAATGAAGCAGCCCATTTTCTAAAAGACATATGCACCCCTATGTTTGTCGCAGCACTATTTACAATAGCCAAGAAATGGAAGCAACCTAAGTGTCCATCAGTAGATGAATGGATAAAGAAGATGTGGTATATATACACAATGGAATATTATTCAGCCATAAGAAGGAAACAAATCCTTCCATTTGCAACAACATGGATGGAGCTAGAGGTATTATGCTCAGTGAAATAAGCCAGGTGGAGAAAGACAGTATCAAATGACTTCACTCAGCTTTGGAGTATAAGAACAAAGAAAAAACTGAAGGAACAAAACAGCAGCAGACTCACAGAACCCAAGAATGGACTAACAGTTACCAAAGGGAAAGGGACTAGGGAAGATGGGTGGGAAAGGTGGGATAAGGGGGAAAAAGGGCTATTACAGTTAGCACACATAATGTAGCGGGGGTGGGGGTGGGGTGAGGGGATATGGGGAACTCAGTATAACTCAGAGGAGACAGGTAGTGATTCTATAACATCCTTCTACACTGATGGACAGTGACTGCAATGGGGTATGTGGTAGGGACTTGATAATAGGGGGAGTCTAGTAACCATAATGTTGCTCATGTAATTGTATATTAAGAATAGAAAAAAAGAAACATAAAGAAAGGGCTTTCCTAGGTTATTTAAGGTATGTGGGCTTGGGGTGGGGCAAGGTGAGGTCAAAAGGCACTTAAACTATAGTTGGGTTTTTATAGAGTTCAAGTGTGACCTTCAGTTAACCAGGTCAGCTGGCACAGTTCTGAGGCACCCCTCCCCCAATCACTTCCATCCACTCAGCACAGTCTTTGGCCAAAAGTTGGCTACTTACTTACTCATAGAGATCGAATGGCACATGCCTCCCCATCTGAAAGGAAACACCGTGTAAAGGAACGGACACAACCTGGAATGCTGTGTTTTTCCCACCTGGACAATTCCTTTGCAATACTGTGCTTAATCAATTCTCCCTTTACTTTTAATTTAGCTCTCTGTTACTGCTCTAGATTATAATAAAGTCTGTATCAATTTGGTATTATTTAGGTTTCTCCAGAAAAATGAACAAATAGGGTCTATGTATCCATCTTTCAAGTGATATTTATTTATAAGGAATTGGCTCATGTGATTGTGGGTACCGGCAACTCTGAAATCTGTAAGGCAGGCCTCCATACTAGGAAATCAGGCAGGGTTTCTGTGTTGCAGTCTTGAGGCAGAATTCTTTCTAAGGGAAATCTCAGTCTTGGCTCTTCAACCAGTTGGATAAAGTCAATCCACGTTATAGAGGGCAATCTGCTTTACTCACAGTCTGCTAGTTGTGTATGTTAATCCCATAGAAACATACTTTCACACTAACATCTATAACAGTGGACCAAACAACTGGGCACCATAGTCTAACCAATTTGACACATAAAATTAGCAATCACATTTGGTATCTGCAAACCTGAAATAGAAAGAAATGTTGTTGATCTTTGTCTTGTGGGATGTGGAGTTCAAGAAGCCTCTTCTAAACTCTGAAGGCAGTGTGGATATTTGCAGGGTGCTTGTCCCTACTGTTTATCACTAGTAGGTTTTCCTGCAGTTTGGCTGAAGGCATAAAGTATCACACTGATTAATTTCAAGTAACAATGTTTGCCAAGGATGGGGATGATGAGAGTGTATATTATTTTTGCCAGCCCAAGAATTGGAAAGAGTTTTTTCCCTTTTTTTAAAAAAAAGATTTTAGTTATTTTATGCTCAATAAAATAAGTTCTATTGTTTCACTCATAAAAAGTGAGAGGAACAAGGCAGAAGAGGGTGGCCTACAGAATTGTGATTGCGGGTTGTTTGATACCATTATAACTTGGTTTTCAAGTAAGGCTCAGTGATTCTCTTCTGCTTCTGTGAGATTGTGGTCAAGTTCAACTAATAATTAGATTAGTTGAAAAATAAAACAATAAATCCATCTACCAGTTATATTTAGGTGGGAAAAGGAGTTTACTACAACATTGTCATTTACTACATTTATGAAAACACTTGTATTTTACTTGTTTTTCAGTGATGACTTAACCAACTGCTTGTTTTTCCACCATACTGAGAGTACCCTTTTTTTCCCCTACCTGAATCCTTACTTTTAATACCTGTACAGTTGGAGGATCATGTAACCACTGTAAAGTTGGAGGATTGAGTTCAACTATATGTTTGAAATGTAAGAGAAGACAAGGCTAATGCATGCTTTCATAATGATCCTAGAATAGCAAACTAGTAACATTACATCTGATAGGAATTTATCCATTCTTAGATTTATCCATTCTTTTTATTTCCTCTGAAATCTATAGTATATACATTTATGCCACAATATAATCTTCATGAATTTTGATAAAGCTGATCTTAAAAGCAAATGTATTTCCTTAAATATTTTAACACCCACTAAAGGGCTAACATCAAACATATATAAAGAACTCATACAACTGAACACCAAAAAAATAATAATAATAATAAACCAATTAATAAATGGGAAGAGGACCTGAAAAAATATTTTTCCAAAGAAGACATACAAATGGCCAACAGGCACATGATAAGATGCTCCACATTGCTAATCATCAGGGAAATGCAAATCAAAACCACAATGAGATATTACCTCACACCAGAATACCACTATCCAAAAAATGACAAGAAATAACAAGTGTTGGCGAGGATGTGGAGAAAAGGGAACCCTCTCACGCTGTTGGTGGGAATATAAATTGGTGCAGCCACTATGGATGTTCCTCAGAAGACTAAAATTAGAAATACTGTATGACTTAGTTATTCCACTTCTAGGAATTTTCCCCAAGAAAACAAAATCTCCAATTTGAAAAGAGTTCAGCTTTTTAAGATGCCACATATAAGTGAGATCATATAATATTGTCTTTTTCTGACTATACACTTAACATAATGCCCTCAAGGTCCATCCATGTTGTTGCAAATGTCAGGATTTTCTTCTTTTTTTGTGGCTGAGTAATAGTCCTTTACACATACACACATGCACACATGCACACACACACGTTGTGTATATATACATATGTTGTCTTTAACTCATTTTAAGTTAACTTTTGTGAGTGGTGTAAGATAGGGGTCCAATTTCATTTTTTTGCATGTGGGTATCTGGTTTTTCCAGCACCATTAGTTGAAGAGATTATCCTTTCCCTATTTAGTATTCTTGGCTCCCTTGTCAAATATTAGTTGACTGAATATGTTTGGGTTTATTTCTGGGCTCTTGACTCTGTTCTGTTGTTCTATGTGTCTATTTTTATGCCAATACCATACTGTTTTGACTACTATAGATTTGTAATATGGTTTGAAATCAGGAAGCATGATGCCTCCAGCATTGTTCTTCTTTCTCAGGATCTTCTTTGAATAATAGGTACATTTTAATAATATTCATTATTCCAATCCATGAACATCGGATATCCTTCTATTTATTTGTGTCTTCTTCAGTGTCTTTCATCAGTGTCTTGTTTGCAGTGTAGAGATTTGTCACCTCATTGGTTAAATTTATTCCTAAGTATTTTGTTGTTTTTGATGTGATTGTAAATAGGATTTTTTTATCAGATAGTTTATTGTTTATAGAAATGCAACTGAACTTTGTATGTTGATTTTGAATTCTGCAACTTTACTGAGTATTATTAGTTTTTGGTTGGACTCCTTAGGGTTTTCTATATATAATATCATGTCATTTGCCAAGAGTGACAGTTTTACTTTTTCCTTTCTGAGTTGGAAGCCTTTTATTTCTTTTTCTTGCCTGATTGCTATGGCTAGAACTTCCAGTACTATGTTGAAAAGGAGTGGTGAGAGTGGGTACCCTTGTCTTATTCCTGATCTTAGAGGAAAAGCTTTCAAACTTTTCTGTTGAATATCCTGTTAGCTATAGGCGTGTCTTATATGTCCTTTATTATGTTGAGGTATGTTCCTTGTATACCCAATTTATTGAGAGGTTTTCTTGTTATCATGAATGGATGTTGAATTTTATAACATGCTTTTTCTGCCTTGAGATGATCATATAATTTTATCTTTCATTCTATTAACCTATTACTATAATTATTATTTTATTATTAACAAAATTTATTTTATTTATCAATATATTATTTATTAACCTATTACAAACATTATTATTATTTCATTCTAATAATTCTATTAATAAATGTGTATCACATTTATTGCTTTGTGTATGATGAACCATCCCTGCATCCCAAGGATAAATCCCACATGGTTATGCTGTGTGATCCTTTCAGTATCCTGTTGAATTCAGTTTGATAGTATTTTGTTGAAAATTTTTGCATCTGTATTCATTAGGGATATTGACCTATAGTATTTTCTTTTCTTGTAGTGTTCTTATCTGGCTTTGGTATAAGGGTAATGCTGGCCTTGTAAAATGAGTTTAGGAGAGTTCTTTTTCTTTAGTTTTTTTGAAGAATGTGAGAAGAGTGGTATTAATTCTTCTTTAAATGTTTGGTAGAGTTCACCAGTGAAGCCATCTGGTATGTTGGGAGGTTTCGATTATTGATTCAATCTTTTGTGAAATTGAATGAGAAAATACGACACTGAAAACATATAATGGCAGAGAATCATCTAGAAATGTTGGAAGACAAACTCCTCAGATTCAGAAGCCTATAATCTGCAAACATAAAAAGTAAAGTAGAAATTACACCAAAACCCATCTTATTACTTGACAGAACATCACAGATGAACAGCTGATCTTAAAGTCAGCCAGAGAGAAAAGACAGCTCACCTTGAAAGGAAGAATCAATTAGATGATTTATTTCTCAATAGAAACAAAGAAAATGAGAAGGGGTAGGATAATGTTTTAGATAATTCTGAGAGAATATAATTGTCAATTTAGAATGATTTACACAGTAAAATTATCTTTAAAGAATGAAAGTGATATAATGACATTAGACAAAAACAGTTTCTTACAGAAAACAATCACTATAGGAAATTTTGGAAGATGTATTTTAGGCCTAAGAAATAAGATTCTAGAAAGAATGATAATGAAAGAAGGAATGGTGAGTAAAATATTGAGAAATATATGAGTAAATAAAATAAGTATCAACTAATGAGACAATGATAACATCTAACTAGAAAGTTAAATAATAAATAGAACTAAAAGAGGAGACAGTATAGAAGGTGGGAGGGAGATGATGCAACTGGAAGACTTCTATGATCCTTGTATCCCCTGTGTGTCTTTTGTGTCCAAATTTCCTTTTCTTAGAGGGATGCTAATCAGATCAGATTAGGGCCTACCCTAATGGCCTCATTTTTTAAAAATTATATTATAGTTGATGTATAATGTTATTTTGGTTTCAGGTGTATGACATAGTGATTCAACAATTATACACACTAATGGCCTCATTTTAACTTAATCACTATATCTCCAAAGGCAGTCATATTCTGAGATACTGGGGGCCAGGACTTCATGTGGATTTGGGAGGGACTCCATTCAGCCCATAACCATTATAAGTATAATCTATGGTGAAATCCCATCTCTCAGACATGTAGAGACCAAAGTTGTTTTGGAAGATTAAACTTGGCTATTTCATAAGATGGTTTTAGGAGAAAATGGGCATTAAAAATACCAGATTCCCTCCTTTTTGATTTTATTAATGTCTTGACATAATTAAAAAACAATAAAATAAACAGTAAGCTCGTAATCATGGCTTAGCTTCCTGGCTCTTACTTTAATGCTCTAAGACCATCATTTCTATAGAAATAGAATCATAAAAAAATCATATTTAATTTACTTTCAAGAATGTACAGTAACTCAAATTAGGAAGGCAGAGTGTGGAATATATAAGAATTATTGACAATGAAAAATTACATGTGGTTCTTATAAAGTTCTTGAAAATAATCTATTTTAACCAGGATAAAATCCCTCCTCTTCAGTATTTTGCAATATTGCTTTTCTTGATTAATCTGTTTTTTTTTCCTAGGTAGTGGAATATGAATCTTGGACACATTTGCTTTCTAAATACCAAATTGCACATGGAATTAAAAGTTAATGAGCTTTTGATGCTGGAATCTCCACAGGCATAATCTTTGATGTTGACTTTTCAATAAGAAATATTTTATTGTGTTATAGGGTGGATCACATAAGAACTTTAAAAATAATCATAAGAACTGATTCCTAAAATTTTAAAGTGCTATTACTTCATTAAATGCACATAATTATTTATGGCAGTCATTTTAGTCCATATTTGCTTGCTTGAAGTTGAAAGATCTACACAAACAATGCACTTTTAGTTGTCATATTTGGAAAGCATTCTTAGAAAAAATAGCCCTTTAGTTGGTTAGTAAGTGATGGGTTTTCTTGGAGCATATGGTTTTCTAATTTTACTAGACAAGAAAATAAATTCAAATAGTCAGCTAACATTCCAATTTGTATTCTTCCTCTAAAGTCTTCCCCTTTTGCATTCTTGGATTCTGACACTCCTACACACTAGTTAAAGCACTGTTGGAGTGTTCAAAAGAAATCATTGCAATTAATTTCCTGGTTTCTTCTCTCTTTGATGTATCACTATAATACTTGGAGTGATTTTCAGCATCTGGCATTTGTTCAAAGACAATTTTTTGACTTTGTGGAGAGGGAGAAGGAGTGAAGGAAAGAATGTACACATTTCTAAAATAGGAGACAAAAATTGCTTTTGTCTAAATAGTCTAAAATATTTTTTTGTAGGTAGGTGACAAAAAAGGGATAACTAACTGGCATAGTTAACTACTGTTGAGAAATTTTCTCTTTGGGGTAGCCGTTGAAAACAGAATTAGACCAGAGTGTGTAACATCCAAACCTCCAACATGTCTAGGTTATTTCACCAAAGGAAATTCAGATAGATGAGCTTTGCAAATTGGAGCCATCTGAAGTTTTAAAATGGCTGCAGGTGTCTTAGCAGGAGACTAATTTTAATTCCCAGTGATTAGAAAGAATGATCAGACTATGAACTCTGGAGTTATGCTTCATTTCTCGTGTCCTGCACAGTATGTCCTGAGCAGTTTCTATTTGCTCTTGTACAATGGCTCTAGTCTTCTTGTTCACAGTATGCTTGCATTTTAATTTTTTCCCATATTGCCATTCCCAAAGTAAAGACTAATTTTCAGTAGCGGGTAAGAAGGGAAAGAAATGATAAAACCAGTGATATGAGGAGTGTCTTATTCATGGTCTTACTCACTTTTTTAAGAACCAGCACCAACACAGCAAGGGCACCCAGTGAGCATCTTTGTGGACTTGAATTTGTTCTTAGAGTAAATGATGAAGAAAATAGTATTACAGAAACTTTCAATCTAAGGGAAGTATCTAGAGTAAGACTTCTTTATTCTCCTTATGAATCATGAATTTGTCTCCTTAAAAACAAATCCACATTTAAACATAAAACATTCTTTAGTGACAGATCAAGAGAATAGACTTGCAAAATGTGTAGAATGTGTATTAAAAAGTCTGTTGTGAACTATAAACTAAGTTTAAGCAAGTTTCAGCTATATTGGACTTTAAAAATTCAGATGTGTTAACCTTTAATATCCTTTACTCCCTTAATAGACATTGTTCTTTGCCCAGGCTGGTTTTCCAGAAGCCTGTCTGTCTTTAAAGTCTTCATGTTCATAATGAATATGTTTTCCTCAAAAAAGGATATGTCTTTAGTTAATGTAAATACCATAACTAGGGACTACTGCAGTGTCCAGACAAATCAGAAGTGTTTTCATCCTTTCATTGTTAAACTTGAGCTTGGCATTATGTCAATTTCTCTATATGTTGCAAATATACTTACAGAGATATTCCCATTTAATTCATTCACTCTGTGTTTACTTCAATCAATAAAAATTCATTGGCTATCTACTGTGTGCAAGTTGGTGAAGACACAAATATGGTTAAGGCAGTGCCTGTGCTCTGGAGGAACTTACAGTCTTATGGGCAGACTGACATCAAGACATCATGGAAAAGAAGGGATCAGACCTGGGACCCAGCAGTCATGGAGACCTGTTCCAAATTCCACCTCATTTGTGCTCCTGGGCATGTTACATGACTTTACTTTGAGAACCTCCATTTCCTTACTGGTAAAACAGGTTTAACATATACAATTCTTATCTTAGTGAGTAGCATTTAAAAAGCATTCATAGAATATCTAGAACAATGCTTGTCCACTAGAAATATATTTCAGGCCATATATGTAACTTAGAGATTTTTAGTAGCTGCATTAAAATAGGAAAAAGAAACAGGTGAAATTAAGTCTTTCCCTATTTTTCTCACCCTACAATCCTTCCGCATTCTGACAACCAACAGGTTTTTTCCTGTGTCTGTGAGTCTGTTTTCTGTTTCGTTTCATTTTGTTTGTGCATGTGTTTTGTTTTTTAGATTCCACATATAAGAGACATCATATATGGTATTTGTCTTTCTCTGTCTGACTTTTCACCTAGCCTAATACCCTCTAGATCCATCCATGTCACGAATGGTAGAGTTTCCTCATTTTTTATGGCTGAATAATATTTAATTGTGTACATTTACCACATTTTCTTTATCCCTTCAATCATCAGTGGACACTCAGGCTGCTTCCATATCTTGGCTATTAAAAATAATGCTTCAATGAGCATAAGGGTGCATATATCCTTTCAGGTTGAGTTTTCATTTCTTTCAGATAAACACCCAGAAGAAGAATTGCTGGGTCATATGGTAGTTCCATTAATTTTTTGAGTGGCTTTCCTTTTCTCCATACCCTCACCAACACTCGTTATTTTTTATCTTTTTGGTACTAGTCAGTCTAACAGGTATGGGGTGATATCTCACTGTGGTTCAGGTGAAATTAATTTTAATGAAATATTCTATTTAATCCAATATATCAAAAATATTAATATTTCAACATGTAGTCAATATGGAATATTATTAATCAGCTATTTTGAGTTCTTTGGTCTTTGAAGTCGGGTTTGTATTTTACACCTACAGCATCTCAGTTTGGATGCTAAATTTTCATTGAGGGTCTTTAGATTTCATAAATTTTAGAACTGAAAAAGTATTCACATATCCAAGTTGTTCCACATATAATTGAAAGTGTCTTGATACTTGAGTTGAGTATCAATTTTTAAATTTAAGCTAATTAAAATTAAGGAAAATTAAAAATTCTGTTCCGTAGTTACTAACCACATTGTAAGTGCTCAATAGCCTAGGTGTCTAGTGGTTATCATATTAGATAGTGCAGATTGAGGGTGACAATTCCGTATGATAAATGTTGTAATACAGGAGTGAGCAGAGAGCTCTGGGAATTTAAGAAAGGACAGTGAAGTGGATCTTGAAAACCCAGCGGGAATTTACCAAGTAGAGAGGAGAAGGAAGAATACTCCAATTTGATATCTTGAAAGCATGCGCAGTAGCAGTTGTAAACTCATGAATCATTCTACAGTAACTCACTGAGCACACGTATGTGAGGGGCATGGGCTGGTGTTAGGGCTTCAGTTGGATAAGCATGGTCCTAGAGTTCAAGTAACTTAGAATCTAAATATCATTCATGGGCGTATTTTTTCAGAGGCGGATAAAAGTATGATCTTGGTTGTGCCAAAATGTTGTTGCTTCTGTAGCTCATCTTTCTTGTCACCGTCAAGATTTCCTTGTGAATAAAGGAGTTTTGAGCTATAAGTGAATTAATTTGCGTATTGATTTCCAGTGAAAAAAGCTGTTTTTTATTTTGTTTTGTTTAGCATTGCCTGTAATTGGCAAAGATGAGATAGCCCCTGTTGAAGCTTTCCTATGGGAGTTGGGGTCTACTAGCTATTTGCTTGTTGGCCTTTTGACTGTCAACCAGGATTGGGCCACATTCCATTCCTGGTTTTGGCTATTTTACTTGAACACCTGGGGCAATGGTGGTGGTGGTGGCTATTCTGTCAACTATCTAGGATCGTAGGCCTCTCCCTGAGACAAATCGAAGATGATATAGTTTCAGATGACTCGTATCAGCTGCTCGCTGAACTCGTTGTAGAGTCCTCAGCATCTTGCTTATTTTGCAATCCTGAGTTCCTAGTAAGGATCAAGTAAACTCCCAAATTTGCAAATTTCTACTCAAAATTGACTCTGTGTAGCTTTTGTGTGTTGCTTTGCTTTCACCAACTCTCCCTGAAGATTAGGCCAAAAAAGAAAAGAAAAGAAAAGAAAAGAAACAAACCAAAACAGAAATACAGACAAGAACAGCCTGACACACCTAGAAAGAGTCTCAAGACTATTCTCTACAAGGTAATTGTCTAGTCTTTAAAATATTCAGTAGAGGAAATTTTTGTGGCCATCCTTGATTGTGTTTTTTAGTATCTCATAGTCCTTCTAGTTATAGGAAGCTTTTCCTAAAATCTAATCTGTATGTCTGTTTTCCCATTGGATGTCCTTAATAAGACCACCTCCCATCAGTCATAAAACTCTCTTACCTTCTGAGACATATGGGTAAAGGTGAAATAAGAGACTTTTATAGAAATCTAGCAAGGCTATTCAAAACCAGTTGTGAGGAAACAATATATCTAAGCAGGATTCCGTTTGAGAACCAAAACACTAGAAATAACAAACTTGGTCATCAATTTTGGCACTTGAAGCTATGCTATAATCAATAGTTATGGCACCTATCTGTACAAATGCAGAATTTTTTTCACACAGAGTAATTTTTATCTCTATTTTTATACACTAGCTGTGCTTGAGTAGGCAGTCTGTTTCCAGTACTTGCAGTCCACCCTGAGATGGATAACCTGAGCATTGGTGGGCTACTGTTTGCAAGTGTTATTTCTATAATTCTGCTTCTCTATCTCAGAGCTGAGGATTCGTTTCTTTATTAAATAGCCACATCATTTCTTATAGACATATGCTGTGTTTGTATCACTCTTGTTTTTACAAAGCAATCTACACTCATGCTGCAAGTCCAAACAATTTTAATATATATTAAGAAAACCTAGTTTTTTATTGTATTTTAAGTGTTATCCTACAGTGGCGTACCACACTTGGATGTTTTTAGACAAATGTAGAGGAAATAAGAAACCTGACTTTGAGACCTGCTGCCTTATATAACTTTGCATGAGTAATTTAATCTTGCTCATCCTTAATTTCTTCATCATGAAGATGGGAGGTAATAATTCCTACCTCTTGAGGTTGATATGATGTGAAATAATATATTATTGTATCTATAAGCATCGCACCATAAAGTACTAAACAAATGAACCATCACTCAACATAAGCATATGTGTGGCCCGCTGTGCCTGGATTGCCCTCCAGTCTGTCTCCATCCTGGGATGGATGTACCCTAATTGTGGTGGGTAATTCTGCTGTAGGACTTGTCATCCGGGAATGTCTTTGCAAATGAGCATGACAATGTTAGTGATTAATGTCAATTGGAAAATTCTGAAGGAATAATCAGGTCCAGTTATTATTAGCCTTTTGCCATGTTGAGCAGAGCAACAAAGATAAGCTTTAAATTGGGGCATCTGCCTGCCCTCAGGCATTAGATATCACAAGAAGTTGATTTGCTTGGTCAAGTTTGTCTTTTCTTAATTTTCAAGTGTGTTATTTATGTGTGTGGTATGGTGGGATGAGAAGGGTGAGCATTAGGTTTATATTGCCAAGAGAATGCATAGACTATGAAAGTGGCAGGTGCCCTTATTTGCCTTCATAATAGGGACAGGAATAGGGTGAGATCAGTGGAGCACTTGCTTCCAGGACAAAACTTAAGGAAAAAAAAAACTCACTATTTCAGACAACTAATTTTTAATCCAATATTTTAAAAATCCAAAGTACTACAAAAATTCATGATGAACAAAATTTCAGAATTTTCTCATCCCCTTTAGCCTGGGTACCAATGGGTTTTGTGTGAGCAGTGGCTCTCCCCCCTCAGGTATCCACACGCTTCAGTTACTCCCTCCTTTTCATCTCCCCATAAGCCATTCTGTCTTCCAGGCATTCACGAAACTCTTTGGCTAGTTGATATTATATCCTTCCAGTTGATAGCACTTTTAAATATTTGTCCCTTTGGTATATTATACCTATTTTTAAAAGGCTTTTGGATTATTGGAATTAATTATAAAAGTAAACCAGCATCTCTTGCTATGTTACTTGAGTGCCTCATAAATATGTTTAATTATTTCCCCAATAAGGCAAAGAATGAAAATGAGTAATTACCTCCTTTGCCTGTTGTTTGGGTTTAATTGTGGGAGTCAGTGGAATTAAAAGCTTAAAGTTAAGCTAATTTTAAAGAATATGTTTGCATTGATATATGTTTCCAAAGACTCAATCTTCCTTCATTTTATTTTCAGAACAGTCAAGTCAGACACATTGGTCAGGAGTTTTCCCATTATTTTTTACAAAACTAAGGCCCCGCATGATAAAGGCACCTTTTTAAAGATTACATAGTGGCTTGATAATGATGCCTCTATAAAGAGTATATCATCTTTCTCCTTAAGAATCCTAATGGATCTCCTAGGTGGATCTTTAGCTCCAGAAAAATGCATAAGATCATATTTTTGAATTAGAATGCATTCCTTAATTATTAGATCAGTTTGGAGAGAATATCCAGGCAATATGAATTAAGTAGGGTTACTTTTATTTGGTTACTATTTTATGTGGATCTTGCTTCCTTAACTTCCTTAAAAATAAAGTTTAAGGCCAGTAAGCTGACCTTATCAAAAGTATATCATCTCAATTATAAATGTCTAGTTGATAAAAATATTTAAAAATTATCTTAATCAAAAATAAGATTGCAAAGTTCAAGTTTAATAAATGCTTTCATGAATACAGCCTATTCAATTTTTATTTCTATTGTTTTCTTATTATGCTTTTCTCCAGAATTAATTAGAAAAAAAATAATAGTAGTGCTTACACTGTGGCATTTATAGTTTCCCCTACATTGAAACATTCTTTTCCAAAAGTATTATATAATCATTACACTTAAAATGATTATAGGGTTAAGTAGTTTGTGCAGGGGGCAGTGGGAAAAAAATCTAGTAATAAACACAGAATTAGACTTGGTATCCAATACTTTTCTGAGTTTGGGGTAGTCCCCCAAATATGTGTAGACCAGCTAAGAGTCTAAGTAGCTAAAGTTGTTGAATCCTATTATTTTTTAGCTAGATTTAATTACTATACTATGACCTTATTGTTCTCAAATCACTTGAAACACATGACAATTAAGTAAAGGCATTATTCCATGCATAATCTCAGTACCTATATTAGCTTCAATATACTTTTATATTAATGTATAACATTGACACTTAGAAATTATATTAAGTCACTATTTTAATTGAATTGTGTTCCACTCATGCTTTGTCTACATGTGTTGAGGATGGGAGTGTATGCACATCTATTTTATGCTACCATTTTTATATCAGTAACATTGCACACTTTTTCTTTTCCAATGAGTTTCTTTCCATGTACAGAGATACATCGTCTCCAGTGTCAGCATGTAGCATTTTGATATGACTACTTTTCATGAGTCCTCAGTGGAATATTAAGTGCATGGTTGATTTGTAATGTTCATAAATATAAATAACAGGTGAACATTATCATTTATAATGTTAATAAACATAAATTTACTGCACTTAGAAAAGTTAAACATCTTTTGAAATGTAATAGTAATTAAATTATGATTAGCCATTACTAGTATATTTTTTGTTTAATTTTTTAACTGATACCCCATCTGCAATATGAACGTGCTTGTGTATGTGTTTGTGTCATATAGAGAGTGAAAGGAGAGAAACACATATGCATATCATATAAGGAAGAGTAATGTTGACCATTCTTTAACAAAACCCCAAATCTGAGTGGTTTTACACAATAACAATTTATTACTGGCTCATAAAATATTCTATTTCTGGTGTTTGTTGATGTGTGGCTCTTCCACATGGTGATTCAGGGAACCAATCCCTTTCTTCTGTGCCTGCATCATTTCCTACAGCCTTGATGTCCTCTGTATCTAGCCTGTAGTTGAGAAAAGTGTGTGGGGTGGCTGTCATATCCTTCTTGACTGCTTTGACCTGGACTTGACACATCTCTTGTGCTCACATTCCACTGGGAAGAACTTGTGACATGGTAGCTAAGAAATGTACTCCTTGGATAAGCAGCTTCTCCTTAGTGGTAACTGTACACTGTGGAAGAAAAGCATGAATTTTGGTGGACAATTAGCCATCCCCCGCATAATATTCAAATGAGGTCCTTTTGATCTTGGTCTTGTAACATTCTATGAAGGAAATACATGAATAATTACCATTAAAAACCAATTAGCAAAAGGTAATTCTTCCCTTCCATTTTTAATTTTGTAATTTAATCTTGTTTATCTGCTACATACTACAAATATTAGTTGAGAAGTTTTCTATAAACAGATACATAAATCAGTATCACACACTAGAGATGAACATGACCAAGAATAATTGTTATTGTCCAGTTCACACAGTAACCACTAGGAGAAAGACCAGAACCTGTCTTCTAAATCTAATTTCACACCTCTATCAATGCACTAAAATTTTGCCTAATTCGTCTTTTAGGAGAATGGTTTTAGGTTTTTAGGAGAATGCTAAGCAAAAAGCCTTTTTCACATCAGCTCCATACTAATGGTATATTAATTTCTTGGGATCTATGACTCCTACTTTTCTGTGATGACAGGGAAAAGACTGACTTGACCTCTGGGTAAAAGTGAGATGTGGAACACTTGAATCACACTTTAGTGTAGTCTTTGTGTTTCCAAACTTCTTATCCATATTTGAATTATTTCTTAGGAGGAAGCATTTCTTCAGTGGAATCTGTATTTGAGTTTCATTTTTATTTCTCAGAAGTCAGAAATTAGAAGTTCAAGAATTCAACTCCAAAAACATTTACTAATTTTCTAATTTCATCTGCTAGGACAAGACTATACATAGTTTCTGTCTTCAAGGGGCTCACAGTCCAGTGAAGGGAAAGTAAGACCCAGAAATCACATATTATAAGGAGCAAAATGACAACAGAAATGTTATGAGAGTTTAGAGAAAGGAAAGATATTCATGGATTACTTCAGAAAGAGAAAATTTCAAGGAGAACGTAGGCAGGCCCTGAACTCATCTGTGGAAGCTCAATCAGATTTGTCTAGATGGTGTGAGAAGCAAGGAGCAGACAGAAAAAGGACAGGATAGTGTGATATTATGAAAAAAATTACCTCTTCTACTTCATGCCTTATGACTCTGCCCTTCTCCTTAGGTTTCTGCAGCGCTAAAATGCATGGCATGCCTCCTCGTCCCCGCCATGCACACCTGGCGCTTCTCTCTTTCCAGGCTGTCCATCACACAACTGTGGCTCTATCGGCCGCTCCTCTCTCTCACCTAGTTTCTGCCACCCCATCTCATCCCAAGTATCCTCATACTCCTGGCTGACTTACTTTACAATATTTTGAGGCTGGTATGAGTAGGTGATCACTTTATCCAGGGGAACTTTCCGTAATGTGTCACGCACACTCTATTAACTGCATTTACCATTTTGTTTTATGGTCATCTGGTCAGCCCAACTATACACTGTGCTCTTAGAAAATGAAGATTGTGTGTTATTCATTTTTTTGTTTTGTTAAAATTTTTTATTGTGGTAAAAAATATATATGGTGTTGAATTTCCATTTCAGCCATTTTCAGTGTACAATTCAGTGGCATTAAGTATTCACCTTATTGTACCACCATCACCATTCTCCATTTACAAACTTCTTTTTATCCCAAACAAACTGTGTATCCCTTAAACAACAAATCCCATTTCCCCCCTCCCTCCATGGTCCCTGGGAGCCTCTGATTTACTTTCTGTTTTTGACTATTCTAGGTACTTCATTATAAGTGAATCATGCCATTGTTATCCTTTTGTGCGGGCTTATTTCACTTGACACGTTTTCAAGGTTATCCATGTCGTCTTACTTGTTTTGTATCCCTATATCTTTCATAGTGCCTAGCACATGTAAGGTAAAAAAATTATTTTTGAATGAAAGTAGAAGAGCAGAAGGAAATCACCATATTTTAGGGACATGCAAAATGTTTTTTCTGGGGATAGAGACACTGTAGCTTGGAGTTTGGAAGAAGACTGGGGGAGATGAAATTGGCAAGGTGGATGGGGCAAGAAAGGGAAGTTGTTGAATTTCTTGAAGTGTGTGGTTTTGATTCTGTAAGCAGTGATGAGCCACTGAAAAGCTTTAAGGAGGTGTATGTTGTACGTTTTCCAGGTATTCTTTAAACCTATTTTAAGAAAGATTGTTCTTGTGACTTGTGACTTGTCTTGGTTATTTACCACAGTGATAGAGAAAATAAACAGATTAAAAAGCGAATAGCGCCTGAGAAAATGGGGGAGTGCCTAGTTTTTTGTAACCACGTCTAATAATTTATACATTATTTAGTGTTTATAATATCCACACAAGAACACAATGTATTGTGCAGTTAAGCATACCTAGCTTGCAAAGGCAAATGATTTTTTGCTTGTATTGCAAAATGTTGGTATGAGGGAAAAGAAGAGTTTCTCTCTGCTCACACTTTTTAAAAATGAAATTGCGAAGAGGAAAATGAACTTTTTATGAGGTATACAGCACTCCATGATATAAATGAGTTAATATGTTTTTAGGTGGTTAATTTACAAATTAGATGATCTGGCTCTTGCACAATCTAAAGTATGTATATATGGTCCTGGGAATCTTCCATCTACAAATTAGAGAACCATCTTGACCTCCACTGAGATAATAGAACTGCACAGTTGCAAAATGCCACTGACATATTATCCAATGGGACACCCAACATTGTGTGTTAGAGCCAGCAAGGTATGGAACACGATGTTTTGATCTAATATTACCTTCTCTTCTCTGGGTCAGACCTAGCCCAGAGCAAGTGAACAGAACCTACCCCCTTCTCACAAGCCACAGCTTCCTAAGTTATAGAAGTCAAGCCATAAATAAAACAAGCCAAGAAAGGGCCAGAGAAGAGTGAGGACATATGGCTTGTTTCTGAGTTCCTGGGACTGGCTGGCTCCAGTTCTCAGGTCCTTGTTTGACCCCAGTTTTCTGGCTTTGGCCCTAGTTTCCTGCCCTGTGATTCCTGATAAAATGGCATTTAGAAATTTACAGCTTGTATTATTATCCAATATCTCAACTGAACCTTTTAACAACCTGGCAGCAAGTAGAGTGGGTGTATTTATTTCCCTTTGCACAGTTAAAGAAATGGAGGTTTAGAAATGTTGAGCGGCTTCCCAAGGCCACACAGCTACTTAATGGAAAAGCTAAGATGTGCATCATGCCTTACATTAGACCATGCTGTCACTTCATTTGGTACTTAGTTTTTCTTTTTGGATGAAGCAGTATTAGAAATTCTCTACTAGATCTCTTTTGATTTTTTTATACTGCAAAAGAATGGTAATGATGATAGTGAAGAACTTCCAGAATGTTAACTATGCCAGGCATTATTCTAAATCCTTCATATGTAGTAATTTATTTAATCTTTCCATCATATGAATCCATTACTATTATAAGCACTATTTTTACAAATGGAGAAACTGACACACACAGATACCGAATAAGTTGCCCAAGGTCACAGAGGCAGTCCGGTTAGTGGCAAAAACTTGAGAGTATTCAGTTTGAATCCAGAAGAACTGTATGATATAGTTTACACCAAATACCTTCCTCTCTATAAGCCTATTGTTCTGGGAAAGCAAGTGGCCCCAGCCTACTGGTCTGCTTGTTTGCCTTTTTTTTCTTTCATTCATCCATCCATCTAAGATCTATTGAGCACTGATGTCCCAGAAATTATGGTAGAGATAAAAAAGAGAATTGTACACCATTCTTCCAGGAGCATGAATTCATGGTAAAGAAAAATTTCCTATGGGAAATGATGATTTAAGTAACATTATGACTTAAAATGTATGTCTAACATTTGCTGAGAGTACTTTGAAGTTCAGCATTGAAATCCTAAATACATGATTTTTTCCAGTGATGCTTTTCTTTGGTCAGATCTTTAAAAAATTGAATTCTCAGCATTATTATCACTTTATTTCATTTATCTTACATAAATGACAAGAGTTTTAGAGAAAATCGATGATGGTAAAGGCAAAAAATAATTTTATACCACATTGATTTTATCACCCTGAATCATAATGAGTAGTATATACTACTAAGCTAAAACCTAGTGATTAATTACCAGGTACCAGGTACTATTCTAAAAGCTTCATATATGTTGATTCATTTACTCATCATAGTAACCCTATGGGGCAGGTGCTCTTTAGATCTCCCTTTCAGATGAAGAAACTGAGACATGGAGAAGTTAAGTAGCTTTTTCAAAATTTCTCCAGTAGGAAGTGGCTGAGCTGGGATTAAGCCAAGGCTACCTATTCCAGAGGTCACACTCTTAAGTACTCACAGCTATGTAACACGAATATTATCTACCTCCACTCCAGTTCCTTTTGAGGGCAGACCTTGCTTATCAAGAACATTAATATTTTTTCATAATTAATATATTTTCAGACAAAGTGTTCTTTTAGTGTGTATGGAACAATATCCTTATTTGCCTACAAAGGACAGTGACTTCTGACCACCTGCTGTGGTTATCACAGTGGTTACCCTGGGATCACACTCAGACTTTGCAGCAAGGCATTGAGACTCTCCCCAATTTGACTGCACTCCACCTAGGCAAATATTTCCTTCTCTCAACACACACCGTCTGCTTTAGCCAAGGCAGCACCTCTCTGTCATGCAGATGTGTTATGCTTATGTACAAATGCAAGTCTCTGCTGTTTGGTTTCCATGTTGCTTCCTCTATAGAAAATGCACCACTCTCCTGCCCTACTATCTTCATTTACGTCATTATGTTTTCACTTATGTCTTCATCACACCACTCCAAACCTCTCTCTGCCTTAGTTCCCCTGGCCCACACTGATTTTTCTCTCCTTGAAAACTCTTTAAGCTTGTAGGTTGTGCCTCTGGATTGGGTGCCAAGTCTTGGAATGCCTCATTTGGATTCCTATGGAATCATGATATATAGCTCTTTATATATCATTTGCTTTCTAGCAACAGAGTGATAAGCATGATATAGAAGGCAAAATTAGAACTTTGGGGTCCATCCTGATATACGAAATAAGTTACTGTGTGCTAATTTCAGTCCGCTCACATGGTGCTTTGTATATAACAGGACTTCAACAAATATTTGAGGGATGACATTTTTTGTTATATTGGTTTACCTGAGCAAATCCTTAAGTGTCCCATGGAGTAAAGGGTAGGGAAGCTGATCTTTTGGGTCATTTCAAATAGGGAGGGAGCCATTCACTGCCTGTTATGAACAAAGGAGATTGGCGTGACAAGAAGATTTCCAACCCATCCAAAGGTGTTATTCTAATACGTGATCCCAGCTGGCAAAATGCAGCAATGAGAACCTTTCACAAATAGGTGCTGTCTCTCCCTATCAAAGTGTTCTTCCTAGTCCTGGCCGAAAGAAAAACAAAATGGCAAACTAAAACAAAAATACCATGTGAAGAGCATCTCACTGTTTACTATTTGGGGTGTTTTGCTCAAACCTGGTTAATAGGACTAGATTTAATCAGTCTTTTGGAGAAATCAGTATTGATATGTGTTATCTGTCTTTTGAATTTTCTTATACTTATTTCATTTTGTCTCATCCATTCAGTTAACATATAATTTACTAACCAACTGCTCAGTGAAAGGATGTGTGGTAGACCATTCAAGAAATAAAATTCAGCCATGGGATAACTGCAAAACCCAACCCTTGTGCTCAAGTTAGATAACCTCTTTTGTAGCAACCTTAGGAATGGTTTTTACACTTATATATATTTTTTGGTTTTTTTCATTCTCAGTCCCAGTATTGCAAAATGAGACAGAAGACACAAAGTATCCCAGAGGGTAAACATTATAGCTGTAGGAACTTGAAAGTAGTAAGTATAACCCATTACAACTCTTCATACTGATGCATCAGGAGAAAAATATACCCTGAGAAGTAATGTGCAGAATATCTATGATTGGTGGAAGCTGGTAGATCTAAGAACCTGTTTTTTTTTTTTTAACAAATCATCGTTCCACTTACTTCCTCTTTTGTTGACACTGGCTGTGTTTTTAGCAGGGCGAAAGTGATTTGGAATTTTTGTGAGAGTTCAAAATTTAAATCATGTTCACTTTGCTAAAACTCCATTGGATGGAGTAGCTGGAGAGAGAAACATAAAACTAACAGAAGGGAAGTAAAAGGGAAAGGAAAGCTTTGGAGATGCCACCATCTTGAAGAGATCAGAAAACTAGCTACTGAAAGTCAAGGGGAGGGAAGGAGCCCTTGGAGGTGTCCCTGAAGTTTTCTGGAAGTTATGAGAGAATTCCCAGTTCTTGTTACTTGTTAAGATTTTGTTAGGAAAATTATTTGTTTTCAGATTCATTTCTTTTAGATTATCTGTGTAGTTAAGAGTATTCTTTATTTCTTTGTCTTTTTTATACCTCGGAAGCATCCCAGTTTGGGGAGGATATTGAATGGTTAGGTAAAATTTTTATGTATAAGGAAGCCATTTATACACAGCCACAAAGAGGCTATACCATGAGGATGTCACAGTTGCTAGTGAAGTCAGCATTAATTTGTCTCCTTTTCTCTATTCTTTCTTAGATCCTTTCAAACATTCACTCAGAATATTTTTGAATATCAGTTTGGTGAAAAGCAGAGTTCTGGGTTCTTTGGGGAGAGCAAAGATGAGCGAGTGTCCATCATCCTCTCTAGTGAGTCCAGAATTAGGGATGGCCCAGTAAGTCATACCCTGGAGGGGTAGTATCTTCTAGAACTGGGGAGAGGCTGAGAAAAGGGATCCAAAACTCTTTTCAGTCAACCAATTACATTTTTCTGAGTGCCTGTCATTAATCATGCAGTCTTGCAGACTCCAGAAGAGACTGTACCATTGATCTACTTTAACAAGTATACTCAATCTACACAAAATAGAGGATTTCTTCATGTACTTATGACTAAGATCTGTTTTCTTCCTGTCAACAAACATTCCAAAGTAGGTATTCTTCACATTCTTATTCTGTCCAAAGCAGGATCGTTTCACACAACTGCATGTCTTTCAGAGGATTTGGATCTATTCTCAGTTTCTAGTCCGAAAATTTGACTTTCCTGGTGCCTAAGATGGCTTGTACAGAATGTAAAGAAGTCCTCTGAAGGGGGCTCAGTGCACAATTCTTAACCTCCTCCATTCGGACCACCCCCATGTGGTTGTGTCAAACCAAGTGGATGTCCGGGCCCCCTCTTGGCAAGTCTTTGACTGGTCATTTATGTTTGGGCACCAGAAAATACCTCACACATCTGACAAATCTTTATGAGACATTTGAAAATTGAGAAACATGTATTTTTGAGGTTTTTACCTGTCTTTTTTCATGCATAACTTCCTACTAACAGATTTTGCTAATCCCTTAAAAGTGAATAAAATGCTTTTTTTTGGTATCTCAGTTATTTTATAATTCATTGGATTAATAATCACTCTAAGACTTGCCTTTTACCTTCAGTCTTCAAATCCTAGTGAATTTTTACATTCTTTAATTAAGGATATTGATTTCCCTTAATAGCTTTTGAAGTGAGTCACTGAAGGTGAGTCATTAAGGCCAACTCTTGTACATGCCTTTAAACAGCAATTGTTTTACTAGAGCTGTATTAAACTTTTTTAAAAATCTCTTTGTCGCACATGTACAAAGCATTCCCAGTAGTTGTCTTTGTTATTCAGTAATTTCATGAGAGCATTCCAAGAAAAGTAGGACGTTCCCTTTTGTAATGTGATGTGCATGAGATAACTAGCAGCCTTTGATCATCTGGGAAGTGACTGCCTTCTTCTCTCCTTCCCTACCCAGGGTTCTTAACATAGAGTCCATGAACACACCATCCTTAAA
Source organism: Smutsia gigantea (assembly GCA_032199065.1). Classification (NCBI taxonomy): domain Eukaryota; kingdom Metazoa; phylum Chordata; class Mammalia; order Pholidota; family Manidae; genus Smutsia; species Smutsia gigantea. Next base: position 56,004 of record JAVSCE010001354.1, on the reverse strand, counting down.
AAGAACTGGGTTTCAGTATAACAGCTTTTATTTTGTGATTTTTAAAATATTTTATTTTGTGCACTTAGAACCTTATTCTGAGAAGGAGTCCATAGATGTCACCATTGAACAAAAATGTTTAAGAGCCCTGTCATAAATGTATTTGAACCTATGAATTTTAGATGGTGAAACTCACGGTCAAGATGTGAGAAGAAAATGTGTCATCCGCATAATATTTGGTATTTTTTATCATTAGAAGAGAACTAAAGCAATGATAGCTACTGTTTATTTCTTGACCACCAGTATTTTCCAGGCAATGTGATAGGTTCTTTATATACTTTGTTGTTTTCACAACAACATACTGCAGGGATATTATTAAAATTCCCATTTTGAAGGTGAACTAACTGAAGCACAGATCAACTCACTTATTCAAAAAATATTCACAGAGTATACAAAAGGAGCAGGCACTGTGCTAAGAATGAGATGAACTATTTGACCAAAGGTTACATAACCAAAAAGTGGCAAAGCTCACCGAAGGCCATTGTCTCTTCCGTCACACTTTGCATCTTCATAACATCTCATTCTACCCTGGAAAAGTAAAAAAAACCTATTGAGAAATATGGAACTCTAAGAAGGTACTCAACAGATATTTTTCTCTTCATATAAATTTGAAACATAATTAGGTCTGCCTGGAAAATGGTAATTCTTTTTTTTATAATTTATTTTGTTATCATTACTCTACAGTTACATGTGCAATATTATGGTTATTAAACTACCCCCTTCATCACGTCCCCCCCACCAACCCCATTACAGTCACTGTCCATCAGCGTAGTGAGATGCTATAGAATCACTACTTGTCTTCTGTGACTTGTACTGCCCTCCCCGTGCCCCCCCAACATTACATCTGCTAATCGTAATGCCCCTTTTCCCCCTTTATCCTTCCCTTCCCACCCATCTATCCCAGCCCCCTCCTTTGGTAACTATTAGTCCGTTCTTGGGTTCTGTGAGTCTGCTGCTGTTTTGTTCCTTCAGTTTTTTTCTTTGTTCTTATACTCCACAGTTGAGTGAAATCATTTGATACTTGTCTTTTTCAGCTTGGATTATTTCACTGAGCATAATACCCTCTAGTTCCATCCATGTTGTTGCAAATGGTAGGATTTGTTTTCTTCTTATGGCTGAATAATATTCCATTGTGTATATGTACCACTTCTTCTTTATCCATTCAACTACTGATGGACACTTAGGTTGCTTCCATTTCTTGGCTATTGTAAATAGTGCTGTGATAAACATAGGGGTGCATATGTCTTTTTCAAACTGGGCTGCTGCATTCTTAGGGTAAATTCCTAGGAGTGAGATTCCTGGGTCAAATGGTATTTCTATTTTGAGTTTTTTGATGAACCTCCATACTGCTTTCCACAATGGTTGAACTAATTTGCATTCCCACCAGCAGTGTAGGAGGCTTCCCTTTTCTCCACATCCTCGCCAACATTTGTTGTTGTTTGTGTTTGGGATGTTGGCCATCCTCACTGGTGTGAAGTGATATCTCATTGTGGTTTTAATTTGCATTTCTCTGTTGATTAGTGATGTGGAGCATCTTTTCATGTGCCTGTTGGCCATCTGAATTTCTTCTTTAGAGAAGTGTCTATTCATGTCCTCTGCCCATTTCTTAATTGGATTATTTGCTTTTTGTTTGTTAAGGTGCGTGAGTTCTTTATACATTTTGGATGTCAACCCCTTATCAGATAGCATCATTTATGAATATATTCTCCCATATTGGTTATGGTTTCATGACTTCCATTCAGGTCTTTGATCTACCTTGAGTTTACCTTTGTGTATGGGGTTAGACAGTAGTCCAGTTTCATTCTCTTACATGTAGCTGTCCAGTTTTTCCAACACTAGCTGCTGAAGAGGCTGTCATCTCCCCATTGTATATCCAAGGCTTCTTTATCAAATATTAATTGACTGTATATGTTTGGGTTAATGTTTGGATTTTCTATTCTGTTCCACTGGTCTGTGGGTCTGTTTTTGTGCCAATACCAAATTGTCTTGATTACTGTGGCTTTGTAGTAGAGCTTGAAGTCAGGGAGTGTAATTGCCCCTGTTTTATTCCTCCTTCTCAGGATTGCTTTGGCTATTCGGGGTATTTTGTGGTTCCATATGAATTTTAGAATTATTTGTACCAGTTCATTGAAGAAAGCTGTTGGTAGTTTGATAGGGATTGCCTTGAATCTGTAGATTGCTTTAGGTAGTATAACCATTTTGACAATATTTATTCTTCCTAGCCAAGAGCATGGGATGCATTTCCATTTGTTAGTGTCCTCTTTAATTTCTCTTAGGAGTGTCTTGTAGTTTTCAGAGTACAGGTCTTTCACTTCCTTCGTTAGGTTTATTCCTAGGTATTTTATTCTTTTTGATGCAATTGTGAATGGAATTGTTTTTCTGATTTCTCTTTCTGTTAGTTCATCGTTAGTGTATAGGAAAGCAACAGATTTCTGTGTGTTAATTTTGTATCCTGCAACTTTGCTGAATTCAGATATTAGTTCTAGTCATTTTGGAGTGGAGTCTTTAGGGTTTTTTATATACAATATCATGTCATCTGCAGATAGTGACAACTTGACTTCTTCTTTACCCATCTGGATGCCATGTATGTCTTTGTGTTGTCTGATTGCCATGGCTAGGACCTCCAGTACTATGTTGAAAACAGTAGAGAGAGTGGGCATCCCTGTCTTGTTCCCGATCTTAGATGAAAAGCTTTCAGCTTCTCGCTGTTAAGTATGATGTTAGCTGTGGGTTTGTCATATATGGCCTTATGATGTTGAGGTACTTGCCGTCTATACCCATTTTGTTGAGAGTTTTAATCAGGAATGGATGCTGAATTTTGTCAAATGCTTTTTCAGCATCTATGGAGATGATCATGTGGTTTTTGTTCTTCTTTTTGTTGATGTGGTGGATGATGTTGATGGATTTTCGAATGTTGTACCATCCTTGCATCCCTGGGATGAATCCCACTTGATCATGGTGTATGATCCTCTTGATGTATTTTTGAATTCGGTTTGCTAATATTTTGTTGAGTATTTTTGCATCCATGTTCATCAGGGATATTGGTCTTTAATTTTCTTTTTTGGTGAGGTCTTTGCCCAGTTTGGTATTAGAGTGATGCTGGCTTCATAGAATGAGTTTGGAAGTATTCCCTCCTCTTCTATTTTTTGGAAAACTTTAAGGAGAATGGGTGTTATTTCTTCTCTATATGTCTGGTAGAACTCAGAGGTGAATCTATCTGGTCCAGGGGTTTTGTTCTTGGGTAGTTTTTTGATTACTTATTCAATTTCGTTGCTGGTGATTGGTCTGTTTAGATTTTCTGTTTTTTGCTTGGTCAGTCTTGAAAAGTTGTATTTTTCTAAGAAGTTGTCCATTTCTTCTATGTTTTCCAGCTTGTTAGCATATAGATTCTCATAATATTCTCTTATAATTCTCTATATTTCTGTGGGGTCTGTCGTTATTTTCCTTTCTAATTTCTGATTGTGTTTATGTGTGTAGTTTCTCTTTTTCTCTTAATGAGTCTGGCTAGGGGTTTATCTATTTTGTTTAATTTTTCAAAGAACCAGCTCTTGGTTTCACTGATTTTTTCTATTGTTTTATTCTTCTCAATTTTATTTATTTCTTCTCTGATCTTTATTATGTCCCTCCTTCTGGTGACTTTGGGCCTCATTTGTTCTTCTTTTTCCAATTTCAGTAATTGTGTCTTGAGACTATTCATTTGGGATTGTTCTTCCTTCTTTAAATAGGCCTGGATTGCAATATACTTTCCTCTTAGAACTGCCTTTGCTGCGTCCCACAGAAGTTGTGGCTTTGTGTTGCTGTTGTCATTAGTCTCCATATATTCTTTGATTTCTGTTTTGATTTGGTCATAACACATTGATTAATTAGGAGAGTGTTGTTAAGTCTGCATGTATTTGTGATCCTTTTTGATTTCTTTCTAAAATTTATTTCTAGTTTTATACCTTTGTGATATGAGAAGTTGGTTGGTAGAATTTCAATATTTTTGAATTTATTGAGGTTCTTTTTGTGGCCTAGTATGTGTTCTATTCTGGAAAATGTTCCATGTGCACTTGAGAAGAATGTGTATCCTGTTGCTTTTGGGTGTAGAGTTCTGTAGATGTCTGTTAGATCCATCTGTTCTAGTGTGTTGTTCAGTGCCTCTGGTGTCCTTACTTATTTTCTGTCTGGTTGATCTGTTCTTTGGAGTGAGTGGTGTGTTGAAGTCTCCTAAAATGAATCCACTGCTTTCTATTTCCTCCTTTAATTCTGTTAGTATTTGTCTCACATATGCTGGCGCTCCTGTGTTGGGTGCATATATATTTATAATGGTTATATCTTCCTGTGGGACTGACCCCTTTATCATTATGTAATGTCCTTCTTTATCTCTTGCTACTTTCTTCGTTTTGAAGTCTATTTTGTCTGATACAAGTACTGCCACACCCGCTTTTTTCTCTTTGTTGTTTGCATGAAATATCTTTTTCCATCCCTTCACTTTTAGTCTGTGTATATCTTTGGGTTTGAGGTGAGTCTCTTGTAAGCAGCATATAGATGGGTCTTGCTTTTTGATCCATTCTATTACTCTGTGTCTTTTGATTGGTGCATTCAGTCCATTTACATTTAGGATGGTTATCGATAGATATGTACTTATTGCCATTGCTGGCTTTAGATTCGTGGTTACCATAGATTCAAGGGTTGCTCTTTACTATCTAACAATCTAACTTAACTTTCTTGTTAAGTTATTGTAAACACCATCTGATGTTTCTTTATTTCTCTCCCTTCTTATTCTTCCTCCTCCATTCCTTATGTACTAGGTGTTTTATTCTTTGCCTTTAGTTAGTATTTGGATGGTCTGCTTTCTTTGCTATGATTTTATTTTCTCTGGTGACATCTTTTTAATCTTAGGATTGCTTCCCTCTAGAGCAGTTCCTTTAAGATATCCTGAAGAGGTCATTTATGAGAGGCAAACTCAACTTTCGCTTGTCTGGAAATTGTTTAATCCCTCATTCATATTTAAATGATAATTGTGCTGGATACAATATTCTTGGTTTGAGGCCCTTCTGTTTCATTTTGTTAAATATATCATGCCATTCTCTTCTGGCCTGTAAGGTTTCTGTTGAGAAGTCTGATGATAGTCTGATGGGTTTTCCTTTTTAGGTCATCTTTTTTTCTCTCTAGCTGCCTTTAATACTCTGTCTTTATCTTTGATATTTGCCGTTTTAATTATTATGTGTCTTGTTGTTGTCTTCCTTGGGTCCCTTGTGTTGGGAGATCTGTGAGCTTCCGTGGACTGCAAGACTATTTCCTTCCCCAGCATGGGGAAGTTTTCAGCAATTATTTCTTCAAAGACATTTTCTATGCCTTTTCCTCTCTCTTCTTCCCCTGGTACTCCTTTAATGCGAATATTGTTCCGTTTGGATTGGTCACATAGTTCTCTTAATATTCTTTCATTCCTAGAGATCCTTTTATGTCTCTCTGCCTCAGCTTCTCTGTATTCCTGTTCTCTGATTTCTATTCCATTAACAGTCTCTTGTATCTTGTCCAGTCTGCTGCTAAGCCCATTGATCACTTGTCTCATTTCTGCATTGTCTTTCCTCACCTCCCTCACATCCTCCCTCAGCTCTTGCATATTTCTCTGTAGATCCATCAGTATGTTTATGACTTTTGTTCTGAATTCTTTTTCAGGAAGGTTGTGCATTTCCATCCCTAAAGGTTCCCTCTCTGGTGTTGTCTGGGTCTGGGTAAGTTTTGTTTGTACCATATTCCTCTGTCTTTTCATGACGATAGAAGTGGTCACTGGTAGGTGCCACGTATGTCAGCTGGGCAGTATAAGACTTTAAAAAAGAAAGATAGAAAGAAACGAAAGAAAAGAAAAGAAAGAAAAATAAGAAAGGAGGAAAAGAAAGAAAAGAAAAAAGAAAGAAAAGAAAAATGCCCACCGGGAGTAGATTCTATGGGGATGCTGTAGGTGGCACTGTTGCTCCACTATTCTGCCGCCATGGCCATGGTGCTCCGCAGGGCCCTTTGTAGCTCTGGCCAGGGCGGGAACAAATGGGAGACTGTTAATCTCTGTGGGAAGTCTGAATGCAGCTACTGTTTCCCAGTCACCATCCAAGGGGTCCGAAATTCCCCAGGACTCCCAGCCTGCTGGGCTGAGTGTGCTGGAATGATTCTGGGCCCTTGTCTCTTTAAGACTGCTTTAAAAAGCGCACGCTTTTCTTTTGTCCCGGGGAGCCGGCTGCGAGGGCCCAGTGCATTCCCAAGCTCAGATCCTGCACTCTCTGTCTCTCCAATCTCCGCTCCACCATGCAATGTGTGTCAGCACTCCCGGCGCAGATCACCAGGTCTGTTTATTTCGCTGGCCTGTACTTCCACTCCCTCCCTACTGAATCCTCTCCTCTCACTGGTGCGCTGGGGTGGGGAAGTGTTCGGGTCCCGCTGGGACATGGCTCCATATCTTACCTGCCTCACAGGGTGCCAAGTCCTCTCAGGTATAGATGCAGGCTGGGTGCTGTCCTGTATCTTCCGGTCTCTCTTTTAGGAATAGTTGTATTTGTTGTATTTTCATAAATATATATAGTTTGATTTCCACCGCCCTGCTCATGCCACCATCTTCCTTGAAGTCCCGGAAAACGGTAATCCTGCTCATGATTTTCTTCATCCTAGCATTGCCTGAGCAAACCAGATCCCCATCAGTTCTTTCATGGAATAAGCCCGTTCTTTTCGAGGACAATTACTTGTCTTGTTGTCATGAGACAGAATAAAAATGTATGTCATTTCAGTGATGGCATCTTATATCTCCTATCCAGGAAGAAATATCTACTCCTTTGCCTTCCTTGCTAAATATTCATAGAAACCTTGTTTGTAATTTGGTGTGTTTGCTATTGATTTGTGGGGGTCGGGGGGCAGGGAGTTAGTGATCCCACGTTTTTCTCATTTTTGGTCAAAAATACTTTGAACAAGAGACTTTACAATCTTGGAGGCAGATTGTATTTTCACAGACTATATTGTATAATCCAGATCTGTTCTGATAAGTGTAATTTCATTCAATCAGAAGAGCCAATCTCCACTTCTTGCTTAACTCCTTCTGGATTAGAAGCTGATTTCAGTGTCTGACCATGACACTAAGAGATGTTGAAATTGTGATGGGGAATTTTAGCCCACTGCTCCCTGGAGGATTTCTTAACTTCTTTGTAGTTAAGAGAAAGACTGAAAAAAAAAAAAAAACCCTCCCCTTGGGTTTATGACAATGGAATACAGGTTGGAAATCTGACTAATCTAAAATCAGTGGGCATGGATATTTTGTTTAATTTTAATTTATGGGAAGAAAGGCAACTTCTCTTTAAGAAGAAAGAATAATTATGTTCAAAATTCTTTTAATTACAAGAATTCAAAATGGACAAAGTCATTTTGAGTTTCCTTTTCCTTGAATTTCATTCCAGACTGACACCTTGCTTGCCAGCTTTGTGAGAAAAAACTGTCCAATGGGCTCTGTTGCTCCCCTCAGGGAAAGACCAGCACTCTTTAGCTTCTTCCCAAAGAGGAAGCTGGCACAAGGCCTTTAGGGAGGCGAGAGGGGACATCATTGCTAAGGCGGGGGCTACAATTGCCACCTACGTAGACCTTTGTAAGCCCAGTGGGAAGGGAGAACACGATCTCAGGTCTTCAGTTGCAGGTGGCTTCTGGGAGCTTGGACGCTGTTCCCCTCAGGGCCCCCTTTGGATTAGAGGAAGAGCAGAGGATCCTTCCATGCTGATTTCCTCGTATGAGAAAGGGGAATTAGCATCATCCAGCTGGGAATAATCAGGAAACGATGTATTTTATGCCATTTGTGAATGGTAATAATTGAAAGTATTTTGATAAAAAGTCACATGCATGGCCAGAATTGGTCTTTTTCAGAATCAGTAAATAACAGATGTTTATTTTTCCCCTTTCTAGACATCAGTTTAGCTACTTGGGGCATAATAAGTACAAAGAAAGGAAAGCATATGCCAGCCCCATGCTGTTTTCTTAACATTATCAAGTAATTGTTTACAATATGGGAAAAAATGGTTATCATTTTGATGCGCTGGCATTTTTTATGACATCTTTTCTCTCAGCCTCCCCTCCTAAGTGACGCCACCCATCCCCAGGATTTCTATTCTCACCCATTTCCTGGCAATACCCAAGTCTATGACTTCAGACAACATGCTTCTGGGCTTGCTACCCTCATATCAGTAATCTACAAGATTTTTCTACATGGGACCTCAGACTCTGCATATTCAACTTGGCACTCATTTCCCTTCTCCCATGAACTTTCTCTTCCTTATGTCTGCCCACTGCAGTGGCTACTTCCACCATCCAGACGCTTCAGAGATCCTTAACCCCTCCTCTCCTCTTTATCCCCTCAGTTGTTAAATTTGGGGAATTCTTCTTCCTTATATTTCATCAGTGGGTCTGTTTCTCTTCATTCTCCTTGCCTTTACTCTAGTGAAGACTCGTACTTTAAAATCCTTCAATGGCTTCTCTTTGCCTCAAGGGTAAAGCCTGAACTCATTAGCACCATGTGGTCTCTGCCTCCTCCTACAGACACATTTCAAACCTCCCTTCCGTCTACTGTTGCGCCCCTGAATGGCTGAGCGAGCACAGTTTCAGGAACATGCCACACTCTCCCGTCCTTTATAGCTTTGCCTCCCTTACCAACATGTATGCCATCAGGAGTGGAATTAGAAATCTGAGGAAGGCTTGCTACTAGGATCAGGTGCCAGTCTTGTGTGCTTCCTGTGAGCCCTGTAGAGCCCTCGCACGTGCTCTTAGATACTGTTTTCCAATCCTTTTGTAGTTGGAGTGTCTTCTCTCTTAGCTTATCAGACACCAAGACATATGAAACGTTTTTGTCCCTAACATCACTATAATGCCTAACACGTAGAAGGTGTTCAAAATAAGGAAGTACTTTTTCTGTAATTCATGCTTTGAGTTTTCCAAAAGGGTACTGTACTTATGAGTGTTAAATATTTTTCTTTTTCTTTGTAGGAAAAAAATGTATTGGGTATTTAAGTTTTGCTTCTTGTTCCTTAAAAAACTGGGTCTGCATACAGATTATACTGAATTTTTAAAACTTATGCAACACTATACTCCAAAGGACAATTTTTTCCAGTTAAAGGGAAAGATACATTAACATGTAAATCTATGATCATATTTAGACATATTTTTACATAGATTCGAAAGTCTAACAACTACTTTTCCTAAATATTCTACTTGCTTCTCTGGGACACCCACCACCCTGCCTCAATTCTGTTCACTCTTTGTTCCTTCCTATTCCCAGAGCAACTAATTCAGTCATGCGCTGTGCTGCTCTAACATCCTACCTTATCTCCTCTTTCTCTCTCTCAGTAGAAGACCTCACTTCCTTCTTCATTGAGAAACTGGAGACCTTCTTACAGGAAGTCCTTCAAATTGCTGCACCCCCTACTGGAAGATAATCCATTTACACCCATCATCATCTCATTCATTTATTTACCTTTTTTGCCCATTCATTTGACAAATATTTATTAAGAGTCCTTTCTTAGCTGGGCACTGCATGAAGTATAGCAGGAATAAAGTCATCAAGATGTAGCCCCCATGCCCAGACTGTTTCCAATCTGGTGATACGAAAAAGCAAGTAGGCACTTACACAGATCAGAATCACTATAGGAAGAACTTGATCTTGATGCTGTGATGGTTGAAACCAGAAGAGTTCTAGGGAGGAGGGAGAAGCATGGTCAGTAGCCTCAAGAATAAGCTTTCCTTCAGCCTCAGAGATGAAGGTATCCACTCTTAGATATTTTCTGTATTTTGGCACTCAACACCTGCTCATTATTATCATCTGTTCATTTTCCTTGCTTCCCCTGTAGACCTTGAGCTTTCTGAGAGTGAGAACCCAGTCTCATGCCAGGTTGATGTATATTAATATTGATGCAGATGCTCAATAAATATTTGGTGAATATTAAGCATGACCATGCAGGAGGTAAAACATTTACAGTTTGCTACTTTTGTAGGTTGAACTGCATCCTCACAAAAGACATGGTGAAGCCCTAATGCCCCCGTGAGTGTAGTCTGACTTGGAAATAGAGTCTTTGAAAATGTAATCAATTTAAGATGAGGTTATACCTTAGTGTGGGCCTTAGTCCGTTATGAATGGTATCCTTGAGAAAACAGAATAGACCCAGGGACAGGCAGAGAACTCATGTGATGATGGAGGCAGAGATTGGAGTGATGCATCTGCAAGCCAAGGAATGCCAAGGATTGACAGCAACACCAGAAACTAAGAGAAAGGCATAGGATAGATTCTGCCTGAGAGTCTTCAGAGAGGACACAGTCCTATTGACACTTTGATTTCAGACGTCTTGCTTTCAGAACTGTTGGTTTCTGTTTTTTGAAGCACTCAGTTTGTGGTATTTTGTTATTGCAGCTCTACAAAACTAATACAGTTACTCTTTATTTTTATTAGGAAATATTGTAGTTCCTGTTTTAATCTTTAGGAAGTCAACATTATTTATGGGACCCCATACCAACAAGCCGTGTTGTACTAGGAAAGAACCACGCTGAGAAAGGAAGAAATGTAGTTCTTGCTTTGAAGGCAGTTGGCATTTAGAGACTCTCTCTTTTAGGTGTACCCAGCTACCCACCCTTTTATTTAGAGTTGGTACTTAATGGCTTGGCAAGATCTGCTGTACTTATAAAAGGGTCCACCACTGGTTAAGGAAAAACAGTTTCCGGCTTTCTAACAGCCCCTCTCTACAATGGTCTATGTAAGGTCGGTGTTCACTGACTTCATATCTGGAGTACAATAGGCTGAAATAATTCTTTCTCCTTCCTTTTGTTGCTTCTTCTCTCTGGGACTAAAATTTGTGTAGGACAATGGAAAGTGTGGGAGGTGGGGAGCAGAGGAAGATTGGAGGAGAGGGAGCAAACTCTTCTAAATAAATCCTCCACGTGCTTGTGAGACTCAGGCCCTCACTAGCCCCAGATTTGCTGCCTACCCCTTCTCGGTATGGGGCCCTGTATCCTGTCCTCGGGTTTCTCAGTGAAAGTGTTGTTATGTGATTTGATACTCAGCATTTCTGTTACTTCTTGGTGATTTTGCCTTGTAAAACTCCCACTTTAACATTCTGAATTTAAGTACAGCAATGGGAGAATGAGCCTCTTTTTTGGTCCTAATTTTTTTTGGAACTAGATGTCCTTGAGTCATTGGCAACAGGTGTCCCTCTGGATTTTTAAAGCAAACCTGTGTGTGTGTGTGTGTGTGTGTGTGTGTGTGTGTGTGTGTGTGTGTGTGTGTATGATGAAACACTCCCTTAAACTCTAAGATACTCATCAGTTTTGGTTTCACTGAGGGACTCCAGCTGGCTGGAAGTAAGAGGAAATCATCACTGTCCGTTTGTTTGGGGGACTTGCTCTAAAATGATTGTCTGCTTTCCTCCCTGTCTTTGTGTTAATGACATTTGTAGTGTTTCCCAGGAACATACAGTTACCCAGAAAACTCAGACTGATGACAATAGTATCTGAAATGCTTCTGTAGGTCTGCTTCTAGGTAGATAGGCAAAAATGTATGTTCCAAGGTACAAGTGCTTGTTGACTTTTCAAACACAGCCAGTCCGTGCTCTTTACAGGGAACTCAGAATCTCTCCGCAGGGCTGGCCTTCCTGTGCATCTGACAAGTACATCAAAGGATAGTCCTGAGTACTTTACTTTATAGCTTATTAATTTTTTCCTTCTTTAGTTTGCAATCTACTCTTAGAATGGGAAAATAATTTCTTTTATTTTTTTTCTCCTTTCTCATTTAAGCTGAAATTGATTTCTTTCTAAGCTCATAAGGAAAAAAATTCAACTGTAGTTAATACAATTGCCTTTCCTGAATAAAAATAAAAGGCTAGTTTACCTTCAAGCCATGCTATATCAGAGTAAAGAGATACAGTGTCCCTTCAAGGAGGATTTTGACAGGAGAGGGTACAAAATTTTGTAATATCAGGATAGAATAATTGCAGTCAATACAAGAAATAATAGAATAGCAATAAAATGTACCACAATATGTTTATTTGGTGAATAGGGGATGGTTTTTGTGCATGTATTTGGAACATTGGGAAGCTAGGAGACACTCTTAAATCTATCAGTACTCTTCTCAAATGCTTATTGTCATGACAACCATCTCTTCATAAACCAAGGCTCCGAGTGTAATACAGATGGGGTTGGTAACAAGGTAGAGTCGCCATCTGCTTTGTTTTCCCTGAGGGACATTTATTCGATCCCCAAGTCTGATCCTCATATCTGAAAGTCTCAACTTACTTTTCTTTCTGGAATAAGATGTATTTGTGAGATTAATTTTTTCCTCCTGACAAACAACTTTCTTATCTGTCATCACATAACTTATTTATTGCTAAATGAAGAGAAAAAGAGATAATTATGTGTGAAAGCAAATATATAGATTTTAATGATTTATTCCTCAGTCTACTTTGCAAGGTCTGACATAAAGTGCCTTGAAATTCAATAGGACAGTCAAAAAAGTGAGGTCAATAAGGCAATAATTTTCCCAGGAAATAGGTAAAGTTGTTCCTGCTTTTGAACATTGTATTCATATCTGTGCTTCCTGACAGGAGGGCTTCATGCAGTTGTAGTAAGCTCTGTTGTGTTTACTTCCCAATAAAAAGGAGCACATCAGTTCTTTAGGAGAAGAAAACCTTTCCTATTAGTAAATCTGAAGAGGAATTTGCCAAACAAATGGATTCTTACATGAGGGACACAGCCCAGTACTTTCATCCACCCCTTTTCCAAAAATGCATTAACTTATTCTCATACCAACCTACAACAAAAATGGAGAACATATTTTAAAAGAAGATATTCAGCTTTTCACAAGTTCATACTTGCTGTCGTCAGAATTAAGATATATCTAGCCTTTGGAAAATAAGAAAATGTTTATCTAGCCATTTAAAGGAGTGTGGTAAACTAAATAGTTAAATAAAGGTGAAAGGAAATATCTTATGGAGTTCATATTTAAAGTCTAGAGTAATTTCCTTCCATGTATTATGATTATTTTACACATGTAGGCTATAGTATATAATTCTAAACCTTAAAATCTTAAGGTTTTACATTATATGTTATTTTTACATTATACCTTCATTTTTCTTTCTGATCAGAGAAGTTTTATGACTCTCTTTAGATCAGACATAATTCATTCTCATACACTCCTTTTATGTCCTGTGCATTGATGTGTAAACATAATCTAATACCAGATAAATAAAATGTAACCACACTATATCATAAGCACAAATACTTACTCAGAAGTGTGTGGGATTGACTAACAATAAATACGGGCTGATGTTCAGAACAGGGAAAAACTGCTAGAAAATTTTGTAGAGTCTGAATATACTTCTGTAGTTGAGTGTAATAACTGTTCAGAGCATCATAATGTGTGTGGTTTTTTGAACGTAGTTCTGGTTAACACCCGGCAATAGCTGTGCAGACTTGAAATCAGTTTTGTCTCTGGGCTTCCTTCCTCACTGAGTAGCCACTCACTGTACCTAAGACCTTTTTAAATTAAAGGCAATGTCCTGCATTTAGCTTATACCTTGTATGCACATTGTTAAGAGAGGTGATGTCCAGGAAACACCTTAGGTCCTTCCAAGCAAGCTCTCTGTAGGCTTTTCTCTTTCATGTTGATAAAAAGGGTGAAGAAATGGAATTACCACAAGCAACATTGCTGGTTTTTATTTTAGGTGTGCCAGAGAACCACCACCTTTGAATCTATACATGTAAAAATAGTTCTCTGAGTAATACGTGTTAAATTCTGCTGCGTTGTTCTGAAGGAGTTGGTAATGATGTTTTAAGTGTCTTCATTATATTATGTCAAATAAAACATGGTACCCTTGTCAGGCTGCAGCATCAAGATTGGAAACTTTGTGGATATATACATTAGTCTTTCAACATATGCTCATCTTAATAAGGGTTATTTGAGGTATGCATAATTAATTAAAAGCAGTAACATTTTTTTAAAGCCTCATCTTTACTCAGATTAATTGGCCCTCGACTACGCTAAATGTGACATATTTTAAAAATATCAAATTTGTCACATACAGTTCTTCACTTTACCACTGATTTTTATTGCTGAGTATTGCCTAGGGAAACTGCTTTGTTTCCCAAGGCAGGTAGTCACCACAGGGCAAGTTTCATTTTCTTTATCCCAGGGCATATAAGGAAGAGCTTAACATGCTGTGGAAATCTGCTGAGTTCAGTAGAAAACCACTGACCATTTATGTCGGGATGTTCGAATACAGCTGCCTTCTGCATTGCTAGACATCTTGAGAGGCTTTGAGTGGAATAAAATCCCAAATGTGCTTTCTCTTCTCATTTTCTCACATGTATATTTTAAGAGAAATATAATCCACATGCTTTTGTCCCTCTACTTTTAAATCATGAAAATGTTTTGTAAGAACTGTTTGATGTCCAGGAAGTCTTTTATCCTTTTTATTAGGTTACTTTAATATATAAATAAAAAGGAATAAATAAACAGAACACACCAACGTGAAGACATGATTTAGGACAAACACAAAGTGCCCAATTTAAGTTTGAACTTCCCAATCTAAAATACTTTATAACAAAACATTTGTCGTGAAGCTTTGCAAAAGCAGTGTTCCCTTTTATTGAGCTGGCCTACTGAGATGAAGTAGGGAAGAGAACGAATATTCATTGGGCCATGACTCATTCTCTGAAACATCTGCTGACTCCTTAATTTTTACAATAACCCTAAGTGGTAGGTTAGTCCATCTGCATTTTACAGATGGGAAGAGCTTTCAGAGATCTTAAGCAATTGGCCATTGGCCACAGAGGAATTTCAGGCAAGATCTACTTGACTTTTTGGCTCATGTACTCTTTTCATTGCTTCTGTTCTCATTCTGCTGGGGGCTGGTGGGTTGGGAGTGTACCATCCAGGCAACCCCAAAACCCCCAAGCTAGGTAGTGACTTGGAAATTCCTAGTAATTAGGCCTGAGGATGAGGCCTACTGTAGCCTTAAGAAAGTGTCCGCTTGGTATATAGAGAGAGCATTTGGGTAAGTGGCATTGTGCCAGAGGGGGGCCTGTGCACACTTCCCTTTTACTACAGCAGAGGGAAGCCAGAATGTACAAAGGGATGGTGATGTAGGGCCCAAGCTCTCGTGTTGTGATTCAATGTTTCTAAACAAGAGATACTCTATTACCATTTATTCCATTTTTTAATGGCTTCAAAAACTGTTCAAAATATTCCAAAAATATTTTCCATATTTGGTAAGAGTCATACATGATGTTATTTGTTTAAAGGGATTAAGCTCATTTGTTAAAAAAGAATTTTTTGGTGTTTGTATGTTATGGGAAATATCTTGAAGTGTTTGTTATGGAATGGGCATTAGTTTTAATGGGCCTCTGTAGAAGGGATTCCATATAAAAGGGAATCCAAGATTTTATTTGGAGGTGGTGAGGTTATATTCAATTATACCACAGGGTTCATGGTTCATAGTAGGGTATTAAGTTACTCTTTTCTGGAGAAAAAGAAAAAAAATTACAAAATGGAGGATGTGAAGACAGCTTAGCATTGGAATGGAGATCCAGGTCCTTTCTTCTTTTTTTTAAATCTTTTTCTACTTCTCCACTGAGTCTTTGGCATCAAGGGGAAAAGAGATGAATTATTTAAATCCTCTGTTGAGTTGAGGCAATACAGACAGAATGCAGTGGGCAGTTTCATGCCTGACATTTTGTTTGGAGAACACTGGGGTCGTCATATGACTGAGTACATGATTAACTTTTTGAAGGTCAGGGAACTAGTATTTTTTCCAGTGGGTTTTTAGGACGCCAACCACCTGGCTTCGAGTGTTGTATAAAGCACTCCCCAGGGACAAGTTGCTTTTCTCTTTCATAGGTTTCTACTTGGCTTTGCATCCCATGAGAAGAAGTTATATAATTACTGTAGCTTATTTTTTCTCATGCCTCACCTGAAGAGCCACTCTGATACACCTTTTACTCCACAGCAGTGCAGAACTCTGCAAGCATTCATATCACATGAGTCATTTTGACTAAGGATCTTGGCACACTTTTTACCGTCGTTTTTTTAGAGTCTTGCCACCCCCAGTAAGACAGGCTAAGGCTTTAAGGATCTCCTGTGTGCCAAGGCAAGTTAAGCAATTTGTATTGCAGTCCCTAGTGGAGTGAGAAAGAAGTTTAGGATCTCATGAGGCCCAAGGAAAGGGGGAAGACATACCATGAGCTCTTTTCATAGTCAAAACTAAGTAAAAAATCTTGGAGGAAAAACAATTACTTTATAATGGAGGATAGTGGGCAGGAATGTCTTTGGTGATGAGGCTGGAAACAATGAGCTGGTTGTGTGTACAGGGAGGGTCTTTTTCTATGAAAGAGGCCTCCCTCAACTTCATTAGATCCTTGTCCAACCACGGTGGGGAGTAGGGCTTGAGGCATTTGTCTGTTTCCAGTATAGTCTATCTCTGGATACTCTTATGACTAGACCTGTGAATGTGGACTAGTAAAAAAGACCCAAGTTTACTTTCTTTTCAAGTTTTATCTTATAAAATCAGATTTCCTTGCATCTGATTTCACTTGGTCCCCCTAAACAATTGTTACTACTTAGGTATGCATTCCATCCCCCTAGTATAGGACAAGCCAAAATATCCCTTATAACTGTCACTAAATGGGACTCCCCATATAATGGGGGGTGAGTCACTTCCTACAGTGTCACCTGTAAGAATATCTGTCACTGGTTTCTCTATTCATATCCCGTGCTGCTAATTCCTATCTTCATATTGACACTTTCAAGTGTCTCAAGTGTTCAAGAAAGGCATCGTTGGATGCCTCCAAAATATTACAGCAAATTCAGTTGAAACTGCTTATTAAGTCATGCTTCCGATTTATAAGGAAAATAAGCCAAGGGTTGGAAACTTGATATCTATAGATAGTTGCCCCAATATAATTTTGTTTGGGATTGATTACATTATTTTTCTCCATTGGTTATGAATTGAGAGTACTATTGGACATTTATTCCACACAACAAGGGCATTTTGCTCTTGTGCAGTTAAAATAATATTGAGATCAGTATATTGGAAGAAAGGAGATACTCCATCTAATAACTTCCTTCCATAGCTTTCATGTTCACTGAGAAGGTTGAGAGTCTTCTTTGCACACTATCCCCAACGCTGCCTTATGAACTCTCAGAGGACACCATGCAAGAGCTACAATAACCCATGTCTGCAGGCAATGTGTACTGCTGGGAGAGATAATTAAATACACCATTTCTTTTTGAGAGATCTACATCATTTCAACAGAAGGACCCAGCAATTCTGCAGGACTCAGACTGAAAACTATTACTAACAGACATACTTCAGACAAATTTCATAATCACCAGACTTGTGTGGTACAAAAGGTTATGGTGAGCTTCTGAGGCTTCCCAAAGACTACTAGAATTGTCAGACTTGAACAGTATTGAAATTTTGAAGTAAGAATTAAAAAGTATGATTCCGTTTAACAGGTAAGGTTGCTACCAGAAAATGTTCCTTTGGTTTTCCAAAACTGATTGATCCTATAGCCAACTGCAGTTCTTCCCTGAGATTCCCCCTAAATCTCATCCTGTGTGACTGTCGAGGTTTAAGGAGGGTTCAGATAACATGGTGTAGGTTTCATAGTGGGTGATGTTATCGCATGATTATATTTTTTTCTACATAAAACAGCAAATGTTATAAAAAGAAAAGATCTCACGTCTGAATGCTAACATTTCTGAAAGTGAGTTTAATTTACAGTGTAAATTTTCATTGCTATTATGAAACATCACCCAAAAGATTGGGGTGAAATCTTTGAGCATTAAAACTTCCCTGAGAGCTTTCCTTTTAAGTACCACTCAGTGGACATTGGGTATTGAGAAGAAAACATTTCCTGTTGCCTCAGGCAGTATTTCTTCCAGAGCAAGTCTGGTCCATTTTGATCCAAAACATTCTGGAGGTAAATAACTATAGGTCTCAGAGATACCTATTCTTTTTCTCCCCAGGAAGCCTGAAACCAAACCACTGTTCTTAATCTTTAGTTTTTCTTATTAACAAAGCTGCCCACTTTCTCTCCAGTGGCAAGTCCTATTTTATGTAAGTGAACCCCACTCTTTACCAATGAGAACACACTTGCTCTGATAAAGTCTACGATGCTGTGGACCTTGGCATGGGCTGAGTGATGTAGCAGAAGGTGCAAGAGATTTGGACTTCAAAAAAGCAGAACTTGATAGAATCATGCATCCTGTGCTTCTAGAGAGTACACAGTCTAGCTGGATTCACAGATACATGCATAATTAATGTGACTCTAGTGTTAGCAGCTCATGAAAAGTTGTGCGACATCATTAGTCATTGGAAATGCACATTAAAACCACAGATCCAGTGCGACATCTTTGTATATCTACTAGAATGTCTAAAATTAAGAAGACTGACCATGCCAAGTATTGGTGAGGATGTGGAGCAACTCATCCTGCTGGAGCTTGGCAGTGTCTTAAAAAGTTAAATGTATACTTGCCATATGACCCAGCCATGATACTCTTAACCATTTACTCAAGAAAAAATGCCCATTCAAAAAGTTGTACATAGATTGGTCATAAAAGCTTTATTTGTAATAGCCCCAAACTGCAAACAACTCAAATGTCCAATGAAAAGATAAGCAAATTGGATTTATTTATTGCATATATCCTTACAATGAAATAGTACTGAGCAATAAAAAGGATCAATTATTCATGCATACAAGAACATGGATAAGTCTCAAAATAACTTTGCTGAGTTAGAGAAGTCATAAAAAAAAAGTGAGAGACTCTTGGGAATTAAGTTAAAAGAGTATCAGTAGGAATATAGGAAGTAGAGGAAGAATTTTAGTGTTACTTCAAAGGTCGACTTGGTGAGGCTTGATTATGGGTTGATGGATAGAGGTGGGGCATACACTCTGAGGTCTTTCTCTAGCTTGAGTTTCTCTGTATGAACAATCACCTATTTAACGGTACCGATGACCCTTAAGGATATAAAATGAATGACTAATTGTTTAATGCTGATCCTGTGATAGCTTCAAGACCCCCAGGGAGAAGCATCCAGTAGGCAAATGATCAGTACTTGACTTATTAAGGAAAATCAATTTATGTTTTGCTTTTAAATAAACATGAATATATAACATTATATATAAAAGTGTAATTTAGTGAGTGAAAATAAAGAAGAGGATGAAGAAGAAAAATGGAATTCCTAGAACCAGTCCTGTGGATAAGAGACATTGAAGGGTTGAAGGCAGAGAGAGCGAGGGAGGAAAAAGACTGCGAGAAGGCACCTCAGAACAAAGGAACAGGAAGTGACTGGGCAAGCAGCCAATTTCACGGGCATCTTGTTTTTTAATGCCTGTCACTATGGCGTATCTCAGTGTGTGTGCTTGGATTTATTTAGTCACTTGATCCAAATTCTATAACCAATTGCAGCTCATAAGAGGCAGTGTCAATCGTGGTCAAGGGCATAGGTTCTGGAGACAATATTCCCCACCTCTCACCTTAACGAATACATAAGCCCTCTGAACATCTGTTTCCTTACCTGTAAAATGACATCTCCATCAGTTCCTACCTCTTAGAGTTTATTGTATTAATAAAGATTTTTTAAAAATTTGTACAGGAAATACTTAGCATTTCTTCTAATCCATAGTAAGGACTCGATAAATTGGTCTTCCTCTTCCTTTCCTCCTCCTCCTTCTTATCATTATTAGGAAATAATTGTGAGTGATGATTAGACAACGTTTTAATCTCACAATAAGCCATTAGAAAAACAAGAGCATGTTTAGTGTTTACTGCCAGAAGTAATCATAATGTCACCTTTATTCACGATTCATCTGATTCCAGTGATTTATTTATATATGCTATCTCATTAGTCTTTTACATGATGTGAAAAGAAAAGAGCGGGGATTACTGTTGAAGCAAAAAAATAGAAATTTAGTGACTTTGGTTCCGCCTATGCTCCAATTTCTGTTTGGATTAAGGCGAATAATTTAAATGTCTTGCACGTCAATATCCTCAACTGAAACAGAAATGAAACATAATAATCACACAGGGCTATTAGAAATGTCTAAGTAAGAAGCATACAAGTTTTAACGTTATTGAAGTATAAAACTTTATAGGAAGTGAAGTGAGTTGCACAAATCAGTATATTTCTCTAAGTGTGGCTCCAGGGCACAAATAAACTTAATGCCACATTAAAGTTCATTGATATACTAGGTTGAAAAAAGTTATTTCACTTTCCTATCCAGTATGCTTCTATTGCATCTGTTCCATCTAATAGAAATAGACCCTATCCATTCAAATGCCTGGTCTGCATTAATTTCACCAGTAATAACTGTTCATTTTGAGTCAGCAGGGTTTTTCTTGTCTTGTTTTCAGGTTTTGTGGATTTGACCCTCCATGATCAGGTCCACCTTCTGGAATGTGCCTGGCTGGAGATCCTGATGATCGGACTTGTCTGGCGCTCCATGGAGCATCCAGGGAAGCTCCTGTTTGCCCCAAACTTGCTCCTGGACAGGTGCGTGACTTGGCTGTAGCCTGGAGGGAAGCACAGCCTTTATAATCACCAGTTTCTTCCTGAAGCTCTTTTATTCAGTACTGCATGAAGCATCCAAGAACTTTACCAGATATGTTTACTTTACAGATGAGTGAATTTGGGACATGTAGTCTACTCGAGATTCCAGAAAGCTAAGGATAATTTTCTGCCAAACATCTCCTCAGGGGAACTCTATTATTTCTAAAATATAGTGTGTGTGTGTATATATATATATATATGTAATCAATAGAATATTATTTTATATGTATACCATATAGTGTATGTAAAATATTATATATAATCTTTATACTATATATAAAATTATAAATACAATAATTATAAAAATGATATATGTATGTTTTATATGTACATTTACATATATGTATACATATATGTGTGTGTATATATATATATATATATATGTATGTATAAACTATTAACTGTGGTTTTCTAACTCTACTTTCATCTTGTGTTATAAAAAAAAATGATAAATAACCTCCCTTTAATTAAAATCTTTTTTGGTCCATGTACATCCAAACCACAATAGCCTTTTCATCTCCTTCTCCCATTTTCCCATCAGTAAATGAGGAAGTTTGACCTGGGTTCTGAAGGCCACTTCCAGTTCTATGAATTCATGAAAGTTACTTGCTTGTCTTATAAAATGAAGATTTCAGTTTCCAAATATGCTACCTTATTGAATGTATTCTCTTTGGGCTGACTTAATATGGATACTATTCTTTCTTTTTCAGTCATTGTTTAGAGTAATAGCATGTAGACATTATTCAACAGAAGCTACCACTGTTGGAATCCCCACCTGGCACCAGCTACCATATTAAACACTTTACATGATCTCATTTAATCATCATAGCACTTCTAGGAAGCTCATCATTCACATTTTATACCAGAAAGGAAACTAAGTTTTAGAGCCATTCTGCTACTTGCAAAAAGAATCGAGCTGGCTAATGGCAGAGCCAGGAGTGGGATTCAACATCTGCCTGGCTCTGGCACACTCTTATTGCCTCCTGTCCTGTGCACACATTCTTCACACTCTTCCCTGCTCAGTGATGCCCTCTTTGGTTTGCTGCTATAGCCTTTGGTTTCCAGGTATACCTTGTATTTCTGGGCCACATAACAATTTGAATGAGGAAGAACCATCTTCTAATTGTCTCCTGCAAACTTTCCTTGCCTCTGCTCAGCAGCCTAGGGCTGCCAAGTTGCCCGTGAGGCATCCTTGCATATTCCCTCCCTTTGGAGCACCACACTACCTCATCTCCTTCTGTCCTGCTCCGGGCTTCCCTATACTTGCCAAGCTGCCTGGAGCAGAGTTACAGCAAGATTTATTTAAGTACTGGGGAATTGTACAAGTATTGGCTACTGTTTTGTCATTTTGTGCTACTGTAGCTTTTGAAAAACAGTGGAAATACTCTTCAAGAAGGAGATTTTGCTGTCCGTGGAATATATTCCCAGATCACAGTTTCTTAAAATTGTCAAGAATGGCTATTAGTTTTGTTCCTCAGAACTGCCCTCACTCCACACTCCATCAGCCTTTTAGAAGATGCCTTTATAGTACTCTTTCCCTTCCCTTTTCTGTTTCTCTTGTCTTTTTTTTTTCTCTTCCACCTCTTTTCTCCTCTATTTTCCTTTACTTTCCCCTTTCCTTCTTTTCATCCATCTCCCCTCTGCCTCCTCCTCTTCCTTCTTTGTAATTTTCTTGTGTTACAGTAATGTGGTTCCCTGACCCAGTTGTAACACATTTGTAGATGAAAATGTTAGACCACATACAGTGTTTCCCTGCTGTGGATGGAATGTGTGTTCAACATTTAGGTTTTTGGTACATTTGTAACTGACTTGATCTGCTTCATGAACAACCACTTCATCCAGGTCTGTTTTCTTGGGTGCACACTCTCTGAGAACAGTCATCAAGTCATTGCATTTTAAATATGAAAGGGTTCATGCCATTACCTCACCCTAGGGAACTCATTTTGCCATAAGGTGACATTGCCTGGGATTTTACCAGCCACTTCCTTCTCTTTCTTTTTCACATGCTTAAATTATGGTTAATTTTCTTTCAAATCTCTCACTGCGGAACGAGTAAGTCAAAGTTCTCATCTCTATCCATGTGTATTTTCTAAACCTCCAGATTTGAAGTTCCTACTTCCTGTAGACTAGGATTTCCCAACTTCTGTTCAGTTGACATTTTTGCCTGGATCATTCTTTCCTGGTGGGGAAGAATGTCCTGTACACTTTAGGATGTTTAGAAGCATCCTTAGCCCCTATCTACTAGATGCTCTTGCAGCCCCTCCTCTCCAATGATGACAACTCCAATGTCTCCAGACATTTCTAAATGTCCCCTGTGTGTGGTAGAAGGGGTGGTATGAAACCATCTCTGGTTGAGAGCAGCTCCTCTAGACTTTTCTGCTTCAGTGTCCTATAAACTCCTCAGACTCACCATACCCCTCATTGAAGACATCATCTTCCTTATTAAGTCTGTTCCTTTTCTTTCTTCCCTATATAGTGACATCACGTTCATGGAGACACTGAAACTATAGAGTTCAAATTAACCATGGGTTCCACTTCCCCCCTCACCAGATCATCCACTCAGCTATCAGGTCATTTCTGAGCTGTGTCTGAGTCCATACCTCTCCTTTGTCTCCGGTCCTCTGTCTCCTTGTCATTCCTTCCCCAGTCTGCGGCCTCCCCACCCCTGCCTCTCCTTCTCGCCCCCCACCCCTCTGTCCTCCAGGCTTCCCCACATTGTCCCTGAGATGTCCTTCTAAGACACAGCCGCACTCCTGATGCCCCTGACTCGGCCTTCCGTTCTTCAGAAGGACCTGTCCAAACATCTATTCTCCATAATTAGGACTCTCTATGGCAAGTGTCACACACACAAACACCTACAGAGCCAGCAAATGGTGTAAATGAGGAAGGCCAGTGGGTGTGAGTCCAAAAGGAAATTCTGGGGATCAGGTGAATTTGGGGAGCTCTTGTTCCATCTAAAAACACCTGGGTGCTGATGCAGCCATAAACATAACTTCATACTTGAAGTTTTTCTTCCACTGCTTCTGAAAGGCCCTCTACCTTTAGGATTCCTTGTCAGAATCTTATCCATTCTTTCCAGCTAATTTCAGAGGTCACGCTCCCACTAAAAGCGTCCTTCAAACTCCCTTCTGTTTGGGCAGAAGGTAGCCTTTCCTTTGTCTAAGTTCTCATTGTGTTTGGTTTGTACTTCTTTGAGTCTCATTCTGCTGTAGGTCAGTAATGTTTGTATGTGCTCTCTTCCTTACCTGCTCATAAGCTTCTTGTGGGTGGGAACCAGATTTTGTTCCTCTTTTTGTTACCATCAATGTGCAAAGCCTTCCATGCTTCCCAATGAGTATTTGTTAATTGCATTGGCCAAGGTCACCCGGTTAGCTTATGGAGGTCAGAAGAACCCACTCTTTTCTGACAGTCATTTCATTTCAGCTGTCCTTGTTGTCATCAAACTCACTTCTTGTTCATCATTCATTACTCATCAATTCCTGGCTTAGTCCCTTATAGAATTTGCAGAAATTAATACCTGTTTTTTGAAGGATTCTTTTAAGTTCTTAAAAAGCATTTGGCTTCTGCTTATATTTCTGCTTTTACTCCACAAACCTGTTAAGTAACTTTTAAATTCCAAATGGGGATAAGCAGAGGATTTTATTTTTTCCCATAACTAGACTATTAAGTAAGACCCTCAAGATCTTAATACATTTAAGCACACTTAGGTACATGTTAATGATTAGAACAGTAGATAAATAAATGCAAATTATATAAATCACATGAAATAAAACTATGATCTATAATATAAAATTTACTACAGTATTCTAATTAGTAACATCACCTAAATATTATGAAATTTCAATATTATTAAATTACCCTCTTGGTATTAAAGGGTGACTGCTTCTGATGACATTGATATATATAAAACAGTGACCAGCAGTCCATTTGCAATTTTATACCTCTGGTAGATGGCTTTTGAGTGATAGTTGAGAACACTGTTTGTGTGTTCGCCTTTCAGGTTCCCAGCCCCTTAGATAACATTCTGATTAGCGTAATTCACCATGATCCCCCCATGCTCTTTTCCCATCATATTGTACATAGCAAATTTTGTAACAAATGTAGACATTTTGTAACAAAATACAGAAATCCGTAAGTTTCAAAGCCAAGTGTTTGATTAAGAGCTGGTAAGCAGAAGGTGAATGTTAGCTTCCTCATTTTAATTTTATCTCAAGCTTTTCAAAGACATGACCTTTGAAAAGTCAGCCACCTCCATTGGCTGTTTACATCTGTATAGAAATGGAGAAAGAGAAAGCTGGAAGTCCCAAGCAGTCCTACCACCCATGGATTACCAATGTTGCTCACATGGAGACAGGGGTTTAATTTGTGATTTGTTATAATGATGTTCTGGTCTCTCAAACCTTCTTTGTAAATCCAGGCATATGTGCTTTCCAAGGCCATCAAGAGGATAGAATTTACCCTAGTCTCTCCTAGTTACTCAAATGTTAGTATTGGCAAGTGGGGTTTAGTGATTATAGGAATAGAAAAACCTGCTGGTTGCCATCCCACATTTGTGAGCAGAGGACATTTTTCCTATCTTGTGTCTATTTAAAAAGAATTATTGCTTGATTTGCTCCCCAGTGACAACCCATGATATCTGGTAGTTTATAACTGTCCTGTAGTCATATGCTGAAGGCTAATTTTAACCTTGCCATGCTTAGCCTACCCACAGTTTCCAGTTCTTCCCTGCATCCTGCAGCAGTGAGTTCCAAGCACTTAATGCAGTCATCTCTTCCTGTGAAAACCAAGAAATAATGGTTATTATAAAGTATAAATATAGAACCCAGTAATTTCTCTTGGTGTGTATGTGGGTCTGTGTTTTACAAGAGGAAAGTTAAAGATAATAAGAATGCCTGTAAAAGTCATCAGGAAATGGAGAAAATTCACTTTCCATTCTAGCACCTCATGCTCTGGTATGTTTTGGCACCAGAAAACACAAACTATGTCCTCGGTGTCAACTAGGAATGCGTCTCTTCGTGTCATCCTTCGTGAGCGTTCACACTGTAAAAACAGACTGACAACAGAAGCAAAAGCATTCGATATATGTCATTCCTTGAGGGGTCTCTTTGTTCTTACAGGAGTAGTTTACTATGGCTGGGTGGCAGCTGTGATGTCAGAGGAAACGATGTAAACTGCCTGTTCAGTGAGACCATCCTGTTTCCAAGGGACTGTCTAATTCTGTTTTGCTGGCACCATCCATGCTAAAAAATTCTGAGAAATATTTGCGGATTTCTCAGTGAAGCCAAAGCACTCTCTTTTGACTCCTATTCACTCTCAGAGAAACAACTATTCATCCATTTGAAAAGCAGAGCTCAATTCGACTAGCAGAATATTCCCTCTACCAAGCATCTGGCCAGAGGGTTGTTGATCTAGCTCTTTCCATCGCTCCTGCATCAGAAGGCTCTGCCTTGTAGTATTGGACAACAGAAAGTTCTTTTACTCATAGGCATGGCTAGGAATAACCTCTTTTCCTTAAGAGAAAAATAGGTTACTGCACCAGAGAGAAGATTTTGCCTCTTCTACTAAATAGCAGACTGATTGCAGATGACAAATTCATTTTAAATTGAAAAGAAGGAGTCATTTTCTACAAGCATGAGCATCCTCATTTTAGGTTGTTTATTGTAAATATTTCAGAAAGATACAAGCAAATAAAACAATGCTTCCAGCAGTGCTTTTATCGGCCTTTATTCTTATTGGCCTTTATTTTTTTTTTTCTGTTTAAAACTTGATGTAAATGCTTTGCAGAATTTTTACTTAGAAGAGTAGAAAAAGTAAGTTCTGAAGTAAGTTGATGAATTCAGAATGTAATCCATCCAAAGGTTTCCTGGACATGAAGAGGAGGACATCCCTTTCTATTCCCTTTTTAGATTTCTCCACTCTGAAAAATGTGTGCTCCTCCAAAGGGGAGCATTGTAGCTGGGAGAGCACGTGTGGGCGGAGGAGCGAGCGATCCACTCATGAGCAGAGCTAGTCCTGGGCAGGAGACAGTTTCAGTTACTCCAGTAGCTTTGTTGGATTTTTCTCCAGAATTTTCCAGGAGTCCTTTGATTTTCATGCCTATTCGCCTCATTCATATCTCAGGAAATTTGGTCATAACCTTTTTTTTCTCTGCCTTATAGAATCGGATCAAAAGAGAAAAAAAAAAGGAAAGCAACATTTATTAACTTCTTTAACATGTGCAGTGCTGGGTTATCTTCTAAACTATATTTCATTCAGTGTCTGAAAATACAGGTAGCAAAGGGTTTTACTAGTTTATAGTCTTACTCTGGATTCATTGGTTCTCTTCCTGCTCTGAGCCTTTAATTAGTCAACAGCAGGTGTCAACTAATTGATTCTTAGAAGTCTTTGTCTTTTTAATGCTGGGAATATGAAACTGTACTGTAGAGGAGAAAAACTGAGGCCAAAAGAAGCGAAAAATAAGCCAAACTGACACTATTATTACTATTCTTACTACCTCTGATCGAAAATGAATCAAAACGTGTATTGGACTAAAAATTGATTTCATTATACACTCTAAATAGGACAGTTATGTAATACCTGAATAATATCTCAGTAAAGATATTAAACATACACACACATATTGGAGTTTCAGGAAAAGTCAGTTTGACCAACAAGACCATCAATCATGAGAGCACTTATAGGGGTTCCACAGGAAAAAGGTAAAAACAAAACATTCAAACCTCGGTTTCTGCTTAAAAACAAAAGCAACTCAGCAGCACTATATTATAGAGCTTGCTAAGCCACACGTCTTTAACTCTTTAAGAGGAATAAGCCTATTAACAGTAAGGATCCACTCAATATAAAATCACTCCAGAGGAAAAGGCATAGTTCCAACCAAAGCATTAATCCTGTGTAGGAGGTTAATTGGACTTTTCTTACATTTCTACATAACACATTATTTTTGTATTCACCATTTATTTTTAACAATTAAACATCAGCCTAATTGATTTCAAATACAATCAAAATATTTTGACAGTTAAATTCTAAAGTACATTAATATTATTTAAATCACACGTGTTACAAAGGGATAATCAAATAATTCCTCCCTCCCCCCCCCCATTCTTAAGGGCTTTAATCAAAGCTATATCTCTCCATAGTCAGCATTAGAAAGGCCCTCATTTGTTCTTAGGAATGCCATAAAACTCCAATGATAAAGGGAGATGGCCAACTTCAAGTCTGGGTTAGTTAGGTTTCAGTTTAAATCAACTCAGTAAATATTTTTTGAATACCACCATATCTCTTGGGTCCTGCATAATCCCAGAGGATGTGAAAAAAGAGATGTGTAAGATGCACACCTGAACTCAGGGAATTTACAGTCAGTGGTAGAGTAATAGTAGTGTGCAAATAAATGAAAGCAAAAGCAAGACGTCACCCGCAGACCCCCACTGCAGCCCACTAGCCACTCACGGCTAGTTTATTCTCCCCCATCACTCTCTAATGGCTGTGGATTCTGTGACAATGAATCCCTGGTTTAAACATGCATTTAGATACTGATTCACTCTTGACATTCCCATGCTAGCATAACTATACTCACGGTACATTTAAGCTGTAATGCAGATAACTCTAAAATTGAGTTCATTCTGTATATTGGTCCTTTGGGGCTGGCAGGAGGGCAGCAGATTTTGGCAGAAGTTTATCAAGATAGATGACCACAGCTTAAACATATTTGGAATGTTACTTATATAAAGGTATTACTAGTATTTGGATATTTTCTTGTGGTGACAGCTCTTAATTTTACAGAGTAAATAGAGGTTTCGCTTCAAAGTAATTGGAGTTAGTATGTCTGTTTCCATTTCCTGTTGAAAGTTGAAATCATCTTTATTATCAATGTCATAAGGGTTACCTGCCTTTATGATCTATAATTAAGTTCCAATCTCTTCTTTAGTATTGTTGACTTCTCCCTGTGGGATCATAATCCAAAGAATAAGGATGAAGTTTCTCCTCTGATACTTCTAGAGGCATTTTTAAGTGATTAAATATTCTTATTTGTTTTTTATTTTCATTTTATCAAACGGAAAGGAGATGTAAAGAGCACACTCACAGTATTTTCCTTGGTTTTATACCACAATGGAGAATCAGTTCTTGACCTGTTTACGTATTTACCTCTCCACTGGCCCAGATTCTGAGACCCACCATGACTTTATTGTTGGAAAATAGGACACAACCAACAAATTTGGATGATAAGGAAAGATTACTTACTGCAGACATTTGAGAAGAACAGGGCTTCTGTATCTCCAGCTTTAGTCAGGACCAGCTTAATACTGGAAGCCATGGAGCCTGTGGCTCAATCTGCCTTAGCCTCTGAAATTTGTTCTTTCAGTGTGTATCAATCAGTTGATTTATTCTTTTTTGGTACTCAGATTGTCCCATCTGTGGCTAACAACAGTTTCTTCATGTTGAATTTTATGTCATTATGGCATAAACCATTAGTCTATGATGCCTTCTTGCTGAGCAGTAAAATAACATGTCCCAGCCTCCTATTGTAAATTTCCTGCCCAATAAATCATTTCTAGAAGGACCACTCATTGGTTTCAGAGAAATTGGTATTTAGAAGTCAATCTTGGCACTCAGTGTGTTCACTGCTTTTGAGTTGTCACTGTTTCTAGGCCTTTTCAATTGATAAAATAAAGATATAAGCACCTTTGAAACAACAAAAAAATTATTTCATACTGATATTTCCAATTCAAATCTTGATTCCTAACCATACAAATGTAATTACTCATTTGATTATCTTTACATTGTGTGAAATAGTTTAAAGATAATAGTACCAGTATATCTACTAACAATTAGACCATTGAATATAGTTGCAGATTTCTAAGTAGCTCTATTTGTTTTTACATTTCACTTAGAATGGAAAGTCAAATATTATGTCTGCAGACACTTGAAATAAACCTTCTCTCTGAAGAATGTCATCAATATGATGTAGAGTAAAAATCATTCATTTCAAGTTGATTTCCATTTTTATATATATTTTTACTTAATATCTTTGAATATGTAGAATATTTGTTTCTGAAGTCAAAACCAGGTATATTCAGTATATACATAATGCTTTGGAAATTACTACATGTTTATGTATAAAGAGCTTCCTTATTCCTTTTCATGATAGTTTTATATTTCATTGTGTGGCATCCCTTATTGATGGGCATGTAGGTTCTTTCCAATCTTATACTATAAACAACAAAAAAGGCCACAATAAGTAACTTTGTGAATAAGTTATTTTATTTATACTTTCTTCAGTCTGTCTTTGTGATAGATTCCTAGAAGTGGGATTGTTGGGTCAAAAAGTATAAGCACATTAGATATTGGAAAATTTATTACCAGTGATATTGTGTATTGTGTCATTGTGCTTTCCCACAAGCATGTATAAGAGGACCAGTTTCACAACAGCCTCTCTAATAGAATATGTTGTCAAACTTTTGGATTTTTGCCAATCTGATAGGTAAGAAGTTATCTCAAAATGGCACAAATTGCATTTCCTTTTATTTCTGGATGAAATTAAGCATATTACTTACATTTATGGACCTTTTCATTTCTTCTATGAGTTGCACATTCATATTTTTGTCCATTTTTATATCAGCTTGTCTTTTATTCCCTTGATATTTAGAAGCTAAGAAATAGATTAGCTTTTCTTATTTGAGAAAGCAGATAGACTAGCTTTTCTCAATATAAATTGCCAATATGTTTTCTCAATTTCTCATTTTCATTTAAACTGTTTATGGAGTATTTTGTCATGCAAAAAGTTTTTGTGAATTGTTTTATTGCAGAAACATATTAATCTTTTATTTTAATAAAAAGAAGGGTTTCTCTGCCCCCAAGTTGTAATTATATTCACTTCTGTTTGTTTCTAGTAATTTTTACTCTTTTATCTTGGGTCTTTTTGGAATTTATCCTGATATAGTGTGAAATAAAGACTAACTTTTATATTTTTTAGATGGCTTTTCAGTTTTACCAAAACCATTTATAAAAACATCAATATTTTCTCAAGTGATTTGAGGTGTATATCCTTGATTACATGCTGAATTTCTTTATAGACTTAAGTCCTTCTATGAAATTTCAATTATCTGCTAAGGTTTATCTGTTTGTGAATCAATATCACATAAGCTTTATTTACAGCAGCTCCATGGTATTTAATTCTGGTCAGGCTATCTCTCCAGTGTTGCTTTTTGATTTTTCAGGGTTTTTCAGGTAATTCTTCCTTTCTTTTTTTAGAATTAACTTGTTGAAATCCATAAGAAATTGGTTGATGATTTTCTTGGAATCATGTTAAATGTAAATTGACTTAGGAAGAATTAATGTCTTTATGATGTTGAAACTTCTTATCCAGGACAAGGTGTCTTTTCATTTGTTCAGATTTGTAGTGTGTATCTTTCAGAAGTGTTTTCAAGTATCTTTATATATTTTGTATATATTTTTCAGATTATGCCTAGCTATTTTAAATATACATATATATACATATATATAGCATAAATATAAATAAATGAATACACATATTATTTGTATGTATGTAAGTGATAGTTGTGGGGTTTTTTGGGGGGGCACAACAGTGTTTTATTTTTAAAGCTACATTTTATTCAGTGTATTTCAAGCATCTTTATATTTTATTAAATACTTTCTGAAACAAAACATTTTAATGAATGAGTCATATTCTCTTGTGCAGATTCAGCGATTTTTAGTTGTTTTATTTTTACAGACAGACCACTGCCTTGCTAAATTCTCTTATTGTTTAGAGTGGTTTGCCATTAATTTCCATGGGGTTTCCTAACATACAGTCATATCATCTGCAAATAGATTGTTTTACCTCTTCCTTTCTTTCCCTAAGCATCTAAATGTTTTTCTTATCTAATTTTATTGAATAATACATCTAATCTCTTGTAAAAATATTAGCAATCATGGGGACCATTTCTTTGTTCCTATGTATTCATGTTCCAAGAGTTTCTATGGATTTCTGTGTTATTACATGATTTTATTAAGAAGGAAGGTTATTGTTATTTTCTCTTTGTGTAGTCTTTACATGTTTCAGTTATCAGTGTTACACATGCCTCACAAAACTAGTTTGGGATTTTCTTGTCCTTTTCTATGCTCTGGGAAGTTTAAGCAGTATTGGGATTATTTGATCTTTAAAATTTTTAATTTTGTGGAATTCCATTGTGGGACATGGACCTGGAGCTCTATGGACATTTTAATTCTTCTGTAGTAATTGGTCTCTAGATTTTTATCTCTTCTTGGGTCAATTTTGGTATATAAATCTCCTGATAAAGTTATCCATTTCATCTAGGTCTTCAGATTTATTGCACTGAGTTGGACAAAGTAGTTTCTGATGCTTTTAAAAGTTTCTGTGGTGCGATGGTTACTTTGACCTTACAACTTATTTTATGTATTTATCTTTCTTTTAGAGAACTTTGGTCAGCTAGTGGTTTCTTTATTTTGTCCATTCTTTTCCCCAAAGAACTAGCTTAGTTTTTTAAAATTAGTTCTGCTCGTTTTCTATTTTCTAACTCGTTATATTTTTAGCTTTATTAAACCCTTCCTCTGCTTTCAGTCAGTTAACTTTGTACTTCTTTTTGTAGTTTTTTGAGTTAATATTTAATTCACTTAATTTCATTTCATAATATAGGTAATTAATGCAAAGAATTTTTTTCAAAGCTCTGCTTTAGTTATGCCTTATAACTTTTAATATCTTTATTTTCTAAATATCTTTTAATGTCTATTTCTAAAACTTCAGCTATTTCATATTTTACTTTCCCTTTTATTTAACAGTTTATCTAATAAACAGTTTATAGGTTTAAGGGGCATTTTTTTGTTTTTTGTTTTGTTATTAATGAACATTACTTGCTTTGGATTCAGAGAATACTGCTTGTATTATTTCCATTTTTTTTGGAGCTTATTAAAGTTTCTTTGTAGCCTAATATAATTTCAGTGTTCTAAATGTTCTGTATACATTTGATATGAAAGTTTATTTACTCTTATTAAGATAGAAGGGAAAATATCTTTCTGTGTCCAGTTCTCTTCCTATATCCTGTAATTTCTGCTTAATGAAAACTTATAACCTGTTATTTGCTGCATAGATATTTATTTGCTTCATCTCTATTGTACATTATAGTTTTAGTGTTATAAAGTTTTTATTCCTTTAATCTTTTTTCTGGATTGAATTTCACCATCAAATATGAAGATCATGACCCCTGGTTTCCTTTTATTTCCACTGAATGTATCTTTTCCCATCTTTATTCTTAACATCTGAATATTTTTGCTTTAGGTCTCTATTTTATACAGTCCAGAGTTAGATTTTACTTTATTAGCCAACCTGAGAATATTTTTTAGTTGGTAAGTTAAGCCAATTTATATTTATTGATGCAACCACTATGTTTGATTCAAGTTCTGGTATATTATGTTGTATATCCCACATATTAAATGATCTCTTTTCTTTGTTAATTTTACTTGATTGTTTAGTTTTTAGGTATTTTGTATTTTTGTCCTGGTTGTTAGATTTATATATATTTAGTCATTCTTCCTTTAGTGAAGTTAGCTAGTAACTTAACATTCCTCAACCACCCTCCAATTACACACACTAGGATTGTCTTAGTATTAAACTCTGTAGAATTAAATATATTTCAGCTTCTACTACTTGATTTGTCAGAATCAAATGATGTCAGTTTACTGAGCTAATACCTATGAGGTAATCATAAGCTAAAAAAAAGAAATAATAATTTCTATGATACTTCCTTTCTCATCTTATTTTTATTACTTGTATTTTTTTATACATTGTTAGAACTTATAACACTTGAAGCTCTTGGTCAGCCCTAACCCTAATTTTTAGTTAACTCTACCAGGAAATATATTCGGTGTTTACAATCAGACCATATGCTGTTGGTTCTCTAATTTTGTTTTTGGTTGTCTGGAGCTTTGTTCATCAGGAAAGGTTCATGAGGACATGTATTTTTAGTTTAAAAATGTTTATAATTGTTTTTCTGTGTCTTTTAGAAAGTTTGGCTATATACAAAATCTTTGGCTTACATTTTTCCTCAAGTAGTTTTGAACGATTGTGTCCTTGTTTTCTCGAAGTTGGGTGGCAGTAGGATTCTCTCCGCTTCTTTGTAATTTGGACTTTTGTCTGAAGGCCTAAATGTTTTTTCCCCCCCATAGACTTAAATTTCAGTAATTTTATTAAGCTATGGCTCTGTGTTGACCATTTTAAATCGGTTTTCCCAGGTACCTGGTATATCTTTTGAATACATAGACTGAAATGTTTTCCTTCTTGACTCTCTTGACTTAAGAGTTTTAAATAATTTTTTTGTTATATTGCTTTGGTTTGCTTCTTCAGGGGCCCATTTATACCCAGTGGATACCCTTTACCTGTTCTATATTTAGGACTTATCCTTCAATCCTTTTATTCTTTTTCCTTATTTGTTTTCTTTCCATCCTTTACCCCCTCACCATGCTGCCCATAGAGTCTATTTGCTGTTATGTCCTGTTTCTGAATGTTTTTCCTTGATTTTCAGGTTTATTTCTAAATTGTTCTTGTTATATTTGTTTTTTCTGTTGCCTGGCCATATCATTTCTGCATTTTCTATTTCTGAAATGTTCAACTTTTTCAAAGTTTTGACTCTTTTTCTTCAATATTTTTAATTCCATATAAAATGTTAGGCTGCAGTTTTATTCTGCTTTGTGGATAGCAGTGCTTCAAAGAGCTGAATTGCCAAAGCAGACCCAAATGGATCCTAGATCTCAACCACACCAAGTTTTTACTAAAAACTAGCAAAAGATACAAGCCGAAAATAGGCATAAATAAACACAGCAGCCTCCTCACTGGGAGGACTCTGAACCATTTTTCAGATGGAGCTTCGAAAAAAACCTTTCTCTTCAGTGCAATGTGTTTCAATTTTTGCAGTGATAGACGATTGCTAACTATGATGTGGTGTAAGTTCACTCAGAAGGAGCTGTTTAGATTTTGTGCTACTTAGTTTCTATATTTTCTTAGCCATGCAGATAGAAGTCTATGAGATTAACTTCCATTCTCTAGTAGCTGAATCCCATTAAATTTTTTAAATTTCAGGTTTTTTTTTTAATCATGAGCAATTTAGACAGACTTGATACTTCAGGTTTAAAACATTATTATATAAGAATTTTCCTGGTTACCTTTCTGGTTTTCAATCCCATGAAAATGTTTAACAAAAGGTCTATTTAATCAGTATACCAAAACCCATTTACTTCTTTATACCAGCAACAAATACAAACTGTAATGAAAAATATATGATTATATATATCTTTAATTAAGAATTATATATACATTTTACAGTCGTAACAAAAAACTGTAATGTATTTTGGAATAAACTGAATAAAGAAATTGCAGGAGCTCTATAGAGACAATTGGAAAACATTAAGAACATAAAACATTAAAAGGAAAGCTAACCTATATTTATTGCTAGGAATTTTCATTGTTAAAAATGTATGAATTCTCCACAAATGGATCTATAAATTCAGGGAATTTCCAATCAAAATCCTGAGTTCAAGCTCACATTTATATGGTAGAGGTCAAAGACCAAATATAGCCAAATGCTCTGAAGGCTGAAATTAAGATGAGGCGATTGGGTAAAAAAGTATAATAATTAAGATATAAGATCAAAAAGCTGTTACAATTATGACAATGTGGTATGGGCATAGAAATAAACACACTGGCGAATAACAGAAAAGAGAGCTCAGAAACTGACATTTATGAGCAACTGACCTACTGTGGAGCATTGAAACTGAGAGAGAAAGGAAGAACCATTGCATTAATGGTCCTGAGGAAATTGGTTATCTACTTAGGGAAAAAAAATCTGATCCTACTTCACGGCATATAAAAAATTAATTCCAGATGAGTGAAGGACTTGAGAGACAGAGCTAAAATTTTTATAAGAAGTTAGAGAAAAATATCTGTCTCAGGATTGGGAATTATGTCTTAAGGCACAAAATGTACTAACTGTAGAAGAAATATTGTTAAAGTTGATCTCTCTAAAATTAACTACTTTCATAGAGAAAATAAGTTTCTAGAGAAATGGGTATTTATTGTTATAAATTGTTATGCTTTAAAAATACATATATATATATATGTATTTTAGATTGGCTTTCCCAGGTACATGGTATATCTTTTGAATACATAGAAATCTTTTCCTTCTTGACTCTCTTGACTTAGAGTCAATATATATTGATATTCTTTTGTATGAACCAAATATCATGCTGAAAATATAGTAAGGAAAGACAGAATAAGCTAAACAGCTTACAATGGCATTCCCTTTACATCCATCATCTGCTAAGTCAGAAACATGCATCATTTTAAGTTTTCTGAAATGTGAAATGGAAATACTTATGGAGGGCCCTCACAGATCCATTTAGAGATTGTATGTTCAGGAAAATGGAATTGAAATGTTTTAGTAAAAGTCATGGACCCAATTCTTGAAATAGATGTTGGTTGAATTTTCTATAGTATGTAATCACAACAGAATAAGACTCAAAAGCATTTCAATAAAATGTGGGTGGAAGAGGAGCATGCTGCTTCAAGGGCTTCATTAGCTTTTTGCAGACTGGAGCTCTCTAGGCCTTTGGGAGGAACCCCATTTACCTTGGTTCAGAATCAATTTTAACCATCATTGAGGCCTGGTGGGTAAAAGTGCAGCATGAAGTCCTTGGGAATATATTGGGTGGAGAAGAAAAGACAAAAATATTTTTCCAAAAACTCAGAGATGGGCTCCTGTTTTGTTTACTAGTTGTTTCCAGAGCAATATGTTGTAATGCCAATCACTGATAAAATGGTAGGATTATATTTTGATCCCCACTTTAGTTTCTTAAAGAAATTTCTAGTAAATTAGAGCCATGGCATTGGTCCTGTTTAGTGTTATTCTGTTAGACTAAAGACATAATTTCTACATATACTATGGCCTGAAGCCTTGGAAGTATTTACTAAGTGGAAGAGTACAAAAGCGAGAGAGGTCATAAAAACAAATGAGCAACAAAACAAAAGCTACAACATTGTCCTGTATGGTGAGTATGATGAGAAGACACCTTTATCCATAAAGGACACATAGATAATTTCTCATTTCTTTCCTGAAAATGCCAGTACAAATGATTCTGGTTAGAGCAGAATAGGTTCATCTGGCCTTTGAGGTTGCATGAGTGAAGTTGAACCTTGCTATTGATGAAATTCAGTATGTTTTTCTTAATTTTTACTTAATAAGCACTCATGAGCTATTTCTTTTCCCTCTCCTAGACTACATTGTTTTAAAAAAGCCCCACAGTCAACCATTCTAGAAAATTAGGGTAAATTTTAACTGATGGTAATTCTACCACATGTATCATACTTATGGTTTATAATGTGCTATCCTTCACATTCTTTCATTTATCCTTGGTACAGCTCTGTGGGGATATTGAGACAGACATTATAATGGTTATCTTTCCTCTGGGAAAATGAGGTTTAATAAGTGTTAAAGTAGCTGCTTATGATCAATCACAAGGCTAGTTAGCGGCAGGAATCCAGACTTCTCACTCCAATTTCAATGCTTTTTCACTCTGCCATTAGTAAGTAATGTTGAGTATTAATGTCAACATTTTCCTAGGCATTAGGAATATAGAGAAAAATAAGGCAGGCAAACCTGTCTTCTGAAAGTTTATAATCTGTTATGGGGGAAAAGACAGTTACATGAGGGATAGAGGTAATAAATGCTGTTTATGGGTATATACACTTAGTGCAGGCCTAATCTTGGAAGAAACGGCAGTGGG
This sequence comes from Smutsia gigantea, assembly GCA_032199065.1. Classification (NCBI taxonomy): domain Eukaryota; kingdom Metazoa; phylum Chordata; class Mammalia; order Pholidota; family Manidae; genus Smutsia; species Smutsia gigantea. Next base: position 18,583 of record JAVSCE010001354.1, on the reverse strand, counting down.
GAGTGGTAGATGGAGAAGCAGAAGGGTTGTTTACTGTGGGCAGACAAGTAGTTCACTTCCAAGGCACAGTAAAAGGGTTAAAGTGCAGTGGAATCTTCAGTCCATGAATATGGTACCAAGTTTCCAAGGCTTAGTCCCCGGACTGGCACCATGTGCTTACCATTAACCAAACTCTGGAACCTGTTGAATTGTAGGAATTTTTGAAGTCCCAGCACAGCAGTAGCTTAGAAATCAACCAGAGGTGGTTCTCCATACTCATGTTCAAATACATGAGTGCAAGAGAAGTCCCAGATAGGCCTCTTCGAAGGGCTGAGTGTGGGATGGGGCACAGCAATGACTAAAGCACACAGAAGCGAGCCTAACCGGGGATGGAGATGGCTGTGGAGTGGTCACCCCATGGTGTCTGAGCTGGCTCTGGAGCCAAACTGCAGGTTGGCTACCGACTTTTGCAGTAGCTCAACTTCTGTGGCCCTCGATTTCTATCGTACCAGTATCTCTCTCATGGAGTTTTATAAGGATTCAATGGGTAGATGTCAGGTATTCAGGCCACACTTATTGGCACACAATGAGAACTGAATAAATGTCATCTGTCATTGTTATTATCTTACTATTGTTAGGGTTGGTAGTGGAGCTAAGTTGCCCCATGATCGAGCCTATAAGATTTTGTTGGGGCTAAGAAAAGTGTTCTAAGACGTTTGGTCAGCAAAAGTGGAACTTAGTAAGGAGAATGAGTGAACCTTCTTGTAGATGTTAATAAGTCTACAAAGTATTGATTCTGGGAAGTATTATTTTAGAAACATCCTATTTGCACTTATGAAGTCACTGAGTCCTTAGTTTAGAACTGAGCATTTAAGACCTAGGGCAGCGCTTTTCAAATTGTTTTCTGTGGGCCTGTCCAAGATGATTACTAAGGAGTTGCCTTAAAGGAAGGTAGAAGATGTAGGTCTCTGGGACAACTCTCAGTTCATCCAAAACAGATAACTTTTTTCTGTTTTATAATTGGAGTGTGACATATTATTTTACTTAATAAGGATACCACTTCTAAAAATGCTTTGAATACTATTGATTTGGTCTGGCCTCCTTGTTACAGATGAGGAAATGGAATTAAAGAATTGTCAAGTGGCTTTCTCAGAATTGCACAATCATTAACTGACAGAGTAGGTCCAAGAACACATGTCTATTCCTTCTGGTACAGTTCCTTTTACTAGTTACATAGTACCTATCATTGCACAATACAGGATTACTGCCCTTTCCAGCTTTTAGCATAATCAAAAAAATTTTTTAAGATACACTTCTAAATCAGTGTCTAAATGTAAGGACTTCAAAAATCAAATGTCAATAACTTTGCCGATGAATGTCCATTCCCCCTACCACACTGAAACAGTTTTCAGTATCATTTGCCCTTCTTCAAAGAAATATTTGCTTTATATCCCTATTTTTATTTGACTAAAATTTAGATTGAGAAGCATGAAATGAATTTAGAGAGTAAAAATTATGTGGTGAACTCAAGGTAAAGAATGTCCATAAAAAAAAAGACAAAAAGAAGGAAGGAGAGAGAAGAACTCTAAAAGAGTTGTCAGCATTAATGTGGGTTCAGTAAATAAAACAGGATTGTTTCAAATGTGAGCTAAGAGGTCCTACCATGTTCTGTTGACTCTGTTTATGGGTCTTGCTTATGAACTGGCTTCCAGGAACGGCCTTTATTCTCCTGATGATCATAGTTCCAACGTTAGCATGAAAAGGCTAGAGATCCCCAGAGGAAGGTAGTGTTTGGGTCACTTCCAATTCTACTTTTTTCAATTCCAGTTTCTTGGAGTGTTGTGCACACTGCTTTGCATTTGTGGGTCTTCCTCACTGGATTTCAAAGCCAGAACACTTTTCCTAGCCTTCAAACCAACCATTACAAGGACTACCTCATTCTACTTCTTATCCTAATGAAAAACACTTAAAAGACTTCTCTTCTAAAGATCGAGTCTGTAAGACCTCAAAATATCTTGTCACTCAGGCCTCAGCTACAATGTCACCTCCTCAAGGACAAGCTAAAGTTGGCCCTCTACCAGCTTGCCTGCTGCTGCTTGTTTTATTTCCTAAAAGCACTTACCAAAATTGGAGATTATCTTGTTTGTGTATTTACTTGACTCTTTTCTGCCTCTGCCACTTGAATGGAAGTTATGAAGACTTGAAGAAATAGTCCCCCTGTAAGTCTGACCTTTGAGAAACACAAGTCTTGGTCACTCTAATCTTAAATTCTCCCTGATCAAAGCCTGAGGGGCTGTGTTTCTGCTGCCGACTCTTCTGTCTCATCCAGGACCACCTGGGCCTGGGATGGCGAAGTTCCAGGCTTCCAGGGTGTTGACCTTTTCGTTTCTCAAACGCATCAAGCATTCTCTTATTTCCAAAACCTATGCACACATCTGTCTCGTTGGTACGTCCTTCCCAATTCTTTTCCTGGCTAACTCCTAGTTCTTTAGGTTTCAGATTAAATATCACTTCCCCAAAGACACCCACGTTTCCCCTTATCTAAGATAGTTCCCTTGTTTTACTGTCCCATAAGACCCTGTCCTCTTCCTTCTTGGCATTTGTCACAGTCAATGTTTTTATTTTATTTTATTGGTGAATATGTGTGTGTGTTTCATATCTGTCGACCTTCCTAAACTGTGCACTGCAGGAGTGCAGTATTATCATATCCTCAACACTTAGTGCCTGGAACATAGCAGATTCTGACTCAGTCAGTATTTACTGAATGAATAAAGGAATGAATGAATGAAGTTGATCTTTAAGTTCTAGCACAGAATCTGGCATACGTAATGGGCTCAAAAAATAGTGAACAACTAAAATTGAGTTAATGTAGAAATGAAGTGTTAATCATATATTCTTTAGAGACAATGATTGGTTTATCAAAAGTAGAGACCCTGCTTTCCCGTCCAAGCATAGCACTCTCTGTGTTCGCTCATTCGCCTCCATTCCCATTAACAGGATCTTCTCATCTAAGTACAGTGGAGAAAAACTATCTAGTTGCTTGTCTATGTAATTTCCAAATACCCAAATGAAAAGTGAATAACAGAAGCATTCTTGCTGAAGTTTTATATACTTGATATCGGTATCTTAAAAGATTAATTGAATCTCTTTTCAGCTGGATATTTGAGTCGACACAACCATTAGAGAATTTTCCTCTAGAGACTTACTTTAGCTCTTAAACTATACACACAGAACAAGCAAACTCAAGTGTATCATTATCTATAGAAGTGCAGAATTCCATCTCCCTTTGGCAAACCATTCAAACGCAGAAGTGTGTTTTCCACATTTTGACAGAAGCATCTGTAATAACCAACTCTAACCTCCTTTTGTGCCACTTTAGCACCCAAAAGTATAAGAAAAGTGTGCATGTTAAGCCTTGTTCTATTTATTAAAAAATATTTTGTAGCTTAAAAACTCTTTTGGTTGTCAGCCTCCTGATGTGAGAAAAGTACATGGCAAAGAGTCCTAGAGTCTTACTCCTGTATGACAGAGAGCTTAATAAACATAATTGAGAAGTAGATGACTAAGTGTTTGAAGCTAATATATCCGGACACATTTTTCAGATAGGTCAATCGAATGTTTCCTATACCATTATTATGGCAACCATTTGCACAGGCCTGAATAAAGAGGGTCTGGATCCTTCTGGGTAAGTAGTAGGTGTATCAATTATCTGTACTCTGTCACTAGGATTGGAGGTAAGCTTACAATAACCCTTGGAAAGCTGAAGCCCACCCTTGGAGACTGTAATAATAAGGTCCTCTAGGCCTTGTGACAGAGCATTGGAAGGCATGGGTACGGCCTTCATTCTGGAAGGTATAGAGTTTTAGATGTAGACAGATGGCCTCATAACCTATGGAAGCCACTTCCATATGTCAGTAATCAGTGAGTTAATACCTCAGCAAGGCAAGTCTGAAGGAGAATGACTTTTTCCTTGAACTGAAAATATCTTGAGAGAAATAAGACAAATATTCACTCCTTTCTTTGATTTCAATGAGCATGGACTTCATTATACTACAAGAATCTTTGGATTTTTTTCTCCTCTATTGGAAGTCCATTTACTGGGCACCAATGCTGAGTGCTTTCTCTCATAGATTCCCTTACATTTCATGTGAAAACAAGAGCAACAAAGCAATGTATGGATTTCAGCCAAGAAGAGCAGAGAGCTGAAAACTTTCTTCCTACACTCATGCTGCCAAGCTTCTTCAGCAAGGTCTGCCTGACTAGGAATGTACCTTCTGAGAACGTTACATGTGTAAAATGCTGCTAAATGGCTCTGTGCATTCATCTCTTAAATGCTCAGTGAGGACAGCACTGGCTTTCAGCCTCAGAACCTCTTCTCATAGGAAATGGACCCAAAGTCATTCCACTTGAAATCCAGTCTTTCTAAGTGAATCATGCAACATGGCTTTTAACCTTCTTTTTCTCAGAATAACTCTTAAAAAGATGATCTTCTGGCCATATCCTTAAAATTCCGCCCATTGGTTTTTTATTTTATTCCATGTTCCCTGTAATTCTCTACCTAAATACTATCCTTTTTAAGAGGGATGACATTTTTGCTAGTTATTGTCATATATTTTTAGCTCATTTGCCTTGACATATACCTGGTGAGTCAGGGTACACTAACAAATAAAGCACAGAATTTGGCCCAATGCCACAAGGTTAATGTGTTGCCAGGTGTGCAGAGGGGAAGGTTGGGCATGAGAGAGATAAGCTCTCCCAGTGAATTCACTGAGTCCATTCTTTTAGCCTTCAAGTCATTGCAGTTGTTCAGAATAGTCTTCAAAGGAAAAGACCTCAAATTTGGGAGGTCTTTCAAGAGCCATAAACAATGTGCTCTGGGTAGTTTTTCAAAACAGGCCCTTTGTCAATTCTTAATCAGCCATTTAATATTGTGCTTTCTTAGGATGATAGGAGCCTTGGTCTCAGTGTTTTAAGGTTTTTCATTTTAGTTACTTGGTTTCTTCTCTACTAGATGCCCCTGGGAACTCTACCACTGCAATATCTTAAATTGGAAGCTCTCTCTCCGGGATATATTCTTTACAGCTTCTACTTCCCCCACCCCATATTCCTACTGGACCTACTCCTTATCCTGGGTACTTAACACCTCCTATTCTTTGATTACAATTTTCTGATTTCATTTCCCTCCTGTTCCATCCTAAGCCCCATACTCAGTCATTGCAAAACTACTTTCTAGAGCCTCTCTTCTCTTAACTTTGCTCCACACCTAAAATGTCAGTCTTCTACCTTGGGTCATATTCACTATCTACTTTCTTCACTTCCATCCCCAGGCTACCCAGCCCTGCTAGAAAAAGCCAGGATACCATGTTGCTCTGGCCCACACACTGATCCTTATCTTCCTTGACTTCTTTCACCTTTCATTTAGAGATCATTCTGTGCCTCTCTTGACATCTCCTCTCTGCTTCTTCGTTGCATCCCCAGCTGCTCCTCTGCTTGCCTGTAGAGTCTCATCTTCCTCTCAGGCAGTACTTCCCTGAGATGCCGTCTGCTGCTCTCCCTCGGCACTCACATACTTCCTTAGCAGCCCTCAAAGCTAAAAATCCAGACGCAGAGGTTTTTCGGAGTTCCAGATCTTAAGATCTAGTTGGATATCCCACGGACATCTGAATCTTCTCTCCCACATATGGCTCCCTGTTTTTCATGACCCTAGCACCTAGTTTTATTTCCCTTTGTGGCACTAACTACTTTATTTAATTAGTCCCTTTTTCTTTTCTGTTCTTATCTTTTTTTTCTTCTTCTTTTTTTTATTATCATTAATTTACAATTACATGTGCAATATTACGATTATTAAACTACCCCTTCAACAGGTCCCCCCCACCAACCCCATTACAGTCACTGTCCATCAGCGTAGTGAGATGCTATAGAATCACTACTTGTGTTCTCTGAATTGTACTGCCCTCCCCGTGCCCCCCCAACATTACATCTGCTAATCGTAATGCCCCTTTTTCCCTCTTATCCCTCCCTTCCCGCCCATTTTCCCCAGTCCCTTTCCCTTTGGTAACTATTAGTCCGTTCTTGGGTTCTGTGAGTCTGCTGCTGTTTTGTTCCTTCAGTATTTTTTCTTTGTTCTTATACTCCACATATGAGTGAAATCATTTGATACTTGTCTTTTTCGGCTTGGCTTATTTCACTGAGCATAATACCCTCTAGCTCCATCCATGTTGTTGCAAATGGTAGGATTTGTTTTCTTCTTATGGCTGAATAATATTCCATTGTGTATATGTACCACTTCTTCTTTATCCATTCATCTACTGATGGACACTTAGGTTTCTTCCATTTGATTGGCTATTGTAAATAGTGCTGCAATAAACATAGGGGTGCATCTGTCCTTTTCAAATTGGGCTGCTGCATTCTTAGGGTAAATTCCTAGGAGTGGAATTCCTGGGTCAAATGGTATTTCTATTTTGAGTTTTTTGAGGAACCTGCATACTGCTTTCCACAATGGTTGAACTAATTTGCAGTCCCACCAGCAGTGTAGGAGGGTTCCCTTTTCTCCACATCCTCGCCAACATTTGTTGTTGTTTGTGTTATGGATGTTGGCCATCCTCACTGGTGTGAGGTGATATCTCATTGTGGTTTTAATCTGCATTTCTCTGATGATTAGCGATGTGGAGCATCTTTTCATGTGCCTGTTGCCCATCTGAATTTCTTCTTTGGAGAAGTGTCTATTCATGTCCTCTGCCCATTTCTTAATTGGATTATTTGCTTTCTGTTTCTTAAGGTGCATGAGTTCTTTATATATTTTGGATGTCAACCCTTTATCAGATACGTTTTTTATGAATATATTCTCCCATACTGTAGGATGTCTTTTTGTTCTACTGATGGTGTCCTTTGCTGTACAGAAGCTTTTCAGCTTGATATAGTCCCACTTGTTCATTTTTGCTTTTGTTTCCCTTGCCCGGGGAGATATGTTCATGAAGAAGTCGCTCATGTTTATGTCCAAGAGATTTTTGCCTATGTTTTTTTCTAAGAGTTTTATGGTTTCATGACTTACATTCAGGTCTTTGATCCACCTTGAGTTTACCTTTGTGTATGGGGCTAGACAGTAGTCCAGTTTCATTCTCTTACATGTAGCTGTCCAGTTTTTCCAACACCAGCTGCTGAAGAGGCTGTCATCTCCCATTGTATATCCAAGTCACTTTTATCAAATATTAATTGACTGTATATGTTTGGGTTAATGTTTGGATTTTCTATTCTGTTCCACTGGTCTGTGGGTCTGTTTTTGTGCCAATACCAAATTGTCTTGATTACTGTGGGTTTGTAGTAGAGCTTGAAGTCAGGGAGCGTAATTCCCCCTGTTTTATTCCTCCTTCTCAGGATTGCTGGCTATTCGGGGTCTTTTGTGGTTCCATATGAATTTTAGAATTATTTGTTCCAGTTCATTGAAGAAAGCTGTTGGTAGTTTGATAGGGATTGCATTGAATTTGTAGATTGCTTTAGGTAGTATAGCCATTTTGACAATATTTATTCTTCCTAGCCAAGAGCATAGGATGGATTTCCATTTGTTAGTGTCCTCTTTAATTTCTCTTAGGAGTGTCTTGTAGTTTTCAGAGTACAGGTCTTTCACTTCCTTTGTTAGGTTTATTCCTAGGTATTTTATTCTTTTTGATGCAATTGTGAATGGAATTGTTTTCCTGATCTCTCTTTCTGTTAGTTCATCGTTAGTGTATAGGAAAGCAACAGATTTCTGTGTGTTAATTTTGTATTCTGTCACTTTCCTGAATTCATACATTAGTTCTCGTAGTTTTGGAGTGCAGTCTTTAGGGTTTTTTATGTACAATATCATGTCATCTGCAAATAGTGACAATTTGACATCTTCTTTACCAATCTGGATGCCTTGTATATCTTTGTTTAGTTTAATTGCCGTGGCTAGGACCTCCAGTACTATGTTGAATAACAGTGGAGAGAGTGGGCATCCCTGTCTTGTTCCCGATCTTAGGTGAAAAGCTTTCAGCTTCTCGCTGTTAAGTATGATGTTCGCTGTGGGTTTGTCATATATGGCCTTTATGATGTTGAGGTACTTGCCCTCTATACCCATTTTGTTGAGAGTTTTAATCATGAATGGATGCTGAATTTTGTCAAATGCTTTTTCGGCATCTATGGAGATGATCATATGGTTTTTGTTCTTCTTTTTATTGATGTGGTGGATGATGTTGATGGATTTTCGAATGTTGTACCATCCTTGCATCCCTGGGATGAATCCCACTTGATCATGGTGTATGATCCTCTTGATGTATTTTTTGAATTCGGTTTGCTAATATTTTGTTGAGTATTTTTGCATCTACGTTCATCAGGGATATTGGTCTGTAATTTTCTTTTTTGGTGAGGTCTTTGCCCAGTTTTGGTATTAGAGTGATGCTGGCTTCATAGAATGAGTTTGGAAGTATTCCCTCCTCTTCTGTTTTTTGAAAAACCTTAAGGAGAATGGGTGTTATTTCTTCTCTATATGTCTGGTAGGATTCAGAGGTGTATCCATCTGGTCCGGAGGTTTTGTTCTTGGGTAGTTTTTTGATTACCAATTCAATGTCGTTGCTGGTGATTGGTCTGTTTAGTTTTTCTGTTTCTTGCTTGGTCAGTTTTGGAAGGTTGTATTTTTCTAAGAAGTTGTCCATTTCTTCTAGGTTTTCCAGCTTGTTAGCATATAGATTTTCATAATATTCTCTTATAATTCTTTGTATTTCTGTGGGGTCTGTCGTGATTTTTCCTTTCTCATTTCTGATTCTGTTTATGTGTGTAGATTCTCTTTTTCTCTTAATGAGTCTGGCTAGGGGTTTATCTATTTTATTTTCTCAAAGAACCAGCTCTTGGTTTTACTGATTTTTTCTATTGTTTTATTCTTCTCAATTTTATTTATTTCTTCTCTGATCTTTATTATGTCCCTCCTTCTGGTGACTTTGGGCCTCATGTGTTCTTCTTTTTCCAATTTCAGTAATTGTGTCTTTAGACTATTCATGTGGGATTGTTCTTCTTTCTTTAAATAGGCCTGGATTGCAATATATTTTCCTCTTAGAACTGCCTTTGCTGCGTCCCACAGACGTTGTGGCTTTGTGTTGTTGTTGTCATTGGTCTCCATATATTCTTTGATTTCTGTTTTGATTTGGTCGTTAACCCATTGATTAATTAGGAGAATGTTGTTAAGTCTCCATGTATTTGTGAGCCTTTTTGAATTCTTTCTAAAATTTATTTCTAGTTCTATACCTTTGTGATCTGAGAAGTTGGTTAGTAGAATTTCAATATTTTTGAATTTACTGAGGTTCTTTTTGTGGCCTAGTATGTGGTCTATTCTGGGAAATGTTCGATGTGCACTTAAGAAGAATGTGTATCCTGCTGCTTTTGGGTGCAGAGTTCTGTAGATGTCTGTTAGGTCCATCTGTTCTAGTGTGTTGTTCAGTGCCTCTGTGTCTTTACTTATTCTCTGTCTGGTTGATCTGTCCTTTGGAGTGAGTGGTGTGTTGAAGTCTCCTAAAATGAATGCATTGCTTTCTATTTCCTCCTTTAATTCTGTTAGTATTTGTTTCATATGTGCTGGCGCTCCTGTGTTGGGTGAATATATATTTATAATGGTTATATCTTCTTGTTGGACTGACCCCTTTATCATTATGTAATGTCCTTCTTTATCTCTTGTTACTTTCTTCGTTTTGAAGTCTATTTTGTCTGATACAAGTACTGCAACACCTGCTTTTTTCTCTTTGTTGTTTGCATGAAATCTTTTTCTATTCCTTCACTTTTAGTCTGTGTATATCTTTGGGTTTGAGGTTAGTCTCTTGTAGATGGGTCTTGCTTTTTTATCCATTCTGTTACTCTGTGTCTTTTGATTGGTGCATTCAGTCCATTTACAGTTAGGGTGATTATTGATAGATATGTACTTATTGCCATTGCTGGCTTTAGATTTATGGTTACCAAAGGTTCAAGAGTTGTTTCTTTACTCTCTAACAATCTAACTTAACTTTCTTGTTAAGTTATTGTAAACACCATCTGATGTTTCTTTATTTCTCTCCTTTCTTGTTCTTCCTCCTCCATTCTTTATATACTAGGTATTTTATTCTTTGCCTTTAGTTAGTATTTGGATGGTCTGCTTTCTTTGCTATGATTTTTTTTTCTCTGGTGACATCTTTTTAGCCTTAGGGGTGCTTCCCTCTAGAGCAGTCTGTTTAAGATATCCTGTAGTGGTGGTTTATGAGAGGCAAATTCTCTCAACTTTCGTTTGTCTGGAAATTGTTTAATCCCTCCATCATATTAAAATGATAATCATGCTGGATACAATATTCTTGGTTTGAGGCCCTTCTGTTTCATTACTTTAAATATATCATGCCATTCTCTTCTGGCCTGTAAGGTTTCTGTTGAGAAGTCTGATAGTCTGATGGGTTTTCCTTTGTAGGTGATCTTTTTTCTCTCTCTGGCTGCCTTTAATACTCTGTCCTTATCTTTTATGTTTTCCATTTTAATTATTATGTGTCTTGGTGTTGTCTTCCTTGGGTCCCTTGTGTTGGGAGATCTGTGGGCTTCCGTGGATTGCAAGACTATTTCCTTCCCCAGCATGGGGAAGTTTTCAGCAATTATTTCTTCAAAGACACTTTCTATCCCTTTTTCTCTCTCTTCCTCTGGTACTCCTATAATGCGAATATTGTTCTGTTTGGATTGGTCACACAGTTTTCTTAATATTCTTTCATTCGTAGAGATCCTTTTGTCTCTCTCTGCCTGAGCTTTTCTGTATTCCTGTTCTCTGATTTCTATTCCATTAACAGTCTCTTGCATGTCATCCCATCTGCTGTTAAGCCTGTCGATCCCTTGTCTGATTTCTGCATGTTCTCTTCTCACTTCCCTCACTTTCTCCCTCAGCTCTTGCACATTTCTCTGTAGATCCATCAGCATGGTTATGACTTTTATTCTGAATTCTTTTTCAGGAAGATTGTGCATTTCCATCCCTTCAGGCTACCTCTCTGGGGTTGTCTGGTTGTTCTTAGTCTGGACCATATTCCTCTGTCTTTTCATGGCTGTAGAAGAGGTCGCTGGTAGTTGCCACATATGTCAGCTGGGCTCTTTAAGACTTTAAAAAGAAAAAAAAAAAGAAAAAAATGAAAAAAATGAAAGAAAAGAAAAAAGAAAAAACAAAACAAACAAAAAAACAACAACCAAAAAAGAAATACGCCCACCTGGAGTAGATTCTTTGGGGATGCTGTAGGTGGCGCTTTTGCTCCCATATTCCGCAGCCATAGCCACGCCGCTCTGCAGGGCCCTTTATAGTTCTGGCCGGGGTGGGAACAAGTGGGAGGCTGTCGATCTCTGTGGGAAGTCTATGAGTGGCCACCCTTTCCCAGTCACCGGCTAAGGGGTCCGAAACTCCCCAGGACTCCCAGCCTGCTGGGCTGAGTGTGCCGGGGTGATATGGCTCCTCTGCTGGGCTCCTGTGTCCTCAATACCGCCGATAAAAGCACGCAACTTTCTTTTTTTTCTTCCCTGGAGCCGGCTGGAAGGACCCGGGTGCTTCCCCCACTCAGGTCCTGCACCCTCTGTCTCTCCAATCTCCGTTACACCACGCGATGTGTGTCAGCACTCCCCGCGCAGGTCACCAGGGCTGGTTATTTCGCGGGGTGTACTTCCCCTCCCTCCCTGCTCTGAATCCTCTCCTCCCGCTGGTGCACTGGGGTGGGGGAGTGCTTGGTTCCCGCTGAGTCGTGGCTCCATATCTTACCCGCTTCGCGGGATGCCGAGTCCTCTCAGGCGTAGCTGCAGGCTGTGCGCTGTCCTGTATCTTATCGTCTCTTTTTTAGGAATAGTTGTATTTTTTGTATTTTCATAAATACTTATGGTTTTGGGAGGAGATTTCCGCCGCCTTGCTCACGTCGCCATCTTCCCGGAAGTCTTCACAGGGCTATTTTAATGGATATATATGAGACAGGGACCGTGGGTGTAGTCAGAGTAGGGTGGGGGCCTCCAGAAAAAGCAAGGCAGTATATATTTGCAGTCAGAGCAATGTAACTACATTCAAGGAAACCCCCTACCAAAACTCTGTGTTAAACATTAAGCTCTAGAGTCATTCTTCAGTAAAATCAGTTAATGTTCCCCAGATAAAGAAGAGCAGCACGTTTTTATTATGCTAATCATTTGTAATCATGTGAAAGATTCACTTTAGCATGCTAAAAGGCCCAGGCCTATGTGCTGTCTTTCCTCTTTCAGATCTGATGGGGTGGTTTTGCAAACTGGGCAACTAATTTAGCATGCAGACCCAGCTGTAAACAACATAGTAAAAGTCAGGAAGGATTCCACCTTAAAGATAAGATTGCATTTTAACACTCGGAAGTTTAAGAAGCAAGATTCTTAACTTACTCTTTAGCAAACAGACAATACCTCAGCCCACCTTGGGGGCTGGGCAGTCCACCTTTTGATATGCTCCTAGACCAAGATGCTGGTATCCCAGAGAGAAATCAAGGCAGGAAATTCCTTAGGTTAAGTTAATTCTAAATAGTCAGACACTACTTAACAAGTCCACACCCCTAAGCCTTTTTTTCATGTTCTCGAAAAATCCTCACCTGCCTATAAACCCCCTAGACAATGCACCACCCCAGACTCTATTGTCCCCTCCTGGTGTGAGCTGGGAGCTCTGTCCTTTCACTTTATCTAAATAAAAGCCTGTACCTTGCTCTCCTACCTTGAGTGTTTATGAAGCTCATTCTTCGGCTTCGTGAGCAAGAACCCTGGCATCATATATAAACTGAATTTTTTATAAGGACCAATAGAGAGAGAAGAAAGGAAAGAATAGCCAGGAGAAAATATTTTGGATTTTCCTGACACATGCAATTCTTAACAAATGGTTAATAATATACGATAAGTTCCAAATGTAGAGTGACTTGTTTATTCCCTGACCTGGTACATATTTCCATCAGTCATTCAATCAGCAGGATGTTTTTCTTTTGCCTTTTTCTCATTTGTACATCATCATCTGAATTTTGTTCAAATAGTCTTGAGATGAGGTTAAAAGTGGAGTGTCTTTTCTAAGTGAACTGACCTTGTCTCAACAGAACACCTCCAATTTAAGATTGTATATGTCAAGGTTATGGTTTTGCAAACTGGGCAAAGTTGTCTGTCCTGCTCTTCACACTACTTTTAGAAAGCCCATCTCTTTAGAGTTCAGTTACTTTGGGTGAGACCATGTGCTAATTAGTTGGATGAAGTGGGAAAAACTTGGAATGAGCCCAGCAGGAGAGCAGTGCAATTTATTTCCAAAATGCATTTGCTACCTGGAAGATAGGCACATTTCCAAACCACCAGGTCAGGGATTTTTATGGATAGGTGCCTCCATGACTGGTAACTTATTTTTGGGGCCATGATGAGGTGAGGCAGAAGCTTAGCTTGCTGTTGCTTTTTATTTTCAACTCCTCGGAATGTGTACTGTGCATACAAAGCAAATGAAAAGGTTTTCCTTCCAGTAATTACAAAGTAGTCATGATTTAATAGTTCCCACTATAGTTCCCAAATATTCTTCCCTAGATTTAAGTTTTTGTTCTAAGGGCCTCATGAAACTCTCTAGTTTGTATTCTCTAGGTCCTTTATCTCAAACAATAAACCTCTATTACATAGCCGCATGGGAAGCTTGGGACACCACAGGAAGATTTAAAGACAGTCGAGCTATGGTCTCTGTCCTAAAAAGAATTCATAATCTAGACAGGGAGATAAGACAACACATGTCAGGGCTCTCTAAACCACTCTCAGGCTTGGTGAATGCTAGGAGGACTCAGAGGACACAGTATATCATAACAGTTACAGCAATGTTTTGTTACAGTGAAAGGATAAAGTAAAATTAGCAAAAGGAAAAGGCACATGAGGCAAAATCAAGAAGCAACCAGGACGTATGTCTCCAGGAGTCCTCTCCAGTGAGTCACTCAGGGCATGATTAATTCCCCTGGTGATGAATCGTGACAAAATGTGTGAAATGCCAACCAGGGAAGCTCAATAGAGACTTGGTGCCCAAGGTTGTCATTGGGGGTTGGTCAAGTAGGCACCACCTGCCTGGCACATATGGAAATTTCATACTTCTGGAAGGAAACTAGCTGTTCAGTATAACTACCTTATTTGCACAGTTTAGAAAGGGTGAATCCCTCTGTGAGTTAGCAAGGGTGGGGATGCTCCTGAAACCCAAGTTCCCAGAAGGCAGCCAAGGGCCAACGTTGAAAGCAGGTTTTTCTAAGGCTAGCAGTGTCAGGCCTGCTATATTACCTCTTTTCTGCACAGAAATGTAGTAAAAAAACAAAAACAAAAACAGTCCAAGAATTCAGTGAAGATAAACATGTGAGGAAATACTGGAATAAGGAGAGATACATCCATCAATGTAACAGAATAACAAGTTAGAAATAGAGAAGAAATATATGGTCAACTGATGTGGACAGAAGTTCCAGGATAATTCAGTTGGGAAGAGCATAATCTTTCCAATAAATGGTATTAGAACAATAGAACATTCAAATGCAAAATAATGAACTCCTCATTTTACCTAGTACCATACATGACAAGGAACTCAAAATGTATCATAGATCCCAATATAAGAACTATTACTATAAACCTTCCTGCAGAAAACACAGGAGAAAATCTTTGTAAGCTGGGGTTAGGCAAACATTTCTTAAAACTAGAATAATGAACTACTAAAGAAAAAAAGAGAAATCGTACTTCCTTACAATTAAAAATCATGCTCTTTGAAAGTCATTGTAAGGAAAGTTGAAAAGACAGGCCACCAAACTAGGAGAATATATTTGCAACTATATTTTAAATAATGTGTTCCTATTGTATAGGGCAATTTTATAAAATTCATAATTTAAGATACAGTTAAAAATGTGCTAAAGATTTGGCTTCCTAGAAAAGCTATAACAGTATCAACAACCACATGAAAAGTTCTGAATATCATTAGTCATTAAGGAAATAAAATTAAAACTAAACTGAGTTACTAATTCACATCCATTTGATTGGCTACAATTAAGCAGAAATGAAAATATATTATCTACACAAAGACCTATATGCAAACGTTCATGGCAGCTTTATTTGTAATAAAAAAATTAATTTAAATAACCCAGAACCCAGATGTCCATCAACTGGGGAGTGGATTAAAATTGTGGTTCATTTATTCAATTAATATTATTCAGTAATGCAAAAGAATTACAGATAGACAAATAACATGGATAAATCTCAAAAGCATTAGGATGAGTCAAAGAACCCAGACACAAAAGACTTCATGATACGTGATTCCATTTACATGGCTTTAGAAAGAGACAAAATTTTATAGAGTCAGAAATAGGATTAATTGCTGCCTGTGGCTGGAATGAAGAGAGATTGACTGCAAGGGGGCATGACAGAACTTTCTGATGTGTTGGAAATGTTCTATATCTGAATTGTGGTGGTGTTACACCAGTATATATCTCGAATACAAATATTATGTAAAAACTCATAAAGCAACTTTATATCACACAAATTTGTATTATACAAATATTTATTACATGTAAATATCTCCTGTACAAGACATTATAAAAAATGCACACTTGTCACATTGCAGCATATAGGTAATTGACAAGTTAGTCACATGGGCCCCTAGTGCTTGAGTAAATCAGAGCAGGGAAGGATTACTGTGGACCCTGCAGTAGAGGGAATTTCAGTCCAGAAAATGAACTTGATTTCTACTGTCAGGGATGTGAAAAATACAGAGAGGCAAAGCAGAAGAGAGAGGTCATTCTGTCTCATCTTCCTCCAGATATTTTCCACATTTCTTGAAATACTTTCTGCCTCTGATAATCCCATAAACAGGCCTACCATTCCCCTAATCTTCAGCTATTCCCCGTCTCTCAGAGGATCTGGTCCAGACTCCACAGCATGACATAAACAGCGCTGATGACCTGGCTCCTGTCCGTCTTGATTCCTGTTTCCTGTAGTGATTCCTCTGCTTCCTGAATTATTGACAAGTGAGCCTTCCCGACCAGCAGCTCTGCCCAGCCCTGGTCAGGCTGTGGGGTTTGGGAAGGAAGACAGGCAAAAAATACCAAGTCAGAATTCTTGCTGGGGAGTGAGACAGATTTGCTAGACAAGAAATTGGAAAGACAATCAACAGAGACAATGAATCCTACTTCTTGGACCTCCAGAGGGATTCTGGCTCAGAAGCTTGTTGGCAGGAACCTTTTTAATAAGATAAGGGTACTGGAGGAGGGTGGAGCTGCAAGCTCACAGGTGAGTGCCAAAGCTTCTGGTCTAGGTCGGCAGAGTAGAGATGTTCAGACACACAGGAGGAGGCAGCATAGCTCCATGGCTAAGAACACGATCCCCAAGTCTCTGAACTCTGCCTTTCAACCTTAATAGCTATGCTACTTTGAACAACTAACCAACCCTCAGAGCCTGGATTTTCCTGTCTGTATGGAGATTAAATAAGGTAATGCATATAAAAATGTTAACACAGTGCCTGGCACATTGCAAGCTCTGAGTAAATGGAATCCGTAAATCTTAAGAAAAGGAAGTGTTAAGAGGAAGCAATTCAAGTCCTTCTTTACTCCAGCAGAAGAGTTGGAAAGGTGGAGAGTCCCCAGCTCTGCATGTGAAGAGTAGGAGAATGTAGCATTCAGATGAAATAATGGTTCCATCTAGACCTTGTAAAGCTAGAAACAAAGGACAAAGAACAATGACTACAAAAACTTGAATGAATCACTTTACCTCTTTAGACCTCAGTTTTCATACCTATAAATCTGGAGTTGATATTTTACAAACCTTCCAGCTCTAACATGTTATGACTCTATAAAATGAGATTGTTGAATTATGACAAAAATACTTTTTCATTTTATATAACCTTAGAAAAGAATGATGCCCTCAGATGATCTGACATTTTCCAGTTCTAACATGCCTCATTAATTCAAGACTGAAGCAATAACAGGTGGGATTGACAGTGAAATTCAAATTGAAATTAGCACATAAATTATATAGAAAACTATTAACTTGGTGTAGCAAACCCATGGTTGTTCATAAAATTTGGAATAATAGTTTTGTCGGAGAACGTTTCTTCATTAGTTCATTTGTACATAAATCAGTTTGGCTTAAACCAGTTGCTTCTAATGAAACTCAAACTAATTTAGAAGTTTTCTGTAGTTATTAAAGACTACATTCAAGTCTAACACGTGGAATAGAAACTCAGTAACTGTGTGTCCCTGTGCTTTCCTCTTTTCTTTTTCATTGCATAGCTTGCAGCCTAATGGCATTGGAGTCCAGAGAATACATGAGTTTCAATGCCTGCTACATTGCTGAACTCACTGTGAAAGGAAGGGAGGTCTCAGGAATGCGTGAAACCCCTGTTCATTCAGCTGGGATGTGCAACCCATCGGAGCTCCCCAGCTAAAGCATGGTCAAATCCAAGATCCCTCAACTTTGCAAGAGGTGGTCTGCTGAAACCTCAACTTCAGAGTTACACTTTCACTGCTTAGGGAATATCAGTTAGTTGCCTTCAGATGCTTTTCATAATACTTAGATACCAATGTCATTCTCTACAAGCCAAGGCAATTTACTGAAAGTATGGAACACAGCAAAGAAAACTTGACATGGAGAAATTTCAAAACCCATGCTTTCTGTTTCAGGAATGTCTGTTGCAATTAGAAAGAAAGAAAGAAAATCAGAAAGAAAAAAGTATGTTCTGTCCTTCCTCTCAGCTGAAGCTTTTATCACCGTGATCACAGAAAGCTGGCTGACGAGAAAGCCTTTTATAGGTATGTGGTTATGTGTAGCAAAACAATAGTGGATATAACATAATTACATAGTAATATCATGCTATTAATTAGTAGGACATAATCATGCTTATTAATGATACATAGTGGCACAGAACAAGCTTGACCTCAAGAAGAAAAAGGAAGGGATCCCAAATATACCTTCCAACACTGCAGAGGTGACAGAGAATGCACTGGCAGAGAGAAAGAAAATTTAGGTAAAAGACGTGTCTGCTGGACTAAGTTATATGACCAAAACTTCCCCAAATTTCAACAAACCCCCCAGGGAGTCCACATTTCATATAAGCACAATGGAAAGAAATTAAGCCTTTCGAAAGAGACACTTTCAGTGAGTTTTGATCGCTTGCAGATACAGATTAAGGACTATGTAAATATTATCACCAGGGACCTGAAATGTGAAAACAGACCATTACAGAATGAAAAACTGCAGACCTATAGGTCTCACAGAAGAGGATCAGCCAGAAGGGAAACACGCTAACATGGGGTATGGACATTCTCGCACAATCTACTTCCCTCATCCACCAAAGAGCAAATGAAGGTCAGTACCAATGCCCTGAATGGTATTTTTAGTCATGGTGATTGCTTGTGATGAATGAGAAATAAGATGGACAGGTGGTCAGAGATCTCACAAGGGAAGAAGGTCAGATACTTGTATGTGAGCGAGATTTTTGAAATGTAACTCAACTCTAGAGAAACTTCTGTAATTAGTGGCAGGAAATCTTGAATGAGCCCCCTGGAGCTTTTGTGTGTGGGTGAGACACCCCTATGAATATGCCCAAGTAACAATAAATGCTCTGAAAATGCACTTCTTT